>CM060963.1:144584218-144789218 GCA_030765045.1 Tenodera sinensis
ACACACAGTCGCTCGTTGTCCTGTAGTCTCGAACCTTCTTATGTTTTGCCAGTAGCATTGTCTCATGTACAGATAGTCGCTCTCCGTATCCAAGGTCATCCGGTCATCTCGTATATTGTTGAACGACCCAATGTCACACATGTACACTAGCACCACTGTAGCGCACGCTTGAACTTACATGCTACTAATTTTCTACATATTACGTTATTTACATGGGCGCTCTAATTACTTGCTGTGTTCTGTGGAGCATTTTTAGCGCTGCAGTAGGGGGAGTTAGAAAGTTGTCTGTTCTCGCGTAGTGAACTTATTTGTTTATAGTCAGGTTGCCACTGCAGGATACACAAAATACAAAGTGTTTCTCGCATGTATGGTAACTACCCGGGAAAGTCTGAGAAATCGAATTGTTGCAACTGCCAATTTAATAAACAGGGAACGATTAGTAGGTATATGGAATGAAACGGAGTAACGTCTCGATGTTTCTCGTGCAACCTGTGGTGCTCATGTTGAGTGTATAATACCTGTATCAAATTTTGAACCTTCCACCATCCAGTGATATCCGTAATGCCAAATTCAAATCTGTTCTTTTATTTTAAACGCGCTGTAATAGTTTACAGTATGAACTGCGAAGTATTTTATTCATCGTCATAGTCACAATTTGACCTATCACTGAACTCTTCCGTCCTCTCCAAGAAAAACCTGGTCTTTCTATCTGATTAGAAAGTACAACTCTTCCTTTCATTCTTCACTAATAATCTAACATCCTTATTGTTATTCTTGAGACTTCCATTCTCAATATTACTTTCTCTACTGGTAAGTACGGGAAGTATTGTATTCCACCCAAAAATTCGATGTCCATATTTCACCGAAAATATATGTTTTGAGGTCCCCTGAATAAAAAAAAAGCATTTTTAGAAAAAGGTGTGTGTGTCTGTGGACAGCATAACTCAAAAACGAAAAGTCGGTTAAAAACCAAAGTTGTTATTTAAGTTTAATGTCTTTCAAGGATGCGATACGAAGATTTTGAAGAAAATAGCCCCACCCTAAACTATCCTTTACATGGAAAATTTTTCGAAAATTTTGATTTTCTTGAAAATGGCTCTAACGATTTTGATTAAAATCCCATATGTTTGATTTATTTTGTTGACAAATGAAATGTATATCTTGAATTTTCTGACTATAGCCCCTGTAGTCGTATATACTCTGGATGACTTTTGCATAACTGGTAAACCGTTCCAGATAGACAAAATCTTGCTGCACAAAAATGTAGATCTTGTTAAAATACACAATTTATGATCCAATAAATTTTCTTGTAAGGTGAACCACTTCGAAGATATTCCTTGCTATGTGTGTGAGTTTCGGAAAACTTAGAACTTTAGCGAAATACAACGTTGTTCATTTTTAATGTTAATCGTGCAAAGGGAACGGAATCTCAAAGCTTAAAAAGATTTGACTGTCGCACAAAGCCTTCTGTATTCTAATATCCCCCATGCACCTACAAGGAAATAAGCAATAAGATAATTTTTACGAATGTTTATCTTAATTAACATGGAGATATAGGAATAAGAGTATGTTATAAATGTAAGTACAAGAGTAGAGAAAGTCATGTGAGTTCAACACATCAGATTTTTTTTATCATTACTTCTATGTTCTACAAGTTTACTTTCAATCTCTAATTTTTTGCTTTTCTGCTTTGTGTTCATTCCAGTATAATCTTCAACTACTCTTAGAAATTGCATTTTGACTTCTTGTCTTGTTTTCAATGTTCATATCTCAGCCCCATAGCTGAAGCTCAGCTTCCATAAAAGCACTTTATTGTTTATTTTGCATATCAAAATACACGCAACTTCCAGAGATATTTTACTTTTGAATTTTCTTTACGTTTGTGTCATTGAGACACTCTGCAGTAAAAGTAACGCAGGGACATTGAACATGCAACATTAGAATGTCTAAAAACAACAGAACGGAACTATTACACGATCTTATGGAGTCTGTTGTTCATATACGCAATTCTAGGGACACTTTGAACCGCAGTATTAGGCTCACTGAATAGCCTAAAAGGAAAGCCACAAGTGTGTATGTGACCTTCAACTTTAATCTTGTAAAATCATGTCCAAGTCCTAAAGTCTGTCTGTTGGACGAATGGCTTTAAGCTGTGGCTTTCTGTGAGCATTTCAGGAAATGAGATCAGCAGTTACAGCACTTTATAGCCCGTCAGTGGCAACGTCTTGGGCATGGCGTTTTACGACCGCTGCAACTTGTGCATCGTACCTAACATGTGCATTCAGGACAATTACACTGCCCTATATGAGCAATAGTCTGATCCCAAGAAGGACAACAATGGAATTTAGAGCTGGTTTTACCTCTAAATCTAGGTCTCGAGTAAACGTTTTGTATCTTTCAGCTGATCAACAATTTTGAGACCCTCTGTCATGTTGAAGGAGGCAGGGTAAGCTGTAGTGAAAAATGTAGATTTTTAATAGATAGGAAACAATGACTCGCGTTATTACTCTAAGGTTAAATAATTTTCAGGCATCTCAGCAGTGGTGAAAACAGCTTTTGGCATCACTCGTCGAAACATTAAAATTTCTTTGAAAAACAATACGTATTTGAAACAAATCCTTGAAAGCCCACACTCAGAATAGCAACAACGAACGTTTAAAAATGTATAAGGCATTTCAACATCACACTTTATGGAATTGAATCCTGAATGTGCCGTAATACAGGGTGTTCTTTTAAATGGAACAATGCCTAGTTACGTCAGCAGAATAAAGCTACCTAGGGTAAATTAGAATGTCAGTGGCGTTTGTTGCAAAATTATAGTGCAAGTAGTTTACGAGAAATTTCATTTTGAAACTTTTACGCATCGATACTTGTACAACCCGTGGTAGCACCAACTAAACAAAAACAATTCTTCTGTGGATTCTGACAAGTAAGAGTACATAGCCCTTCAAAAGTTGTGTTC
This sequence comes from Tenodera sinensis, assembly GCA_030765045.1. Taxonomy (NCBI): domain Eukaryota; kingdom Metazoa; phylum Arthropoda; class Insecta; order Mantodea; family Mantidae; genus Tenodera; species Tenodera sinensis. The sequence continues at coordinate 144,587,181 of CM060963.1, forward strand.
AAAATGGCCACCGGCAGCTTCAATACTGCACACCTTCTAGCATTTGCGCGGAAATTTCAGAGCAGGCAGCAGTAAGAGATCGTTTCATATAGTCTGCTATAGTTGGTACATCTTTGTAGACAGTGTCTTTCAGCCTTCCCCACAGCAAAAAGTCTAATGGGGTCAGATTCGGTGAGTGGGCCGGCCAAGGTACAGGTCCTCTTCATCCAATCCAATAATTTGGAAACAATCCGTTAATACTAGCTGTAGTACTTCGTGCAGCATGGCCTGGACAACCATAATGCTGTCACCACAGGTTCCTCCTAGTTTGCAAAGGAACGTCTCCTGCCATCTGTGGCAGATGGTCTGTCGGGGGTGCTGCGATACTTGTGCGAGTCCATTGTTCCTTCTACGAAAAACGGGCCTATGAGCTGATTGTTCACTATCCCACATCACATGTTTAAACTTCTATTCAAAATTAGATCGACGAACTTTTAAACCAGAGAAATGGCTGGTGTCTTTGCAAGAGTACGGCAGAATAGGACACGCCGATACACTCTTTATGTTAGTCGCAATGGGCGTGCGTTCCAACATTTGCTTTGAATAGTAAAGCTGTGATTAACTGTAAAGAATGAGATGTTTGTGTTTTATTTCTTCTGTGTCTTTTACTTGGACTAAGATTGCGTGTCTTACTAAGATAAGTGAAATACTAATATGCATTGTTGATTTTTCCGTAAATACAAACTGCGTGCGAGGAAGTAATCTATTACATTAACTCGTCTAACTCTGAAACGAAGAACAGCAGGAAAAAAACTTTCCTTAACAAAAAGTGTTCAAAATAATGTTATCTATCAGCTCCTGAAGTTTGTCGGTCTAATGTTTAGGACACCGTATTTATACACATACATATACACAGATACAACTCTCTCCCTCTATCTCTATCTCTATATGTCGTTAAATCTGCAATCAAGCCCTAAAATTTACTTACTGGGGTTTTTGTATACATAGGCTGCATGTCTAAAGCGTGCGAGAGGAAGTTGCAAGTGTAATAATAATTACATACATTCCCTGTGCACTGCGTATTCAGTTTAGGGCCCCTTTCTATTTCTATTCCGCTGCTCATGTCAGTAATCCAGAGGAACAGCGGATTACTTAGTTCAAGAATTCATGGACTACGAGGCATGTGTCTGTTTACATCCTTTTGCGACGAAATGATTTGACATAAATCTCCGAACTACATTAAATATTTATGTGTGAGACCATATTCTTGCGTCACATATTCATCATGTTCATACACATGCTCAGTTAAATTATTCAAGAGAACTTGAACTCACTAGAACTTCCGTAGGTGTCATGTGCTACCTTTTCCAATGTGTTGGAAGGAATAAACATCCGTTGCATGACGGATACTGTGAAGTAGATATACCTACCTGTTACGTGTTATGTATTACACACGCTTGCTAGCATCTGCGACATAACTAGACATCAGATTTATATTTAAAATATGCATGAATCTATACCGTAAACCTTTTATATGCTGCACACAAATGACTTTTTCTACCTTTGTACTATCTTACAAACCCTTATTCCTCTATATTCTTCATATTAGTCCAGATAACCATTTCTAGAAATTACCTTATAAATTTTTTGTAGGTGCAAGGAAAGCTGGGAATCCAGTAGGCTTTGAGCGATAGTCAAATATTTTAAAGCTTTGCAATTTCGTTCCTTTAGAACGGCCAAGAGATAAAAAGGTGAATAACAGCTTTCCATTTGAGAGAAGTTTAAACTTGACAAAACGCTCACAAAGAACAAGGAATATCTCCGAAATGGTTCACTCCACAAAAAATAAATAAATAAAATAAAAATTATGCATTTGGATATAACTTAAGTGTTTTAACAAGATCTACATTTTTATGTAGTAAGACTTGTCTATCTCTTACGGTTTATCAGTTATGCAAAAGTGATCGACATGAAACAGGACTACATGGGCTATAGACAGAAAATTCAAAATTTGCATTTCATTTGCCATAAAGATATCTTAAACATATGATTAATCAAAATCGTTAGAGTCATTATTCAGAAAATGAAAATTTTCGAGAAATTTTTCATCTATAATAGATAGCTTATGGTGAAGGAATGTTATTAAAATTTGTCGTGTCGCGTCCCTGAAAGATATTAAACTTAAATACCAACTTTGGTTTTTGACCGGCTTTTCATTTATGAGTTATGAAGTTCGAAGGCTTGCGCACACACACGCACACATATACACACACTGACAGACACACGCCTTTTTCTTAAACTGGGTTTTGAATTCGGGGGGGGGGGGGTTCAAAACATATTTTCGCTGACACCTCGACATGGAATTCTTGGGTCATACACCACATTTCCCCTACTTACTCTAGGTAGCAGAGAAAGTAAAAAATTAGTAAAATATGCCGTAAACTATCGAAAATATGCAGCTAAAATGAGTGATTTAAAGGCCTACTCACATTAAGGGTTTCCAAATTCTCGTACCATGACAGAAACTACGCCGGCATACAATTTGTAAGTCGGTCACTATTCATAAGACATCTATTGTGTTGTAATCACATGACCTTCTCTAGTCTAACAAACGCTTATTCTGATATTTCATATTAATCGAGGTGAATAATTGCAAAAAATGTCTTATTGCTAACTTTCTTCTAGGTATAGGGGAAAAGTGGGAATAAGTGATAGTCAAATCTGTTAAGCACAGCTGGTCGCTAAGCGACGGTTTTGAAGTTCCATATGCCTTTGCATGGCCAAGACATAAAAAAGGTATAATAAGAAAACTAGGTGTACTTGAGAAAAGGTGAAGGAATTGCAAAATTCAAGCAATAAACCATGAATATCTCGGAAATGGTTTACTAGATAATAGGGATGCATTTCACAAATTATGTGTTCTAATGAAATCTAACTTTTTTGAACAGTAAAATTCTATCTCTTACGGTTTACCAATTTTAGAAACGTCATCCGGAAGAAAGAAGACTTCTGAGAACATTCCCAGGTAATTCAAGAAATGCATCTTATTTGTTAGGAAAGTACAGTGATTTGAGAACAAACCAAAATTGTGTTAAAATTTTGTATTTAAACGGGGGTCCGAGTTGGCGAATATTGCCGAAAATCTTCATATCACATCCTCGGAAGTTGCTCAGCCAAATATCAACCTTGGTATTTAACAGACTTTTGTGTTTTACACACACACACACACACACACACACACACACACACACACACACACACACACACACACACACACACACACACACACATACACACACACGCACACACACTAATTTCTAGTGCAACACACGTGTGATGTTTTAATTTGAGAAGCCCATCTATAATTACGTACGAGTACGTATACTTATAACGGGTGATCCAAAAGACTGAACCGCCTGCGGTGGGTTTTGTCAGTACGGATCCTCTACGCTCGTCGCCGACTGCCGCTGTCATAGAACAGCGCGATAAAACCATACAACATTTTAAAACTACTTTTATAGGCTTTACCCACCAATATAAGTAAAGCATATACTGAAACTGGCCACCGTCGTTGTCCATACATTTTTGGCACCTCTTTAGGAAATTATCCATCACTCGCCATAGTTCACGTTGAGAAATGCTGAAAATTTTCTGACGGATATTTTGTTTTAGTTCTTCCAGGTTGTGTGGGTTTGTCTTGCACACTTTATGCCTTAAGTTACCCCAGAGACAGAAATCTGGGGACCGAGGAGACCACAAATTGCCACTAATAATTCTGTCCGGAAACACACTTTCAATAATTGTTCTCACCGAAAGATACGCTGTATGAGCTGTTGCAGAGTATTGTTGAAAAAAGGCAAAATCACGCTCGCTGTCGGTTAATTCTCTTAAAATGGGGGGCAAAATTGTGTTCAAGTACTAACGGGCGTCAACTGTTGACTCCAAACAAATTGGGCCTATAACTCTTTCTCCACTAATGACGCACCATACACATATTTTTTCGTTATGAAGGGGTATTTCATGAACAACATTAGGTTTCTCAAAGCTCCAATAACGATTATTTTGTGTACACACATATCCATGAAGGTGGCACCAAGCCTTGACCATGAAAAATATTAAATGTGGGTCGATTTCACCATTGTATACACTATTGAGAGTCCACTCACAAAATGTGCACCTAATTATATAATCAGCTGGTTGAAGAGCGTGTGCTACAGTTACTTTATATGGTTGTAACTTCAGCAAGTTAGTTGCTCTTTGCAAAGAGCCATAAGAAATGCCTGCCTGTTGTGAAAGACGCTTAAGTGATTTTTGAAGGGAATTCTCCAAACGATGACCGATGTTGTCTAATGCTTCTTCCGTAAGAACCGTAAGCTGCCTTTTATATTTCCAAGCCTGAACACTTCCTGTGGCCCGAAATTTATCGTGGGGTTTATGGATTGTTGTATGGCCTGCAACTGTTGCACCTGGAAATCTTTCTGCAAATCGCACTTTCACTTGGCGAGCTGACTGAGCTAACACATACGAATCATAAATAAATGCACGCTGCGCGGTAGAAAACAAACGCTGGGACATAATATACTTTGTGGCTAAGTACAGGACAAAATAATACCGCACATTGGTAATAATGCAGCCTCACGATATCACGTCAGCTCAATACAGAGTGTGAGCAGAGCAGAGAAAAGCAAGTCATGCTCGTGACCTTGTGTATATGAGCTGCTGTTTCCGTCTGCACAGTGGTTTCCATGTGTTTGGGTATCTCTGTACATGTAAATATACAAACTTAAAAAGAAAATAAAAAAAATATTAACAATAACAATAACAATAATAATAATAATAATAATAATAATAATAATAATAATAATAATAATAATAATAATAATAATAATAATAATAATAATAAGAAGAAGAAGAAGAAGAAGAAGAAGAAGAAGAAGAAGAAGAAGAAGAAGAAGAAGAAGAAGAAGAAGGAGAAGAAGGAGAAGAAGAAGAAGAAGAAGAAGAAGAAGAAGAAGAAGAAGAAGAAGAAGAAGAAGAAGAATACGTATTGCTGTGTATAATATTTGGTATGAAATTAAGTGAAACATTATAAAGGGTAAGGGTAAAGGGTACGCACACGGGGGGGACACCTCGGACACTTTGACCCACACAGATTTATTGTTTGTTAACACTCCCCGGGAGGCAGGGATGAATTGAGGGAACTAAAGCGACCACAGAGCCATAGTCAGACGGGCTACAGAGACGCGCAGATGTCCCTAACAAGTGCTGACATCTCTTCATCCCGGCGCCAGCCTCCGCCACCTCATCACGGTCGCACAAGCGTTCCTCCCTGCCCCCTGCCCCTCCGCCCTTCCCGACTGACGAAGCCATGGCACCACGGGTTCGAAAAGGCACAAGACTCCCCCACCCAAACGCCACCTAGTGCCGAGAACAGCAGTTATTATGCGCAAACATCTGCGCCATCTGTCCGGCACCATGAACATCACTCGCCTGTAAGATGAGGAAATGGAATGAAGGGAAGCGACGGAATGACAAGCGTGGTATGAAATAAACATCGCAGCATTCGCCGAAGTCAGATTGCGCGGTCGCCGGGGATCAAACCCAGGACCTCCCGAATTTGGATCGCACACGTTACTGCGGCGCCGTGTCGCTCGGTTGACAATTACAACATTCAGAACTGCTTTACTTTAAAATTCATTAGTAAATTACTTTGTTCGATGGCGCTTTCATCGGATTGCAGTGTTAGAGCTTTCCTTTCTTATCCACAGCCCTGTGACCGAGAACATTAAAGGACTGATTAACAGGCATTGCCTAATTGAGCTGCAAATCCCTTATAATTGAAAGAACTTAAGAATGGTCTACGCTATAAAATCTCTCCCAGCAATTATTACGTTAGCGCCTTCACAGATGGAATTTGTTCTCGTAAAAGGCGTTACCAATTCACGGCTGCTAAATAACGGAATTATATCAGGCTTTAAATGTTCCTCCACCTCGCAATTCATTGTTCCAAAGGAGATGGTTACTAGGAGCTGCACCTTCCTTTTTTTTATTAAAAAAGGGACTGCTGGGAAATCCAGGGCTTAGTGTGGAATATAAATTAGGGCTCAACAGAACTACACCAGTGGAAGCGAACCATGCTTTAACACAGATAAAAGAAAGGAAAGAGACTGTCTTTTTCGAAAAGATTAATATTTGAAATAGCAACATTATATGTAGAAGTATGGATGACACTACATCAGGAGAATCAATAGATTAATTTTGATAGCTTCTTTTCCAAATATATTTACACTGGCTGCTACCAGGAAGACTATATATAGTCTGGGTGTCCTAAAAAAGCAACGACAGCGCCTAGTATGTTGTGCGGGATGACAAACTGATCGGTTTTCAAATAACAGTTGAAAATTGAAAACTTAGATAAATTTTTCTTTTCCTTTCTATATGATTCAATAGTAAAGCCTTATACTTCTTATAATACATGACAAGTAAATCGGGTAAAGCATTTGTGTTAACCCTGGAATTTACAGACTTTGGTCTTTCTCTCCACTATCTTGAATTATTGATAACATGACAAAATATATTGCAACGTAAATGTAAAAGGTGCTACTCAACTGTACTTCTGACATAACTATCCTTGTACATTTCTCAAGGAAGCGTTTAAAATTAAAATTAATTAAAGACCTTGTCTTAACCCTCGAATTATTGCACTTTCTTCTTTAACGCGTGTCTCCGAGCTTTCTGTGTTTATTACAGTTTTACTGCTCGAGTATAGGTTTTTATTCACCTCCAAAATATATAAGTGATTATCTTTGTACCCTTCATCCAAAATAATGTGCTCGTATTTATAAATCCAAATATATTCTTGAATTCAGTAATACCATTTTCATTTCTGTAAACTATTCTCCAGAAATCTGGAAACCAAACGTAATCTATTTAATACCGTTTTCTTCTAAAGGCACATAATTCCGGTACGTTACATTACTTTACCATTTTTCTTATAAACATTCTATAATAAATTACGCAGTTCTTGGATGTATTTTACTGTCCCATCTGTATAGTCCAGCGATGTCCTACGTTGTTCTTTAGAAACGCTTACGTAATTAACTGCCATTTCCCATCTCCTCTTACAATCGATGGTGAATGAGCTAGTGGACTCACATCCAGTCATCTAGTGATGGGCCCAAAAAGGCGATCCCACGGCAGTTTCTAGGTCATTACTTGAATTTTCTGGGAATGTCCTCAAAAAAGAACTCTTCAGTCTCGACGATTTATTATTTATTATTTTTGCATAAATGGTAAACAGTGAGAGACAGACACAAACTTACTAGATACAAAATGTATATCTCGTTAAAACACACAATTTATACCAAATTACTTATTTTTTCTCCTCAGTGAACCACTTCCGAGATATTGTTTATTATTTGTGGAATTTGCCAATCCTTATACATCTCTCAAAAAGGAATATTTTATTCCTCCTTTTATCTCTTTGTCTTGCAAACAGAACGGAATTTTAAAGCCATTGTATGGCGACAAGCTCTTAAAACATTTCACTATTGCTTAAAGCTGTATTCCCACATTCCCCTTGCACCTACAAGAAAATTAGCATTTTGATAATATTTGATAATTTTTGAGAACAGATTCTCAAATTGAACTACATTAGAAGTCTATATCGCAATATGTAACGCCATGATCACTTGATTTATCTTCTAAGGCTACAAACTTCGGATTTATCGTCAAATATTGATGTAGGTACTTATTAAACTTAAGCAATATCACAGAAGTCACTAATGAACATGTGTTTATCGCATAAGATTTGAAAGTGCTTTCGTAAATCAAATGCAACTTACATGTAACCAAATCACCACTGCAATACAATTGAGTTTTAAAGGAGTGACATAGTCGGCCACATAAACTGGAAGGAGATAAATCCAATCTCCTCTCTTTTGCAAATGTTGCAAGTCACTGGTATGGTCCCTTTAACATCTTGAGTCACACTGGAACTTTGAATTGAGAAATAATGAGAAGGGCTGGTGCTCGTCGAATTATAGGTTATGGCTCAGGTTAGTAGGTGAGCTACCAAAGGAATGAAGTTATGCTCTTTTGTGTGCACAGCAGATGGACACAACCTCCATGTTCAGAAGCCAGAATGCTGCTTACTCGAATATATTTCAAGAGACGAGAATATTTCCAATTTTGGCAAAACGTGCCTTATGATTCCCGCTTCAAGCGCCAAACCATCAGAGATTAAATATAGCTTAAATCGAAAAGACCTTCAAAAGACTTAACACCGATAGGCGAAACATATTTCAGAGCATAATTATGTAGAAATATTTCGTTGTAGGAAATGTTAACCAGTGTTCAATTTAGTTAAAGTGACCATTACTCAAAAAAATCTGACATGGACTGCAAAATCAGTGTATTACGTCATGTCTTTATTCCGTTTTAATTCCTTAACAGGCAGGCGAATTATTACTATGTTTTACTTTATGTACAATACTGTAAAAGCATTATTGTGTTAGAAGGAGGATGTAACCAATATTAAGTTTTAGTTGCTTACAGCCGGTTATATAATAATTTATCGATAAAACTGTGACGTTGGGCGCGGCACCAAACAGAGTACTATCCGAGTGAGACAACTCACGCCGGGTCAGCGAGCGGGCAAAGATGTTCAAAGCCAGGTGCCGCGCGCAACAAGAGAAAAAGCGATTGCAGCTTAAATTAAGTACTTTAACTGATAAAGAATGTCGTGCGAAATAAGGAATGCTGCTATCATACTAAACTGTTCAATTTAACAAAACTATACGTTTTTCTTCTTCAGTTTAAGAGGGAATAATGAAAAAGGAATATAAGAAGGCACAAGATAACAAATGTGAACTTTTATCTTAGAGGCTGCTAGGGCTAAAACTGAAAATAAAGAAGGTGCAAGTATTCATATGTAAATTGCAAAAGCTACGTGGAACGCTTCGTGCATAAACCATCCATGAAAACCAAAGCAGATGTGTCACATTATTCACTAGGGAAATTGCCCGGTGCATGGCAGTTGGCCTGGGCACAATTCGATATTCATATTTGCTCAATTTGCCTATTACATATCTCCTTTTAATTTGGTGATTTTTTCACCATACATGAGGCAGTAGTTTTCTATATGAGAAATATTGCTCGTTTATTCTTCTATTCGTTCAATAAAATCTGACATTTGCGCGCCCAAGTACATTCTGCTTTTTTAATTTTCTGGTTGCTTTATTTTCTTGTATTTTCTCTTCCATTGGTCTATGAATAACGCATTGTGTAAGGACAATGTTGTGTAAATCTTTCCTCCACAAAACTGGAGACATCAGGATATGTTGAAGAGATTATGTTATTGCCATCTTAGCATAAAACTCTGTGGGAGTAGTGCGTCCGTCTCGTATTCCTATATTTATTATTATTATTATTATTATTATTATTATTATTATTATTATTATTATTATTATTATTATTATTATTATTATTATTATTATTATTATTATTATTATTATTATTATTATTATTATTATTATTATTATTATTATTATTATTATTATTATTATTATTATTATTATTATTATTATTATTATTATTATTATTATTATTATTATTATTATTATTATTATTATTATTATTATTATTATTATTATTATTATTATTATTATTATTATTATTATTATTATTATTATTATTATTATTATTATTGTTATTATTATTGTTATTATTATTGTTATTGTTATTGTTATTGTTATTGTTATTGTTATTGTTATTATTATTGTTGTTATTATTATTATTATTATTATTATTATTATTATTATTATTATTATTATTATTATTATTATTATTATTATTATTATTATTATTATTATTATTATTATTATTATTATTATTATTATTATTATTATTATTATTATTATTATTATTATTATAAGAATATCTTTGACAAACATATGACGCTGTGTATGAAATACATGTTGTCCTCACAAAGGTTATTTTCATCTTCTTTATGATCGTTTTTTAATCTAAAGATCTCGTTTTCAGTTTATCGTCAAAATTAGGATCATTGGACTCACTAAGTTGTCATCCATGTGTAAGGTATCATCATCACAAGGTAGATGATGCACTTCTTCCAAATACTTGGGATTCTGTGGATCATACTACCTTTTACTACTGTTTGTGAGAAGCAGTAACACACTACTTGCAATAGCAATACAATATTGCACAACTAATCTCGAAAAACGAATGTCAGGAACATGTCTTGTTGACCACTGCCGCATGTAACTGCTGACTAGTCTTTCTTGCAGCTAAAGAAGTAAAGATATAACCTTGTTGCTGAAACAAGCAATCGAGTAAAGTGTAACGTTAGATGTCCGAGTCAGGCGATTGCATAGGTGCGTTCGTTCGAAAACTATAACGTTCAAACGAAGTTAGAGTTCTCGTAGGCCCTTAGCGACCACCGAACAGTTAAGGTTCTTTTAGGTAACGTATCTATGTAACGGAAACAACGGCTTTGCCTACCTTCCCAAGAAATCCATTGTAAGAATTTTTACACCCGAGGTTTTATAATTTGCTTTGTAGTTGCTGTACTTCTTGAGCGCAGAAACATGACAGCAAGGTACACATCATCTCATTGTCTTTTCTGCTTCTCTGTGCCAGCGTTCCCGTAAAGGTGAGCAAGTGGCTCGCATCTAGCCTCTCATTTTAAACATTTCATTCGTCAACAACTAACGCGCGACCTACAGTATCCATAAGACTGTAGACTGTCTTTACTGACCATCGTCAGCAAAAGAAGACTTTATTCTGCTCTCAGTTTGAAGAAATAAAACAACAGAAAAAAATAGCTGCACAGAACTTCTGCAGTTTTTCTCACGATATAATTGATAATTGTTTCAAGAATGGTCATTAGTATTACTTAAGGGTTACTTGTTTAAAAGTTTTGTATATGTATTTATACTTCCAACGTTTATAATAATAATCTAGAGCTACAGCTAAGTTATGCATTTAATAATACACTTAGCGTCTATGATTCTTATATTTTAACACATTTCACAACTCTAACGCAATTCTAAAAATATACTGTTAATTTATATTCCTGCAGACTGGTAGTTCCGGAAATAAAATGGCTCATATGTTAGTAAATAGAGGATCTAAACTCAATTTAGTAGTAAATGCAATTTTCTCTATGAATCAGTTAAAAAAATTGTTAAAGGAAAAATAAATTCAAATTACAATCAAGACACAACTCTAAACGAAAAGTCAAAATGGAAGAAAATTTTGGATGATCCGTAAAAAAATGTCTGATTTATCAAGAAAATTCTGTGTTGCTGCATTTCGACTGATCACAGGACATGATTGTTTGAATAAATATCTTTTCAGAATTGGAACAGTGGCATCTCAATATTGTTTATTGTGCTACAAAGAAGAAAAATGGACATGGAATATTTAAAAATTGTGAATTCCTTAGTATCTTAGTATCTTAATGTTGGGAAGTAAGAAGGAGAATGATTTCGTTGTTTACTACTGAGTATTAGACAGACACACACACACACACACACACACACACACACACACACACACACACACATACATACACACACACAGACACACACGATCACGTCGTGGCCGAGTGGTTAGACCACTCACCTTTCACCAAAGCGCCCCGAGTTCGATCCCATCCGACCGAATGTGAATTGGTGGTGGACAAAGCAGGGCATGGGCGGGCTTCCTCCGAGTTCTCCGGTTTCCCCCGCCATCTCTTTCCATGTATCATCAGTGTCACCGCCTGCGGTGCCGCATGTATTAAAAACGGGCGTTAAACGCTCACACAATTTTAACACAGCAACAGCTTCCTTATCATTAGTTTGGGTCAGGAATAAGGGGATTAAGGGAAGGTGTGGACGTAAATAGCACTGAGGAGCAGGTAACTAAGTACTTGCAAGCATAATTAGCTAATAAGCTACTTGACAGAAACCGCGCTGGAACGTATTGCCAAATTATATAATTACCATCAAGAAGTGAGAAACTCAGTTGAGAGTTGGTACAGCTGGTATTTAATGTAATCTTGAAACTTCCAAAACAACTGAGACGAGAGCAGCGTGAAGAGTGCTACTTAACGCTCTGGATATTACTGTAATTGAATATTAATACCTTAAAACAATGTCAACAACTGTTAGCTGCAATTAACTGTGCTTTCTCTAGCCTAGCTACATATATTCAGGCAAATGTTTCACAGGAAGAAAACGCAATTAGTGCATCGGCATGCCGACGTATGTTTAAAATGTCGAATCGTTAGCATACTGTGTTCGTAATTTATTTGCATCAAATGTAAACTTTTATTTATGCATTGCAAAGGAAAAATTTGGAACGAGCGCATGTGGTTATCCAACTCGCGCAACTCCGCTGCAATCAGCGATATCAATATTCGTTCACGGACCAACGCGCTTCATATCGCTAACCCCCATTTATGAATATAACGAGCTTCATACCAAAAGCGATATGGAATACCAGACGTTTACGTAATGAATCCTCTCAATCTAAGCTTAACAATTCATAACTTGATAAAGAGGAATTCCATCAAAGGTGAAGCATTTGTTGTTTCACACATGGACCTTTTGTGTAAAAAACTAACAAAGATAAAGAAAACAAGCGTTATTATTCAGAGAATATATTAAGTATATAATTACTCCAATGCACAGTGGGTCAGATTGCACTCAAAACGGAACAAAATCATTTTTATGGAACACTTGATCTCAATAAGGGGTAAAATTAATATTAACAGCCATGAAACACACATCAATGCATAAATGTAATATAGGTTGTTTATAGATCTTATTTAAAATAAATGCATGCATTTTACGAACCATCGTACTTCACACCAGTGTCCAAATACGACCGTAGAAGCTCGTGAAACCAAGAGAGAGTAACGAAATACTGTGATATATGTGTCAGGGTTACGATTAGACAGAACAGCAATTGCAAGATCATGGCAAGTTGCAAGTTGTGTTAATAGAACTGTGTTTTTGTGCTTCAGTTGTAGAAGAGAAAATAAAGTGACAGAAAAAGTAACCAGATTGGTCATTTGTCTCACAATATGTGACACAGTGGAGTACAAAACTAACTTAATTTGAGTCGAATTAATGCTCCACGCCCCAATTATTTCTAGTATTTATCTGGATAGCGTTTCGTTAGGTGCTTCCTAACACCTTTGGTTCGACTGAAGTTATACCAAGATGTATGCGTTTGATGTTACGTGCTAAATACAAGACTTTAGCAAGCCATGACACAACATGTGTATAGTATGCATTAAAAACACATAGCTGGTATCAGATATACAACAGGTATAACGCGATACGCATTGCAAATAACATGCATTTCAGGTTCATTGCCACGCGTGACTAAGATATAGCAAGTTATAGCGATTCATAACTCGTCACGAAAGGGCAGTAAATCAATTACCTACGGCTTATTGAAATTACACAACGATATTACCAGAGCCCGGATATTACCAGAGCATGTCATACTTTCTGTTAGTGGTTTTTTTCTATGCAAAATGTAAGCAAAGTACGATTTATCAATGCTGATTAAAATTATGAAATTTTCATGGGTCATATAAAGTCACTTTTTGGCTTTTTAACGCTTTTGTCATTTACTTGTCATTTTTATATTATAGTAATAGTTTCTATAAAATTTTAATATTTTTGTCATATTTTTGTATTTCTATTTCAGTTTTGCACATGAGCTTGCAGTCGTCCCAAAGACGATTTTTCACGTCTCCTGTTCTTGTCCGTAATATTAGCAGGTCTTTTTTCTGTTACAATGTTGCGTGTGAAAGAAGATCGTTCCTTTTGAAAACTTTAAAATGTATGTATCTGCTACTATAATTCTTCTTTCTGATCGCCCTTCAAAGTGTGGGTTTACCTCATTCTGTGCAGAGCTGAGGTTTAGCTCTCAATTCAGCAACCATGAGCTCCCAAACTCGTTATTATTGTGCTACTCTAATGGTTAACATGCACACTACCTTTGATGATTATCACAAGCTACACAGGTAACACACATACACACACATAAACACACACAGAGAGAACATGCATTGTTTGTGCTCGGATGTTGCTGATGCTTCATATTGCACCAATGAACGTGTCTCACTTGAAATCAAACAAATCGCAATGATAGACAGTAGTGAAGTTCACGTGGAGTGAAGCAGTGTTGCAACATCTCCACTGTTTTCTCTCTCGTTCTGTTAGGTTTATCGTGACATTGGTCTCCTAAGAAATAGATAATATAACAATTTATGCTTGATGCATTAAATAGGTTCTGAGGTAATTGGATATGAATTTAGATGATTTTACGTTAAGAGGACAGGGCCCTTAATATTTTCTTAACGCCCAAACATTCATGAGAACAAATACTTGTGAAGCGCTTCTACAGTTAAAATACAAATAATCTAAAAACCAGAGGAATTCCCTTCCATTTGAAGGTATTTACTTCCAGAATGTAGATATATGTAGGTGTTTTCAGGCTCCCGTGTAGGAACATATAGCCGCAGCCGCCACACAGTGTCGAGGCTTGACTTTCAGCAGTTACTAGCCTAGATGCCAAATTCCACGTCAGTCAGTCTCTCTTCCCGAACATAAAATGTGCAGAAGGCAATAACCAGCAACTAAATCATTCAGTTACTGACGTCCGTTAACAGTAGCTCTTCATGAGTAGTTTATCATTGACCTTTGGCGAGCATGGTTGAAAGCAATAATTATTAATTACAAGATGCTCAAGTATATCGCGTTTCATCATCCCCAGTAGCATATCGATTACTCCAACAGTTCAGATGCCTAAAGCCGTAACCTCAGAATAGTTTCTGAGACTGCAATAGTGCAATAGTGCTTGCACCTATAGCCCTTATTTTCTGCATACAGTACAACTTGTATAATATAACAAGATTAACAAGTTAAAACGTTTGCCAAAATCATGTCACAGGCAAGTGGGTGTCAGATAATAAAAATCTGATGTGTTGTACATACATGACTTTCTCTACTCTTGTACTAATCATTTATACAAACTCTTATTATAATATCTTCTTCGTGTTAGTTGAGATAAACATTTGCAGAAATTATATTATTGCTTATTAATACAGTAGGCTTTGAGCGATAGTCAAATCTTTTAAAGATTTGAGGTTCAGTTCTCTTTGCACGGTTAACATATAAAAAAAATGTACAACGATGTTCCATTTCACGTATGTTTTAAGTTTTCCGAATCTGACACAAATAACAAGGAATATCTCCGAAATAGTTCACACTATAAAAAAGTTGTTAGCTAATGCTGGATTTCTGACAATGAAGTCATTAATCCTCTTGCTCTCCAATATTTTTCACAATGATATTGAAGAGAGCAATAGCAGTAATAGTAACCGTTTTTCAGAGAGTACCATATTTTTATGTTTTGGCGGTCACATCGCTCTCTCACATCCCCCAGAATGTCTGGAGGACCACACCTGTCGTTGGTTTAAGGGTCTCACCGACCAGACCGGGAGAATTATCAAAATAAATTCACCGACCATATCCTCTGATTACCAATCAGAGGACGTATTACATGCCATGACAGGTCAGCATGTTGGGGTTAAGATTCTATAGAGAAGTTAGACAAATGGAGAGGTTGGAAAAATAAAGACTCCCTAGCCCTCGGGAACCCTAATAGCATCGGGTTCAGAAGAGAACAAGAGATGACCAAGGTAAGGTCAGATAGAAAAGTTACAGTGAGGAGCAAAACATCAGTAAGTGGAAGTAATGTTCTGCTCAGCTTGGGTACCTTGTGGCCGTTATTCACATATCCCCTAGACGGAGACCCTTGAGGCCACATAAAAAATGTATACCTTATTAAAGCAAGTAATTTATGTCAAATGTTTTTTCTTTTCTTTTCTTTTTTATTTTGAGGAGAAATTCCTTGCTATTGGTTTGAATTTTCTAGTACTAGTACTTTTCCTAAATGCGAAGCTGCTAATTGCTGTTTTTTTCCCTCCTGAATATGCACAGAGAATGGAATTTCAAAGCCATCACATAGCGACTAGCTCTCAAAAGATTTGCTTGTTACTTATGCCTATACTCTGTTCCTCTATTCCCATTGTTCCTACAAAGAAATATGTAATAAAAGTATTTCTACAAATATTTATTTTGATTAACCTGAAGTAGATAGATGAATAAGATTTTGATAAGTATAATTTGTTAAAAAATGGGTAAAAAAAAGTCATTCAAATGTAATACTTAAGATTTTTCGAGTTTGATTCAGCTTTCCATGTCTTTGCTTTTTGTATTAATGTGAAATTTCAACTGCAATGATGGACTTTACTTCCTGTTTTCAATTCAAACAATATGTTGCCCTTATAAACTGTCGCAAAGAATTAATCCTTTCATGCCTGGTGTGTCTTATAAGATACATAGGCTTTTTTTCCTATTTGTACTAGTTTTAACCTTTTTTCTGCTATATTCTTGTTACACTGTCTGTCACCAATTAAAAAATACATATTTGAGACTGAACTGTAAAAAATTCTGGAGTATAAAGGAGTATCGTTTCAAAACGTGAAAAGTCCACTCCCGATTGAAAATTAGTTTGAAGCGAATTTCAACACTTTAGCGTGCCCTGCATCAGGCTTATATTCCTGTTTGCTTCAAAGCACGTTCTAAACCCCTTTAAATTGAGAACGCAAATGTGGGTTTGGTGCAAAATGCGTTATGTCCAGTGCCTTGACCGGATCAAAGCGCGAAGTGTCCACTTTCTTACGCACATTGTCGGACTCGCTCGTAGGAATTCTGGCCTGTTTTGTCACAGCATCACAAAAACATCTGTTTCTCATTCTATCTCATTGTTTGACCAGATTGCACTGCCTACAGAGTATTGCTATTATTGTGAGTTTCGTAAGCAGTTCGTGTAGTTGTATCTATGAATATGGAAGAAAGCGTAGCTGTAAGTGTTCCGTAGGCCCCAGAAGGAGGCAAAAGAGTATGAGAAAAGGAAAAGGAAACAAGAAGAAAGGTAAATACTATTTCAACTTTATAAGAAGAATAATTATGGGTATTATTTAGGGACAATTGTTTTACAGGAATGTATACAGAACCATGTTGCGGTTAGTATAGTTCTTACCACATCATTCGTTGGTGTGTTTCAGGTATTCTAACATGCTGGAATTCGAGTCTCCATGTACACAGGGGCCCAAATGACCTAGCTGTCGACGGGCCCTTAAACACTGCGCACTCACTCTATGTGCACACACAGAGGGTAGATTTGAATGCTGTACCATTCCTGCCTATCATCTCATCAGAGCAAGAAAATTAATGTATAACTACAGGAACAAATCACAAGATAGGTTCCTGGCATCAATGATGTCTGTATCATCTCACAAAAGGTGCACATCAAGAAAAACAGAAAAGATTAACGCAGTAGTTATTAAATATCTAGTTAGAGTAAACAATGAAACTATTCAGCTTTGTTCTACGTAAGTTCTTTTTGGCATTGACACAACAAGAATAAACAACATAGCAGTTTCTATAATAGCAGGTAGAGCAACAATGGAAAGAAGGGGAGGTGACCGAAAAGCCAAACAATATGTCCAAAAGAAGGAATCGGTAATTAGTTTTGTATGCAATCTAAAAGCGAGAGAGCCATTATTCAAGACAAAAAAGCAAGCGGCTCTACCTTCCTTCAGAGTTAAATGTGAACAAGTTTTTCAAAATGTACAATGCTAGTGTGGCTGAATCACTAGAAGTAAAGAAGTCGTTCTTCCACACTATTTTTTCTAATAAATTTAACTTGGATTTTGGTGAACCAGCTGTAGATGTTTGTAGTTATTGCAGTAGAACGAAACATGAACTGCAAGTCATGAAAAATTCCCATAGAAAGAACGAGTTACAAGCTGAACTCACTGCACATAAATTGAAAGCCAGGGCATTTCAGAAAATGATGAGAGAAAAAGACTGAGGTACCATGTCCTTGTGCTTCGATTTGCAGCAGGTGCAACCATTGCCTAAGCTTGTGAAGCCTATTATGATCGACAACTCATTCTATGCTCTGTACATCACTGATATAGAGAATAAATCACCAGCATTTTATTGCTGGACTGAAAATGAAGCAGGTCGTGAAGCTATTGAGGTGGCTTCTCCGTTAACAAATTTTCCAAGCAAACAAGCATTGAGCCTCTTCTCCGATGGCTGTGCTAGCCCACGTGGTCCACGCACTCTATTGGTGGCTTTTAAAAAGTTTCCAGATTATCTGAAGGAAATATGCATGATATTTCCCGTGAGAGGCCATTCTCTCTTACCTGCGGACCGCATGTTTGGAGTTTTGGAAAATGATCTTAGGAAACAGTGTGAGATATTAACTCATAGAAGTATGTTGAAACATATTCTAAGGTTGGTACTGCTCGCTAACCGGTCAAGGATTATTATGTGCATGACTTTAAGAGCTTTGCAATTATTTAAAAAGCCAGGTAGTATAAAGGAAATGAAAGGGGTCATGTTAAAAAATAAACTTAAGGGGAATACATTTTACGTTTCTCTAAAAATGGAAATGTCGTATAGACTGAATGATGAATCCATGATATTTGTCTCCATGCTTAAACGAGGAAAAGCAGTCGAACAAGTAGCAGAGCCCCCAGTTCTGCCTTCGGAACAACCCATCAGATTACAAATAAAGAACGATTTGCGCAAGCTTCTAAAACAACGTTTTGGTGAATATTGGTACGGCAATAATGAGCTAAAATTTTATACAAGGTTAATTCAGCACGAAGTTGATGCACAACAAATGGAGGAAGAAAGTGAGAGTGAAGACTGTGACTGGAAAAGGAACGTGGTTTTAATTCAATTTGAGAACTGTCTCAAAGTTTATCATTAAATTAGTTCTGTTTCACCCTGATAACCCCCAATCACAAGTGTTAGAAGTTCTAAGAACATTCATAGAATAGAATAACTTTTTTCCTTTACGTTTGCTCAAATATAGTGGTGTTATAACACATTACTATTCAGAACACATGATCATTAATCAGGATTTTATGCATGTCTGCTTCTAATATGCATAATTATTAGATTAAACTGGCTTGTTTCAAACAGTCGAAAGAGTTACAGTGTCCTAGATAACACATTAACAACAGAAAACATGTGTTGTGAATTACAATGGCATGTAAGACTTAAAAATCTGCAATAAAGCAATTTACTGAAATTAACATTGTTTATATGGAAGAACGGTTCAAAAAGCTTTATGTCCATTTATTCGGTGCAAAACAAGATAAGTCCATCATTTTTCATATTTTAACCCGCGATTACAGCTTTGCATTAAGGCTGTGATTTTTGCCACTCATCGCCATGTTATACGCTCATTTTTTATATCACAACGACATAATTATATTTTAAAAGTATTGTTTACTTTAGGAGTTATTACATTTTCGGCTTTCCTGTAAAATTTTTATTTGCGGACTTTTCGCGTTTTGAAACGACACTCCTCTTATATTTTAAGAAAAGAAGCAAAATCCATGCAACCGCAGTCAAGTGATACCCCGTCATCATCCACGCGTGCCATCACACCGATTATTTTACGTGGGCCCTCCCCGTCCTGTACCACAGGCACATTTGACTGCGGTTGCCGAGACTCGAACTCACGACCTCAGGCCTCTAAACCGGTTTCGAATTAGGGGAAGAACGGCATATGTAGCAAAATAATTCAGGCATGAAAGAGTTAAATAAAATACCTAATTGATTATTTCAAAAAATAAGAGCTCTACAAAAAGTGTATTTGGACATAAATTGTGGTTTAGTGAGACCTACATTTTTGTATAGTAAGATTTGGTCGATGTTTTACGGTTTACGAGTTATTCCAAAGCTATCCAGGGTAAACAGGACTATGTAGGCTATAACTAGAAAATTCAAAATATACATTTCATTTGTTACAAAAATATCTACACCTATGGCGCCATTTTCAAGAAAATTAGAATTTTCAAATCATTTTCCATGTACAGGATGGTTCAGGCTGGGGCAATTTTCCTCAAAATCTTCGTATCGCGACCTTGAAGGACATTAAACTTAAATACCAACTTTCGTTTTTAAACGACTTTTTATTTTTGAGTTATGCTGTCCACTTGAGTGATATACACAGACACACACACACACACGCGCGCGCGCGGGCACACACACACACACACACACACACACACACACGGACCTTCTTTTAATAATGCTTTTTTTCATTCAGGGCCCTCAAAACATATATTTCCGACATGGAATTTTTGGGTGTAATACAATACTTCCTCTACTTAATAGTAGAGAAAGTAAAAATGTGCTAATACATAGGAAGCCAAAGAAAAGCGGTTAAACTGCCACCCGACGCCATGTGTCAAGTAAGAACAAGTGGTTTTAGCCTACTAGAAGGAAAAATAGGGTTAGAAGGGAGAATAGGATGAAACGTTTAGGACCAAAGTTGAGCAGGAAAATAGAAATAAAGCGATGGTGAAGTGTGGAAAGGGGATGGAAGTGAAGAACAAAAGGCTAAGAAGAAAGCGGATCATTGTGGTGGAGGTTTTCATTAGCTAATGGCTAGGAAATTTAGGAAAGAAATAAGAGGGGAGGGTTAAGTAGAAGGTTGGAGTGAACTGAGTGATTTAAAAATAATAAATAATTTTACGGAAAAGAAAAACATAAAGAGAGTAGGCGAGAAAAGTGGTGCAAAGGATAAAAGACAATTAAAGAAAGTTACAAACATTAGCAAAAGTCACAAACAATTTACAAATATATGTGTAAGAAGACTTAAGAGTATGTCCAATGTCAAAAGCGCCAGGATTGCCATGAAACACAATACTCTGACAAAATGACAAAGTCAGTGCAGTTACTTTTATATCGCTTTATTCTCCTTCAAACTTTTTACCCTAAATTTCACAGTTCTCTTGTACTGATGTTAAAGTCTCGTGATATTACAACTCACAACTGTTTTCTTCTCATAACCTTGACTCACTCCCTTCACTGTCTTTCTTTACCTTCTCTGTCTGTCATACACTAACTCCGACGATACAATAACTCGACGCTCGTTAAGTCTTCCTTACTTCGACGCGACGTGCCTATCATAACGAGGGCCGTATCACACTCATACAGCCGTTTCGCACACATATTTGTAAATCTCTCTGCCTCCTTATACAACGGGGATGACGTCACAGGTCTTTTCTGGAACTTCTACAAACACGCCACCTGCCGTACAGTTCTCGAATATTCTGGAAAACCCTTTGTGTTGCCGCATAACTGTTGCTATAATCTTCGCAAAAGTTAAAGGCATACGAAGGCGGGCTTTACTGCAACTCCAGCGAATCCTGAGCTTGCCCCTCCTACCAGCGCTGCCGAATCTGGTGCATGCACCTCACACATTCTTATGTACAGAACCTCTGCCTATACACGCACTACTCTTGGCAACAGCGCTCTGCTTGAGCATTGGCCAGCGTTCACATGCCTTTAACTTTTGCGAGCAGTATAGCTATGTGTTTACTCGGTTGCGTGTCATGGGGAACCTTGACCTTGAGCGCCTTTGTGTTGTGAAGTAGCTTAGCCCAATCATCCTTTGTTGCGCTTCGCGCACTTTTGTTGCTCTGACACTGGGAAGGTAATGGTGGTTATTGTTAGGTTGATGTGTGCAACTGAAGGCGATTTCAAAGCTACCTACGGTGCCAAACTGACAGCCGCATACATTCATATGCAGAATCAAAGGCATTACGGAACACTGTGTACAGGCCCAGCATAAGAAGGAATGTAATAACACTATTAGATTCAATGTGAGCAGCACAAGCAATAATTGGGTGTCAACAAAACACTCCGATCAACCAAGACATCAGAACCATGTGTAACATTGAAGAAGCACAAGGCAAACACATTGTATCACAATGGGTACCTTCATATGAGGGATTACCGTGCAATGAGAAAGCAGACCTCTTGGCAAAGAAAGGCCCCAAAATCCAACAAAGGAGATATCTACACAAAGAAGGCAACAGGAGCTAAAACAGAAAATACAACGCAAAAGAAGAGAACATAATAAGGAAGACCTTCAAAACTAAGAAACACAAAGACATCGCTGAGTTTGCAGAAAACATGAAGTACCTACCTCCTAGTAGCCCTCTTCATAACGGGAATCGTCCCCAGAAGTGCTGGGTGCTCCTGGTATGGAGAAAATGTTCTCCTGAGCAAGGAGCACTTGCTGTAACGCAAGGGACTAGACCCTGAGAAAAGGGATACGAAGGACCTACCTGGACTATTTTGGAAAGTAAGAGGACCAATGACGTAAACCAAGCTATACTCTGTTCATCAAGAGATTAGAGGAGATATAAACAAAGCACCGGTTTGTATCACTCCACGGCCACGTGCTTTCACAATGACGCAACACGGTTACCTACCGCTACGCGTAGATATAATATGCATTTTACACTACTAAAAGGATATATTTACTTGATCAAAATAACATGTAGCACATGGAAATTAACTGCTACTTATGTCATCTCTATCCACAATAACACTTTTTCATTTCCTGCTCACAATCTCGAAACCAATCTCCAGAAGCAGCTTGTGGAGGGAAGTTCGTTTTAAATCTGGAAGATTGGCTCAAAGTTAACTGCCAACAGCACTTTGTTTAAGGTAGAGGTTCATTGTTAACAATGTTGATGAACTTTTCGACGGATTGCAGATCTCACACTCACAAATTCGTCGCAAACTACATCCACCATTTATCTGGTACGTGGAAGCTTTTGGCTGGGATATTCACCAACTGATTTTTCTTTGCGTGTGTTGTAAATACTTGCAACTGACACACCGGTAAACTCGGATGTTAATTTCATCACGTCTTCTATAGCAAGTTCGGGATATTTCTCGCAGAACTTGTTAAACACGTGCAATATTATTGTCTTTTCAACACTTCGCAACGGTTTACCGCACTTATGTTTTACAACACTCACTTATTCCACCATGTTACTTTCATACTGAATAATGCGCGCGCAGATTGAATTAGGCTGGTTACAGATTCACTTAACTGCGTATTCCTACACTTTAACTATGCTTAGTACACTTAGTTCATGCTTTAGCAAACATTAAGTGACAATTCAGACCTCAGTAACAGTATTTCTTATAGGGACTATTTAGACGGCGAAAGCGTCAAGAGGGCGCGCTGTGGTCAAAACGCACGTGGCTTTGTTTACGTCTCCTCTAATCTCTAGATGAACAGAGTATACAGTTATTTGAAAAGAACAACATTTGTGTGCATTTACTACAGAACATACATACTGTCACGATGAAAAAGTAAGCAAAAGTCTATTTGAAAATGTAGCCTAGTGTTACTAAACTCATTGTGTGCGAAATGTTGCCTCTATTATTTATGTTCAAAGTGTGTTCTTTGTTTTTCACGTTTTTATGTGCCTGAATAAAAATAAACATGTGTCGCTCTACAGAATAGTAGTATGTGTTATGTGTTTGCTGAACAGTGGGCAAGTTTATTGCAGAATTAACTGCTCATACTTGCTTGTTTATGTATTAGCGTTAAATGTTTAGTTATGCAAAAACAATGATATAGGTACATTTTTTGCTATTCGCGATGCTAGCCACAATGCACCATTTCAGCGAGCTTAGCCTGGTAATAGCAACACGAATTCGCGTTCTTTATGCACAGCAAACTTTATGTAGATTGTTTGCCCATGCCATAAAGCTCGTTCTATTGTTCTATTGTTGACATTCACTATTAGCTTTGTGTGTGTGGACCATGTGCCAATATGAATTTCAATTTGCTGTTTCAGATTTTTCAATATTTACACACAGATGCCTACTATTTATATAAAATTCAAACGTTTTTACTGAAGCAGATTAGAAGTTTCTCCCCTGAGGAAATATGGTATGCATTTCGGTTGATGTTATCGGTCGAGTTATGGGCACGCGCGAATTAGCAGCTTGAGAACAAATGCAAATCAATACTCTCTATGACGGGCGGTGGCCCATTTTGTTTTTACGTATTTCCAATACAATATCTTGATATCAGTACTCAAGCTTGATTTACAACAATGTCAGGTATTTCTTCTAGCGCACTCGCATCTGCGGGATCGAACAGCATGCTGCCTTCCTAAACGATACAAAAGTGGCTCATTTCAGTAGAGGCTTTAAACTCGGACGAGTGTCTGGGATAGACCACTTTTCCTCTATTACGTTAAAAAACCTGATGCGTTACAGTCAGCTGACTTTCTCTAATCTTATACTAACTATTCTTACAAACTCTTGTTCCTCTATCTTCTTCCTGTTAGTCGAGACTGAAATTTCGTTCTCTTTGCACGGCCAAGACATAAAAAGTGAATAAATACCTTCCATTTGAGAATAGAAGTGTTTCAAAACTCACATAAATAACACGAGATATTTTTAAAATGGTTCATTGTAAAAGATATGCATTTGCAGGTAAGTTGTATGATTCAATGAGATCCATATTTTTGTATACTAATATTTGGTCTATCTCTTAGTTTACCAGTTAGAGTCATCAAGAGTAAACATAACTACATGGGCCACAAAAAAATTTATATATATATTTCTTTTGTAATGAAAATGTCTTAAACATAAGGCATTTTAATCAACATTCTTACACCCATTTTGAGAAAATCAAAATTTTCGAAAAAGTGTTCCATTTAAAGGATAGTTTACATAGAATTTTCTTCAAGGTCTTGTATCGCATGATTGAAAGATAACAACTTTGGCTTTTAACCAACTTTTCAGTTTTGAGTTATGATGTTCACATTTATACATACACAGATACACATGGATCGTCTTATACTTTTTTTTTCGGGGGTGGATCAAGGGGCCTCAAAAAGTACATTTGCAGCGAAATCTCGTCATCGAAATTTGGTTGGATATACCTCCTTTGACTTTATGCGGACTGTGCGACCCTTTTAGCACTCAATTATGTTGCAGGGGCGGTTTGTACACAGACACACAGACACACACACACACACACACACACACACACACACACACACACACACACACACACACACACACACACACACACACACTCAGTTACTGTAGGTTTTGCAACCAAATTAATTTGTAATCACCTCCATTGGAGTCGACCTGCTTATATTCATGAAATCATGAGTACGTTACTTGTATTTTGTGCGGAACTTTTTTTCTTTCTCTACTTCGTGTATTAAGTAGGAAAAATATTGTATTCCACTTGAAAATTCAATGCCAACATTTCACCTCAAATATGCTTTGAGGCCCTCTGACTCAAAAAAAGTCCGCGCGTGCGCGCACCTCTTCGTCTGTGTACAACATATCTAAAAAATGAAAGGTCGGTTAAAAGCAAAATTGGTATTTAAGCTTTATGTGTTTCAAGGAAGCGACATGAAGATTTTGAAGAAAATTTCTCCACCCTAAACTACCCTTTACATAGAAAATTTTATTTTTATGCAAATAGCTCTAACAATTTTAATTAACTGAGATATTTCTATGAAAAATGAGATGTATATTTTGAATTTTCTGGCTACAGCCTATGTAGTCCTCTTTACTCTGGATGAGTTTTGAATGAGTCGTAAACCGTGAGAGATAGACAAAAATCTTACTAGACAAAAACTGTAGATCTCGCTGAAACACAAAATTTATATATATATTGTTTTTGTTTGTGTAGAGTGAACCATTTTGGAAATATTCCTTGTTATTTGCGTCAGTTTCTGTAAACTTAAACTTTTGTCAAATGCAACATCGTTGTTCATTTTTATATGTGTTAGCGGTGCAAAGAGAACGGGATCTCAACGCTTTAAACGATTTTACTATCATTCAAAAGCTACCTTGTACCTACAAGGGAATGAACAATAAGATAATTTCTGCCAATGTTTATCTCAACTAACACGAAGAAGATATAGGAATAAGAGTTTGTAAGAATGGTTAGTACAAGAGTAGAGAAAGTCATGTGAATGCAGTACATCAGATTTTTTTCTTTTTGTGCTGTTTTCCTGAGATTGATTTAACACTCAGTATGCCCATTAAGGTGTTCAACGCACTGTACAGACGAACAAAGCTATGTAAGTTGCCCCTAAGACTATAGTGGACGCTGAAACATGTTTATTTCGGCATACGTTCAGTGACAGAGCACGCGCCCTGGTCGAGTGGTTGGACATTCGCCTCTCACCAAAGTGGTCCGGTTTCGATCCCAGGCGACGGTATGTGGGATTTCTGGTGGACAGAGCGGAGCAAGGACGGGTTTCCTCTGGGTTCTCTGGTTTCCCCTGCCATCTCTTTTCATCGGTACTGCATCTTCTTTCCAAGTATTATCAAAGTGACTCATGTAGTAAGAGTGGACGTTAAAACTACTAAAAATAGTGAAAAGCCATTCCAACCTTGTGTAGAAAGAAGCAGGTGGCAAAACAGATTTCCAGATGGAAGATGCCATTTTATTCATTTCTATTGAAGCAAAGAAACTATGTGCTAGGTAAATAAAATATGATGGGGATCGTTTTTTGTATCCTTTTGTTCCAAAAAAATAAATTACTTATGATTATGAAAAGGACATTAGTGTTAAAAAGGGTTTTCAAAATATATGTGGTACAATCTCCAGGGGCCAAAAAGAGAAAACACGGAAAGAAACACAAATAAAAGTGTATAAGACAACAGCTAAGACAACTTTGTTATGTGGACTCTGAGGAAAAGTGATATTAAGAGAATATAATCAGCGGAATTGAAATTCTTCAGAAGGGCAAAAGGTTGCACAACACTGGATAAATATAAAGATAAGGATATAAGAAGGTGATTAAACCTACTCCCAGTTGTAGGGAACATAAAATAATTCAGGATTCGCTGGTTAAATCACCTGAATGGAATGAACAAGGAACGACTCCCAAAACAGGCATTTCGTACTAACCAACAGGGAGAAGAGATTTGGGTCGACCAAGAGGAAGGTGGGGAGCCGAGGACGGAACAGGAATGTTTCCTACTCCATGATGAGAAGAAGAAGAAGAAGAAGAAGAAGAAGAAGAAGAAGAAGAAGAAGAAGAAGAAGAAGAGGAAGAAGACGAAGAAAAAAATAAAAGAAGGAGGAGGAGAAAAGTATAAAAAGTAATGCCACTTTTTCCAAATTGGTGTGGAAATGCACTTAGTCCAGCGCATTGACAGCATCTTGATGCCCTAATCAAAAATAGCAGGGACGTGTCCTCAAGCAGTTTCGCACGAAGCCTTCCACGTCCACTCATGCTCGAGTTGTCTGCCTCATAATGCCTTCTTGAGTGACGTCAAGAGATTAAAATAGCAAAGTGTTTAGCCTGAACTGTACAGAAGATGGCTGGGTGGTGTTCATTTCATTTCTTCTGCCAGTGAGCTCTGCAGTATAGAGGTTGGCGTTATCATTAATTAGGAGTTCTCCTATTGGCTGCCTACGTCGTTTGTAAGCAACTCTATCCTCACTCAAACGGTCACAGTAATACGACGCTTGATAAACAAAGATAAAATAAACAAATAAAGAAGCAAAATGCCAAAGTGATAAAAAAACATAGTCGCAAGCACCTTGCCAGCTGACAGTCATACTTGGGGTTGTCTCACTCTTTCGTCACTCTTGACTGCCTTACTTCAACTGGGGTATGTAATGGTGAACCTGAAATCCATCACAGGTTATGATGTGATTAAATAATGCATCTTTTATCCTGCAAACCTCTTTGAGTGTCTCTCGCAGACGTGCAAACGTCGGCGAAAGATATGCTAGGCCACGTCCAGTGTCAGGGGTTTGTTGATCAACACTTACCTTCCTGCGGGTTGATTCCGTCACAGTCAACCTGTCCGGATCTATCTGAAAGTGATACTGAGGAGGAAGAGAACCTCTTTCCTCAAATAAAGTGTTCATCATTGAAAACACAATGGGTGCATAACATTTAATCTGTACGCAATTGGGTGTGCCACAGCCGGCTTTGCTCCTATATAAGCATATATAACACTCTTACTTTATAGAAGATACTAGAAATGCCGTCCACCCTCGGCTAAACAAGCATATCGGGAGAATACATTCTTATTTGCACGATTAAATAGGGCCACTGTAATGTTTCCGACTTTATTTCTAATATTTTGTTTTAGTTCTTCCAATGTGTGAGGATTCGTCTCGTAAACTTTATCTTTCAGGTTACCCTACAAGTAAAACTCACACACTGTTTGATCGAGGGAGCGAGAGAGTGGCATACACCAGCACTACTCTATCTTCAAACACTTCCCTAATTTTATTCATGGACTCATCTGCTGTATGTCCAGGAGCAGAATCTTGTTGAAACTACCCACATGTTTTCTCATCTTCTATTAGTTCATGATAAACTGGGGTCAAACTGTCCTTTCGGTACCTCTGCATTTACAGTCTGCTCGTAGAATATTGGGCCGATAATACGTCTAACCCCACACACGACACTCCAACTCTCCGATCATAATGAGGGATATCGTGAACGCGATGAGGATTTCCAGAGGCCCCTTACCGACTGTTACGGCCATATAGGTGGAGCCACGCCTCGTCGGAAAACAACTGTAGATCAATTAAAGCGTCATTCACTGATGAAAGAAACCATTCACAATAATTCATTCGTGATACTGGGCCACCTTGTTTTAAATCGTGGGCACTTGTACACTTATATGGATTTGGTTTTAAGAATTTAGTTGCTCTATATGCAGAAAACTCCGAAGTTCCCGCCTGTTGTAGTAATTTTGGGATGGATTTGGTTGGTGAATGTTCAAAACATTTGCCTATTTTGTCTAACTTTTCCTCTGTTAAAACTGTACCTTTACGCTTTCGTTTTTTGTTTGCCACAGAACCAGTGGTTTCAAATTTATTCACAATCTCGTGAAGGAAAGATGCACTTCCAGGGGGAGTGTTTGAATATGCGCTGAGCGAACACGGCATGGTGATTCCTGTTTATAATTACTTTCATACACGAAATATATTAGATAAGAGTGCTATACATGCTTTACGTGCTGAGTTTATGTAGGAGCAAAGTCGGCTGTCGTACACCCAATCGCGCACAGGCGAAATACCGTGCGCCCGTTAGGTTCTAAATGAAGAACCCTGTATAACTACCGCGTATAGATGTAATATTATATTTTACTGAGGTTATTGCATTTGAATACTGAAATATACAGTGTTTTCTCCAATAGAGATATGTTGAAGTTGCTACGGATCTCGTAACTTAGAGATGTGGCTAATTATGTAGGTCCAATTCTGCATTATTACCAGTGAATATGTTAGGTAGACAGATGAAATGACGCTTCATTCTGTGACGTGGAGCGCTACTTGCCGTATCTGCCACGTCTTATTAACAGAAGGAAAAGTGTGTTTTGCTTCTGTATTTGTGGTTAACCCTGTAGGTACAGTTTGTATAATTAAGGACAGGCACTCGACGTCTCGTGCAGTAGTCATCAACAACAATGACCTCGCTTCCCGCCCTCTTGTCGCTGTGTTGGCTTGCGTGGGCGACCTAATGTACACACTCCGAACCATGGATTAAAACTTAGCAAACACCGGTTGCACGCACGATATCATAATTTCTGATGCCAGGGAAACCCTTCATGTTTACTGGTAGGAGTAGTTTTACTGGGTATTATGATTCTTAATGCGACTTAGATTTTGTTTTAATATTGCAGAGCTCCAATCGGCTATCTCTTGTTTTGAAACACACAGAGTCCAGAATTTAGAACGGCTTTCTTTTAAGTTTACGGAAATAGTGATTTTCGTACAAGTAGTGTTGGAGATATTTTAAGTTGAAATTAATGAGCCCAGATAGTATAATTGAATCATGAACTTGAAAAGTTCATGTGACTAAATGCTCAGAAAATCGATTAGTGTTAGAACACTTGGAAAGTGAGTAAAAGAACAATAAGTAGATGAAAACACCAGTAAAACTGAGAAACCTCAAATTTGTTTCCTCTATTGGTGAACATGTTATAAAGCCTTTATAGAATAAATTCAAGTTATATGGCCCACATCTGGAGTGACTCCGGGGTTAGTGGTTCAGTGTCATGACACTATCTTTATAAAAGGGGAAAAATATATATTTTAAATTATTTGTGTAATGTAAATGTAGTTAGGCTTTAATATTTAAGGCACAATGAAATGTCTTGCCTAACAATAAAAAGCCACGGAAAGGACTGTTACTTCTAAGTCTGCAACACTTTATGTTTCTGTTCTATGGATCCGTGCCATCTTGATTTTGGCACGGATGAACAGCATTGCCTACGTTCTCTCATGACATTAGTGGCAAGTGAAGCGGTAAGGAGAAGGGCAAAATCCGTGCCAGTTAGTTTCTGTCACGGCTATCGTTGGCAGCAAATGTCAATCAAACATACCAACTTATACATAACCCAAGGAAAAGTACGAGATGTCAGAAATAAGCCAAACATCACTACTTTGTAGTGTAAAAGTTAGCGGAAAATTGTGTTTTCCTTCTATATTCATCTTCCATGGTTTATACTTAAAATTAAACTAATTACTGTTTTTATCATACAATAAAACGAAAATAATGGCCTTTCAAGGAAAGTACCTTCACAGATCCAAAATAGTGATAAATAACATAGTGCTGGAACAAGTACACAAGTATACAAAAGTAATTATTTAGGATGCAATATAACATATCAGAATAGCCAAGACCTAAATAATAAACTAAGTAAATTCCAGAACAGTTGCGAAATATTAGCAAGTACATTAAAAAGAAAAACTAGAAAAGAAGCAAGCTTAACATTTTACAAAACAGTGGCAATTCCAAAGTTAACACATGGTTGTGAAACATTGACGATAAAGAAAAAAGAATGGGATAAAATAAATGCAGCAGAGATGAGATACCTTAGAGCCATAAAAGGATGTACAATAATGAATAAAATAAAAAAATGAAGAAATAATAGAAGAACTATGCATTTACCCAATAAATGATAAAATAATTCAATATAGGAAAAGCTGGAGAAATCATTTACAAAGAATGGACAATACCCGATACCCTAAAATGGCATACAGTTACCAACCATATGGTAGGAGAGATGTTGGAAGACCAATGAGAAGGTGGAGAGAGACCTGAGGCCGGAACAGGAGAAGTCTCCTAATCCATGAAGTGTTGATGATGATGACTGTTTTCTGATAACGCCACATGCATTGTCAATACTACTACAGGAGACGAATAAAGATGAAGTCTGCTTCTGTTAGGGAAAATGTTAAATTCACGAGCATGTAATCTCATGATGTAAGTAACCCGAATAAAGAAAGTTTTTTACTAAGTAGTCCATTTCTACACTATCATTAGAAGACAAGGCGAAACTGAACTATGTACGAAGACTTGCTCTGAATCTACACATACACATGGAACCAAAAGGATGGAATGAAATAAGACATTTACACGGATGGTTCTCAGAACTCGTAAAATCAAAAATGCTTTGTTTTGCTTTCCATGCCCATTGTTTGGTGACGGTAACCACGAGTACCTTCAACAGATATGCTGCTCACTAATCTATTCGTAGATTTTACGGTAGCTTGACATTTGCTTGATAAAAAGAAGTAGCTAAACTTTCGAGTCCCACGTCACGGACGTGATTAGTTCCACGTTGTTAGTGTAGGTGACGTTTGGTGCTACTCGATATAGTTATAAATTGCATCGATAACTTAGCCTCATTTCAACCATTTCTTTTATTCACCGCCGTGGGATATCCCCAATCCAATTTTTAAAAGACATAAATTAAACATCTTAAAAAATTAAAAGATCTCGGCGAGCTAATGCTGGCACTACCAGTGTATTAGTGCTTCAGCCACTACTGGCCAACAATGGTAAATTTATCAGTTGTGGTATTGAGGAGTAGCTAGTTATTTATTGCCATTTTCTGAATATTTTATGCACTTAAAGAGTTCAACATGTGCATAATTTAAACTAATATTTTAGTTTCTAAAATGTGCTTCTTTCAGTCCACGTTTCACTCATTTGTCTCGTGCTGCACTTATTTCCAGGTAATCTGCCGTCTCATACTATAAATATGGTTAAATTAAATACAAACGCATATTGTTCTGAGCGCATAATTTTAAACAAAGCACGCTGCGGTATCTATTTGGTCTGGGTGGAGATTTAGGACTGGGGATGAGTAATTGTTGGCCTCCGCAGACCGCATTGGTAGTTCTGCTCAATATGCCTGAATAAGATGTACATATTTCCACTGTACAACGCATTGTCGTCACCATCATTATTATTATCAGCTTCCTCGCTCGTAAAGGCGCGACACGTGCAGACATTTTTTTAGACTGACAGTACAGTTTAAGTGCCGGTGTGTTTGCTTGGCATAAGACCATATTGGATGATGAAAGACATGAACGACGGCTCCAAAATGAACGTTGCAGGAACGTCGTCCAAGGACAAATATTGTGGAAGAAGACCGACATTTGACTGTTTCAGAAATACCTCATCAGGTCAAATTCTGAGAGCTCTCAAGCGGTCATAGCGAATAACTTAGGCTTCCATAAAGTGTGTGCCAGATGATTCTGTCGCCTCGGTCTTCTGCCGATCTACATGAACTTAATATTCCCAAAGTTTTTGAATAGAAAAATGAATATTCGACACATCACAGTTTTGTTGACAATAGAGGAGAAAAATGTGAAAATACTATTAAGTACTACAGACCTCAGAGAACAAAGAGGGTGTCTACAATCCTTTGGGTATTGATTATTTTACTTTAGTGTTTTGGCTTCCTGTATGCTAGTTTTGCTTGAAGTAAACTAAATATTCCAATTATTCTAATGACTTATCTGACAATATTACTGTTTTCAGACTAGCAGTTACTAAGAGGTGGAATCAGGAGTGAAAAATTCAATGCCATAGCCGGGATTTCAACCCCGGATCCTCCGCTTATTAAACGGCTGCTTTAACCACTAAGCTACCATGGGCAACCTGCCATGGTTAATCTTACCACTCGGCTGGAAAATGTAATGTCGTACCGGCAAGTTGGCCAGGGTAGCTTAGTGGTTAAAGCAGCCGCCCGATAAGAGGAGGAACCGTGGTTCAAACCCCGGCTATGGCATTGAATTTTTCACTCCTGATTCCACCTCGTAAACATCGCCCATACACGACTTGTGTGTTTAGAAACACCAGCAGTAAGCTTGTTGGCATAAATAAATAATAATTAGCAGTTACTATTTTACTGATTGGATTGAGAGAGGAGTCCAGGAGTCCAGGAGTGAGTACTAGTCGCCTGGGTTAACCCAGGCGGATGGTAAGGTGGCCACGGTACCTATCCGTTTAATTACGGATTTACCCGTCAGGTGGTATAGGTAGTCTTATGTTACAGGCTTTTTTTCTTTGTAATGTCTGATGGTGCAGGGTGGGTTCCTATATTGTCACTGGCGGCGGGATCTGTCAGATCTTGGATGTCTAGCGACCATTACCCTACTGATTACTTCGTCAGCCATGGCCGTCGAGCAATGCAGTGCCAGTAGCAGGAAACCGAGAGCAATAGGTGATAGGTATGGAGGATAATGAAGGCAAAGCGGTACCTACCAGCCAAGGGCGTCCTTGGGTAGACGGTAGCTCTGTCTCCGCCTAGGGAGGCGATGGTCATATTGGCCCAGGGTGTTCACCAGCTGGTTTGAGTGAGGTGTGAGTTTGGCATACATTGTGCGAGTCCTGTCCCGCACGACGTCCACAATGTATGGGATGCCGGAATGAGTGTGAAGGATGTGTGATGGAAACCTACGGTCGGTATCGTAGATCATCCTAAGCGCCCTGTTCTGCACGGCCTGCAGCCTGCGGATGGTGGAACGAGCCACCGTACCCCAGACCTCGCACCCGTACAGAATCAGGGGCGGGATGGTCGCACGGTACAAGCGTAGTTTCAGGTATGTATGCATGGTTGAGTGGAGTATGGGATATAGCTGTCTCAGGGCGACATGTCCCTGACCGAGCTTTGCTCTGACATGTGGAGTGAAGGTTAAACCACGGTCAAGTAGTACCCCCAGGTATTTGGCAGAGTTAACCCATGGGATTCTTCTCCGCCGCATTGCCAGGGATACACCCGGCCGCCAGTTTCGAACTTTGCCCAGTAGTAGCGCCTGGCTCTTCTGCGGGCTAATGGCCATTCTCCGCTGTTCACTCCACCTGCCGATAGCATCGAGCTGTCGCTGTAGTGGAGGGAAGCAGTACCGAACATTTTTGTTCTGTGCCAGTATGAGGACATCGTCTGCATACTGACACGTAACAGTATGCGGTTCCACGGGTAGGTCAGACATGTAGGCAGCAAAGAGCAACGCGATAGCACGCTACCCTCCGGAACTCCAGCCGCTATGGGTCTGACCGAGGACAACTTCCCCTCCACCCGCACCCGAAAAGAGCGATCCCGAAGGATGCTACCAATCAGGGTGAGGTAGGGGGGAGGGATTTCTACCTCTCTGAGTTTGTACAGTAACCCCTGGTGCCATGTGGTTGCAAAGGCTTTTTATACATCCAGAAGCACCACGACTGTTTTGAAGTTTTCCTGGAAACCCAGGGCAACCTTCTCAATCAGCCGCAGCAGCTGTAGTGTAGTGGAATGTCCATGACGGAAACCGAACTGATGATCCGGGATAAGTTGCCTTTCCTCAAAGAGAGGAGTGAGGCGGGATAGGAATAATCGTTCAAAGATTTTTTATACGATGGGTAACAGGCTTATGGAGCGGTAATTTGAAGGGAATACCGGGTCCTTGCCGGGCTTCAAAATGCAGACCACCCTCGCCTCCTTCCAACAAGTTGGAAAGTGACGAAGCTGCAGACATGCATTATAAATCCTCGTCAGGTGGACTACGGACTTTCGGGGAAGGTGCTGGAGCATGGGCGCCGTGACGCCATCATGCCCAGGGGATTTGCCAGGTTTTAACCTTCTGATTTCAGAAGCCACGTGCCTTGGGGTGACTAAGGGGATTTGGATCTCTGCGAGTGGCGGCGGAGGTGCCTCATAGAGGTAATCTACCGTCGCCTCCACGAGTTCAGTAAAGTCTTCGTCTTGGACATCTTCCCGGGGTTCGAATTGGGACTCTAGATGGTCTGCGAAAGCCGTGGCTTTCTCTTGGGGCTCAAAAGAGAGCCTCCCGCGAGTGCCATGTAGAGGATGCTGATATGTGTTTTTGTCCTTTCTAAGGGACCTAATTATCCGCCATGGTTGTTTCTCGGTGAGGTCTACGTTTGCCATCGTGTTTTCCCATGTAAACGATGTAAACGCTGTTTTGCGATGTAAACGCAACAGGCGTCGTGCCAGGGACGTGAACCGCTGGTAAACTGCCTGTATCCTGGGATGGCGGAAACGCTGCCAGAGCCTTCGGACAGTTGCTTTGGCTTTGATCAACTGTCTGAGTTCGATGGGAATGGTACGAGGGTTAGGTATGTCGGATGGAATGCGGTGCGTGTGGGCACGTACCACATCCCGGATGTGTTGGGAGAATGCCGTGGCTGCCGCCTACAGTGTATCGATAGAATCCACACGCGGACGCGGGTCCACAGACTGGTTGAGTTCAAGGATGGCTGCATCCCAGTCGACCTCGTATGTCCAGTCTGGAGTGACCAGAGCTGGCAAGTCAATGTTGGAATCCACCAAGACAGGGTCATGGTCGGAGTCCAATTCATTGACCGCTGAGAGGTCTAGGTGGAAAGGAATGTTTTTGGTGACCATGATATCGAGCACATCTGGTCTCCCTCGGGCCGGATGGAACGTAGGTCCTCTCGGTCCGTGCGCAAGAATGCTTGGGTTACCGCTGATCAGGCGGTAGAGCCCTCGCCCCTCGCCTAATGGCACAGGCCTCCACGTGTTGAAGTGGTGGGATAGGGAAGGATGTGTGAGTGATGTGGTTCTTGATGAAAATGGCTGTACCGCCCCCCGGTCGGCCGACCCGGTCAGACCGATGGGTGACGTTACTCGGCAGCGAGAAGTTGGTTGCAGCATCCAAGTGGGTTTCGCAGACCATCAGAATGTCAATTCCATGCGACTGCACAAACTCAACGAGGCTTGGGTAATGACCCCTTATGCCATTTGCGTTCCAGAACGCAGCCCTGAAGGTCTCCGGACAAGTCTGGAGGAAATTACTTGGCTGAGTTAGGGAACAGCTGGGCCAAGGTTTGGACCAGTAGGGCATGCTTCTGCATGGGGCTCAGGTTAGGGCTTTCGTACTGCAGCTTGAATTTCCGAAGTGCAGGCAAGATTCGGTTTATGATGTTGTTAAACCATAGGGTTAGGTCCTGAAATTCCTCCAGGTCCGCCTGCGAGAGCGTTCCCCCTAATGCAGGGGAGGTCATGGGTACAGCGGGGACCACAGGTGCCACCTGTGGGCCGGCTGTAACAGCAGTATCCCTTGGTGCCAGAGCTGCCTCAGTGGACTGCTCTGCCGGCGCCTTGGGTGGCTGTTGAGAAGCTGTGCTTACTCTCTCCGCGGCTTGACGCTTGCTCTTGTGTTTCCTTCGCCGCTTAGGTTTAGGAGGAGCATTGGCCACAACAGACTCCTCTGTATGGCCTGGAGGTGGTGCCGAGACTTCAGTCGTGGCAGGGGCGGGTACTACTGCCTGGGCCTTGGCCTGGGCCAGTGTCTTTTCTGCCCTATTAAGGGCGTAGGAGAAGGAAACGCCGGAGCGGACCTCTGCCGCTTCCGCGCGTCCCTTGCGACGGCTGTCTATAATTTTCAGGCGCGTCGCGCATCCTTTGTAGACACTGCAGTGCGCGCCTTTGCAGTTGACACATTCCCTGTCCGTGTCCGGCTTAGGGCAGTCCTGCACTCTGTGTGTTCCACCACATCGCAGACATGCAAGCGGACGCTCACATGCCATGCCGGAATGGTGAAATCCCAGGCAATTGGGATTGAGAGAGGAAATGGTGGAAAAACGACATTAGCACAGGCAGTTGTAAGAAACAGAAGCAAGCCTGGCCAATTAAATGAACAGCGCTCTTCAAGGACTACTACACCATGACCTCCCGTTAGCAATCGTCTCGGGAAAGGCCATTTCCATTGTAATTACCTATGCAGCAGTAATAATACTACATGCTATTTACAACAACCACATATTCTGTACTTAGTCGTTTAGACATAACTCATTTTTACTTTCTCTACTGCTAAGTACGGGAAATATTGCATTCCACCCAACAATTCCATGTAAAGATTTCGCCGGAAATATATGTTTTGAGGTCCCCTGTATCCAAAAAAGCATTTTTAGAAAAAAGGTCCCTGTGTGTGTCTGTCTGTCTGTCAGTCTGTGTATCTGTGGACAGCATAACACTAAAATGAAAAGTCGATTAAAAACCAAAGTTAGTATTTAAGTTTAATGTCGTTCAAGGATGCGACAAGAAGATTTTGAAGAAAATAGCCCCACACTAAATTACGGTTTACATGGAAGATTTTTGGAAAATTTTGGTTCTCTTGAAAATGGCACTAACGATTTTAATTAAAATGTCATATGTTTGAGATACTTTTATGGCAAATGAAAAGTATATCTTGAATTTCCTGGCTATAGCCCCTGTGGTCGTATTTACTCTGGATGACTTTTTCATAACTGGTAAACCATCAGAGATAGACCAAATCATACTGCACAGAAGATGTAGATCTCACTAAAATACACGACTTATGTCCAAATAAATTTTCTTGTAGGGTGAACCATTTCGGAGATATTACTTGTTATGTGTGTGAGTATCGGAAAACTTAGAACTTTAGCCAAATGCAACACCGTTGTTTATTTTTACTTTGTGGCAAGTAGGGGAAATATTTAATTCCACCCAAAAATTCGATGTCGAGATTTCACCGGAAATATATGTTTTGAGACCACCTGAATAAAAAAAAAATCATTTTTAGAAAAAGGTCTGTGTGTCAGTCTGTGGACAGCGTAACTCAAAAACGAAAAGTCGGTTAGAAACCAAAGTTGGTATTTAAGTTTAATGTCTTTCAAGGATGCGACACGAAGATTTTGAAGAAAGTAGCCCCACCCTAAACTACCCTTTACATGGAAGATTTTTCGAAAATTTTGATTTTCTTGAAAATGGCTCAAACGATTTTGATTAAAATGCCATATGTTTGAGATATTTTGATGACAAATGAAATGTATATATTTAGTTTTCTGACTATAGCCCCTGTAGTCGTATTTGCTCTGGAGAACTTTTGCATAACTGGTAAAACGTTAGAGATAGACCAAATCAATACTGTACAAAAATGTAGCTCTTGCTAAAATACACAATTTATAATTTATGTCTCAATAAATTGTCTTGTAGGTTGAACCATTTCGGAGATATTCCTTGCTATGTGTGTGAGTTTTGGAAAACTTTAAGCTTTCGTGAAATGGAACATCGTTTTTCATTTTTTTATATGTTAAGTATGCAAAGAGAATGGAATCTCAAAGCTTTAAAAGATTTGACTATCGCACAGAGCCCACTGTATTCTAATATTCCCCTTGCACCTACAAGGAAATAAGCAATTACATAATTTGTACAAATGTTTATCTCAACTAACCTGAAGGAGATATAGGAGTAAGAGGTTTTATAATGGTTAGTACAAGAATAGAGAAAGTCATGTGAGTGCAACACATCAGATTTTTATAATAATAAAGGGCTATCAACGCTGGTTGCGTATGTAAGACATGCTTTTTCCATAGTTCACCAAAGCAGTAACTTTCATCATCACAACCACCACAAAGTCGTTCACTATTTACCTACTAAGCTCTTTTTTTCTGCTTTAAGTTATTGCCAACTTGTTTCCGAAACTGGACATGTATTAGTTTCATTTTTATTTCGCCCTGGAAATGTGCGGGCTGAATTTGAGGAGTGAGGTTAAGGACATGGAAGCATAAAACCTTTGATCCTTTTCCGTTCTGATTTGTGTTTATCTGGTTGGCAAGCCTTCAATATCTATAAATTAAGCCTCCGTGATACGCGCGACCTGTCACACGCAGCCAAGTTGGCCCGCACTATATTTTTGTACTTATATTGGTTAATTTATTTTTAATTACATTTTCATCCATTACCATGTTTCGCTTCTTTAGTTTAAATATACACGGTTTTTATTACGATTATGCTACTAGATACATCAAAGACAGGTAAAACGCAGTATGAATACAGTATATATTATAATTTGTGCTACACTGCATGGTCAGATAATAAATTGTAATGCTTAGGTATTACTGCACCCCACCGATGATGACTGTACTGGACTGAGGTGGGGGACGCAGCGGCTGGGCGGTAAGGCTTGGCTCTTCATGGACTGTAGTGCCGGAGCTTAGTCTTAGCTTTTTTTAATTTTCAGGTATACAACATGTTATTTGAAGTATACTGTCAATAATAATAGTAGTAGTAGTAATAATAATAATAATAATAATAATAATAATAATAATAATAATAATAATAATAATAATAATAATAATAATAATAATAATAATAATAATAATAATAATAATAATAATAATAATAATAATAATAATAATAATAATAATAATAATAATAATAATAATAATAATAATAATAATCATAATCATAATAATAAAGAGCACCTTTGATAAGCATATGATGTTTCCTATAAAACACGTTATTATCAAATAGGTTGCTTTCATTCTCTTCGTCATGATCAATTTTTTATTCTAAAAACCTCGTTTTCAGTTTATCTTCGGAATTTGAATAGCTGATTCACACGAGTTCTTTTACACGTGTAAGGTATCATTATCACATGGTAGATGAGGCACTTCTTGTGAGAAGTAGCAACATACAACTTGCAATGGCAAAGCAATGTTGTGCAACTAACCACAACCACAAACAAATGTCAGCAATATATAACTAGAGTAGGTTGGTGGGGCTCCTTTCAGGTATGACAGGTGCGAACGGTTAGGATTGCCTTGAAGATTCACCAGCATGAACTAAATAAAGAGAAGTAGTAGGTAGGCATAGCCAAAGTAGGACAACTTCGAGTTGGTATGTGGTATGAGCAGTTTCGGAGAGGGGATTAGCACTTCGACCTATACGGTCTTTTGAGCCTATGCCCCTGGCAGGGTGGGGGAGTGAGATTAAGAGGGTGGCCCGGCCTATGAGACACGACAGCAGAGGGCAGGGTCTCAAAAGTTTCAGATTAAAGCTCCTCGATAGCATCTCGTACAACAGATCCCCCTACCGCTTGCAGGTCTACATAACCCATTGTGCGGCCCGGGATTCCAAGACGCCCCCGATCCGGAGGACTAAGGTTTACATAGAGCATTCTTTTGCCCTGAGACTCCCGCCGATACTCACAACTCCAACACAGCCAAGTACGATGAAAGGTGAAGTGAGAGAAGTAAGGTGAAACGGAGGAAGTTCGCGGGATGCAATTATCCTCTGCAGCGACGCGGGAATCCCTTGAAAAAGCTCATGGGCCAGATCGTTGATAGTGGAGAGTCAACCCACGATCTCCCGAATTACCATTAGTCAACTTGCTTGGTTTCGACCTGGTAAGCACAGGTTGATTAATAGTAATGCAGTATAATATCACTCGGCTTACCTGCGTATTATTATTATTATTATTATTATTATTATTATTATTATTATTATTATTATTATTATTATTATTATTATTATTATTATTATTATTATTATTATTATTATTATTATTATTATTATTATTATTATTATTATTATTATTATTATTATTATTATTATTATTATTATTATTATTATTATTATTATTATTATTATTATTATTATTATTATTATTATTATTATTATTATTATTATTATTATTATTATTATTATTATTATTATTATTATTATTATTATTATTATTATTATTATTATTATTATTGTTGTTGTTGTTGTTGTTGTTGTTGTTGTTGTCACCCCGCCCGCCGCATCTAATTGCCGACAGCAGCAGTGTCACCCATCGCATTATTGTCGGCGCTACCGCAAAGGAGCCGAAGGAAAGAGACAGAGAATGGCCGCATTGTTGGGGCGCTTGCCGAAAGAGAGAAAAGGATAGAGGCTACTGGAATCTTCTACTTTGTATATCTCGCCGCAATAACTGAACGTTCCTGAAGCTTCCAGAATAGTGCCTGGGAGATATAAATAGCGGTAAAGTGCGACAGAAGAGTAAATCAGACGTATGTGAAGCGTTGAGTAGTGCCGACGGAGAACAGTCAGACGTATGTGAAGGTTGAGTAGTCGTGCCGACGGAGACGGACAGACGATGTGAAGAGTTGTGCCGACGGAGAAGAGTAGTTCTTTGTATTACGAGTTCGGAGCCGTGCTGTTGGAGAATCGAAAAAGACTTTCTTGTTGTTGCAACGAGTGTACAAGTTACTGTTTACGGAAATAAAAGTGTTTCTTTATCCCGACTACATCTGTCGTATTTACTTCACACCCACACCAAAAAGTTACATTATTATTATTATTATTATTATTATTATTATTATTATTATTATTATTATTATTATTATTATTATTATTATTATTATTATTATTATTATTATTATTATTATTATTATTATTATTATTATTATTATTATTATTATTATTATTATTATTATTATTATTATTATTATTATTATTATTATTATTATTATTATT
The DNA here is from genome assembly GCA_030765045.1 of Tenodera sinensis. NCBI lineage: Eukaryota > Metazoa > Arthropoda > Insecta > Mantodea > Mantidae > Tenodera > Tenodera sinensis. Next base: position 144,628,691 of record CM060963.1, read on the forward strand.
ATTATTATTATTATTATTATTATTATTATTATTATTATTATTATTATTATTATTATTATTATTATTATTATTATTATTATTATTATTATTATTATTATTATTATTATTATTATCATCATCATCATTATCATCATCATCATTATCAGTATCATTATCATCACCATTATTATTATTATTATTATTATTATTATTATTATTATTATTATTATTATTATTATTATTATTATTATTATTATTATTATTATTATTATTATTATTATTATTATTATTATTATTATTATTATTATTATTATTATTATTATTATTATTATTATTATTATTATTATTATTATTATTATTATTATTATTATTATTATTATTATTTTCATTTATATGTGTTATTTGTGTAAATGACACTGTTCGTCGGGCGCGGCGCACAACACAGGGCGGTCGGGCTAAGCTACTTCACACCACATACCAAGCCTACGAGCAAACAAAAGCCCTCAGGCTGCCTCGCGCACTGTTTGTGTATTATATGTATAATATTTTAAAAGGTTCGATTTTCTCAAAAATAGCTCCTACGATTTTCACTAAAATACCATATGTTCATATTTTCATGTCAAATGAAGTGTATATCTTGAATTTTCTTCGAATAGCCCCTGAAATCCTTTTCATTCTGGATTACTATTGTTTAGCTGGTAAATCGTAACATATAGACAAAATATTAGTACGCAAAACAGTCAGACCGTTAAAGCATACAATTCATATGAAGCACATTTTTTGTGGGTTTAAACATTACCTTATTCTTGGTTTGAAATTTGCAGTGTCTGTGCTTTTCTCATTTTATTTTTTTCTTTCTGTTCCATCTGGGAATGCAAAGGGAATGAAACTTGAAAGCTATGACCTAATAACCAGCTCTTAAACTACTTGAGCTCCCTGTGAGACTATCTTGATTAACATAAAACAGAAGAGCAAACGTTTAAAAGAATAGTATCTGCAAGAGTGAATAACGAAAGTATTGTGAGTGCAACACATCAGTTTTAACATCAACAAGTTTAAGACCAAAAAATGTCGTGTATGTTCTATATTCAATATGTCCTATGGGCCACTTTAAAACTCATTAGCCTGAAATTTTCAAAAGAGCTTCAACAATACGAAATTAAAAGAAGCTTTGCATTGATGACAGTATTAAGTACCTTGGCTGAAAGTATTAGCCATGAATTATATTCGAGAAGTTAAAAACTTCAGTATAAGTATATACAATAGTTTTATATCTCTTAAACTAATTAAAATTAAGAAAAGCTCCGACACTTGTGTTCATAAGCCGACCCACGGCAGCGACAATACAACAAACCAAGGTCGAAGGCGGGCTGGCCCACCTCACTGGCGCGGCGCGTAACAAAGGTGCTCAAGGTCAAGCGAGCAAACACCTGACTAACAACTATTAAGTGGCAATACAAGGGGTTTTCCGGGGCATTCGAAAAGTGTACGACAGCCGGCATGTTCGTAGACGTTCAAAAAAGATCAGGCTACGTCACCGCCGGTAAAAAAGCTTGCGGAGCGCATGAAGGCAGGCAGGTTTTGAGTAGATCAATGTGTTAGTGGTTGCGAAACAGCTGTGAAGGTTACGTCGCGTCGAAGTGAAGACGTTTTAACGAGTGTTGAGTGAATGTGTCGTTGGAGTTAGTGTTTGAGGGACAAAGTAAAGAAAGACAGCGAAAGGAGTGAGTTAAGGTTAGAGAAGAAAACAGTTGTGAGTTACAAAATCACGAAAGACTGTAGACTGTGTTAACATCAGTAAAGGAGAACCGTGTGTTTGTGCAAACATCTTGGAAGAAAATAAAGCGAGAAAAAGTAAGTGGACAAGACTTTCGTCATTTTGTCACAGTATACTGCGTTCAAATGAAAACCTTGGGAGCGGTACAATAAACCATAGGATCTAAGCAACACTTTGAATTAACATATCAAACAAGATGAATTATGAATAAAAATACTAACAATGATTTGACGTATCTCAAATTTGTGCACTGTGTAATTAGTGGTCCGAATATATGGTAAAACAATTAAAACGAACAGAAGAAAAAATTGTGGATTTATAATTTTCAGTGATGCATTGCTTAAACCTGAGCAAACTTTATTCTACACCATGTTCATAGAACATTTTCTGTTGGCGCGAGTATCATTTCATGGCTAATCACTGGAGAATTTAACGCTTCTGAAGTTTAACAGCTGCGAGGAATATAAACCCTAATAATGCATTGGAAAATTACGAACAATGGTGAAGGAGATTATAAGGCGTTTGATGGCACCTGCACTTTAATTTCCAGTTCATGCAAGCAGGCAGGCAGGAGATAATTTTATTGATGATGTTCAATCTTAGAGGATGAGTCTCATCTCACTACGATGCAGGGGTCACAGTGGGGGAGAAGGATGAAATTCACTTACAGCACTTCGCACTGAGGATGTTATGACACCGTTCCTTAATCAAGTGTCGCCAGCTCACGGCTACATTTAACGGACTGTAAAATTGTCACCGGAGTAAAATTTACTCTTCACCAAATTCTAGCTGTTAGAAAAACTCTCTCTGTAAGTATGCTGATCATTACAACGTGCAATTAATTACTAGAATTGCAGACCTTCATGGACTTGTATAGAAAAATCTGATGTGCTGCAGTCACCTGACTTTCTCCACTTCTGTACTAACTATTCTTACAAACTCTTATTCCTCTATCTTCTTCACGTTGGTCCCGATAAAAACTTTCAGAAATTACCTTATTTCTAATTTTCTTGTAGCTGCAAGTAGAATATGGGAGTACAGTACGTTTGGAGCAATGGTCAAATGTTTTAAAGCTTTGAAATTCCGTTCTCTTTGCACAGCCAAGATATAAAAAGTGAATAACGCCCTTCCATTGAGAAAAGTGCAAGTGTTGCAAAACACAAATAACAAGGAACATCTCCAAAATGTTTCATAGAAAGAAAAAAAGAAAGAAAAAGAAACTGCATTTGGACATAGTTTGTGCTTTAACGGACTCTCCACATTTTGTATAGTGAGACTTGTTCTATTTCCTACGGTTTACTGGTTATGCAAAAGTGATAAAGCGTAGGCAGGACCACATAGGCAATATCCACAAAATTCAAAACCTACATTTAATTTCGCTTACAACTATCTTAAACATATGGCAATCTTATAGAAATCGTTGGAGCCATTTTTCAGAAAATAAAAATGTTCCATTAAGTGGGTAACTTAAGGTGAAAGAATTTTCTTACAAATCTTTGTGTCGCATTCTTGAAACATATTAAACCTAAATACAAACTTCGGTTTTTGAGTTATGCTGTTCGCAGAGAGACACTCAGTCACGCACAGCCTTTTTTCTAAAAATGTGTTGCTGGTTTTTTTTTTTTTTTTTTTTTTTAATTCGGGGCCCTCAAAACACATAATTCCGGTGAAATCTTGACATCAAAATTTTTGGGGTGAACAAAGTATTTCCCCTGTACGTAGCAAAGAAAGAAATTGGCATCATCTTTGGAGTTGAATGAACTATCAATGAAAATATACTTCATTCAATAAACCACCTTGAAGGGCTTTTCATGTTTTAACACCGGTTGAACAAAATCAAAAGCAAACCACGCAACATTAAATGTCAGGTGTGTTAATTTTCTTTACAGTGGTTTAATTGTATTGTGATGCGGGGCGCGGCGCACAACAAAGGATGGTCCGGGCCAAGCTATTTCATACCACATACCGGTCTGGCAAGCAAACAAAGGCGCAAGGTCAAGCTTCCCCACACCACTCACACGAGCAAACACGTGACTAACAACAATCAAATGGCAACACAATGGCTTTTCTAGAGCCTTCGAGAACCGTACGGCAGCCGGCGTGTTTCTGTAAGTTCCAGAAAGGACCGCGTGATACCATTCGCTGCTATATAAGGAGGCGAGGAAACAGCAGAGAGGAAACAGTTCCAGACATTAGTCACGGTGTCAGTGAGTGCGCGCGCGTGTGTGTGGTACTGTTGTGAAAGGTATGTCTCGTCGAAGTGAAGATTTCACGTTATTGTATCGTCGAAGTTAGAGACACAGAAAGTGGAGAAAGACAGTGAATGGATTGAGTCAAGATTACGAGAAGCCTAGCTCTGTAGCGTGGTGGTAGCATTTCCTCACATCCAAGAGGTCGCAAGTTCGAATCTCGCTTAGGGGGAGTTATCCGGATGATTTTACCGAGGTTTTCCCTTATTCTGAGATGATGAATATCGGGAAACTATGGACCTCTGGCTCATTTGAACATCGTTTCACCCATTTCATTCATTCACCATCCGATATGACACTACATTGGAATACGTTAACAGAATAAAAAAGGTTACGAGAAGAAAACAGTTGGGAGTTGTAATACCACGAAAGACTGTAGACTGTGTTGCAAAGCATAGTAATAGCCTCTGAAGAATCCACCACAGAGCGTGTCAGCATTTCCTTATTTTCAGGATAAGTCAATAACAAAGATTATGAGTCCGAAATTTGTTCATGCATGGATGTGAGTGTAATCATATGAATGTCTTACTAAAGCACCCAAGCATGATCCTTACAGCTTAGCGAACAAAATGTTTCATTAGTGTAATACGTAACACAAAGTTCATTCATGTGCTGTATATATTTTAAATTTTATATTGAAAAACTAAATTTTGCGATTATATCAAGGATTTTGATCTCATAACTGAATGCTGAAACTGTTCACCGTCGTTATCCATACATTTTTGGCAACTCTTTTGGAAACTATCCGTCACTCGTCGTAGTTCATGTTGAGAAATGTTGGCAATTTCCTGGTGGATATTCTGGTTTAATTCTTCCAGGGTGTGCGCTTTTGTCTTGTACACTTTATGTTTTGAGTTACCTTAGAGATAGAAATCGCAGGGAATTAGCTCGGAGGACCCAGAGGACCACAAATCTAATAATAATTCTGTCCTGAAACATACTTTCAATTGTTCTCATCGAAGGATTGGCCGTACGACCTGTTGCAGAGTGTCGCTGGAAAAAGGAAAATCTCGCCCTCTATCTGTTAATTCTCTAAAAATTGGTGAAATGTACGGGGGCCAATTGTTTACTCGAAAAAAAATTGGTTTTATAAGTGAGAATCTAATATTGCTCAAGAAGTACACCTTCATGACGAAAAAATTGGTGTATAGGGCGCCATTAGCGGAGAAAGGTTTCTCAGAGCTCCAATAACCGATTTCTACATTGGGGTAACTTAAAACAAAGTGTACAAGACAAACTCCCACATCCTGTAGAATTAAAGTAGAATATTCGGCAGGAAACTGCCAGCATTTCTCAACGTTGACAACGGCGAGTGATAGATAGTTTCCTAAGAGATGCCAAAAATGTATGTATCGTCAACGGTGACCAGTTTCAGCATCTTCTTTCATAAAGTTGATCAGTAAAGTCTTTAAAAGTAGTTTTAAAAATGTTGTAGGTTTTCCGCGCTTTCCTATAATAGCACCAGACGGCGACGATCGCCGAGGATGCCGACAGGCAAAGTATCACAAAGCCCTTCGGAGGTTCTTTGCTTTCCTAGTGATAAGTATTAGCATTATATTAACAATGAAACCTCAAAGTTACAAACTTTAAAATTAAATTACATCTCCGAAAACCTTATTTGGATGTGTCAGTGGTCCCTTCTCCTCGCCCTGTGCTACTCTATGTATTTACAACAGTGTTTTGTTTCCGTGGAAAGTAGTTTTGTATTTTAAAGTGGTGGGTACACTGTGAGGAAAGCCAGATCTGAGCTACGAATGCAAAGCTTTCAGTATGCTTAATTTTGTTTGACGTGTTTCAGCAATGCAGTAGAAGAAACATCTGTCAACTTCGTTTTCCCCTGCACTTGAGCCACAATGTGAAGAGATGGCAGAATTTCTCGTAGGTATATATCATAATGTGGTGAGCGTAGAAGATACACTTCATATTCTATTTCCACGAGTTTGACACAATGTAAAGAACATTTTTTACGAACGCATGAGGTCATAAAAATAACGTAAAACAATTACCTATATTTATATACACACTGCAATATTAACGTTAGCAGAATTATTATAATAATAATCTCATCATGAATTAGGAATTTTTCCTGTTCCGGCTTCACGTTAATTATAATAATTCAATCCATTCATTACTTCTGTGAAAGACAAACACATTCGGCACGTCACTAGGAAGAACTCTCAACGGATTTAATGGTAGAACCTTCAATGTCATAAGACAGAAGTCGGGAAATTGGTCATCGCGATTGCACGAATTGTGACGTCAACGAATGCAACTTGAAGTGTGCATGATGCATGGTTTGAAAGAGAGGGTTTCAAAGTCGCAGTGACGCTGTAAATGGACTTCTCTCACACACATTTGATTTTATACATTGGTAATACATATACACATACTGAGAGGGCTTTATCATTCATTTTTACTTTGTCTACTGATAAGTACAAGAAAGTATTGTATTCCACCCAAATTTCGATGTCGAGATTTCACCGGAAACATATTTTGATACTCCCTGAATCAAAAAAAGCATTTTAAGAAAAAGGTCTGTGTTTGCGCGCGCGCGCGCGCGTGTGTGTATGTGTGTGTGTGTGTGTGTGTGTGTGTGTGTGTGTGTGTGTGTGTGTGTGTGTGTCAGTCTGTGTCTGTTAGTCTGTGGACAACATAACTCAAAAACGAAAAGTGGTTAAAAACCAAAGTTGATATTTAAGTTTAATGTCTTTCAAGCATGCGACAAGAAGATTTTGAAGAAAATAGCCCCACCTTAAACTACCCTTTACCTGAAAAATGTTTCGAAAATTCTGGTTTTTTTGAAAATGGCTCTAAAGAGTTTGATTAAAATCTCATATGTTTGAGATATTTTTATGACAAATCAAATGTATATCTTGAATTTTCTGGCTGTAGTCCCTGTAGTCGTATTTACTTTGGACGACTTTTGCTTAACTGGTAAACCGCTATACAAAAAATGTGGATCTTGCTAAAATACACAATTTTGTCTAAATAAATTTTCTTGTAGGGTGAACCATCTCGGAGATATTCCTTGTTATGTGTGTGAGTTTCGGAAAACTTAAAACTTTCGTGAAATGGAACATCGTTGTTCATTTTTACTTTCTCTACTGGTAAGTAGAGGAGGTACTGTATTCCACCCAAAAATTCGACGTCGAGTTTTCAACGAAAATATGTTTTGAGACCCCCTGAACCCAAGAAAAGCTTTTTCAGAAAAAAAATCCATGTGTATCTGTGGGTCTGTCTGTCTGTCTTTCTCTCTGTCTGCCTGTGGACAGTATAACTCAAAAACGAAAATTAGGTTAAAAACCAAAGTTGGTATTTAGATTTATTGTCTTTCAAGGATGCGACACGTGGATTTTGAAGAAAATAGCCCCACACTAAACTACCCTTTACCTGAAAAATGTTTCGAAAATTTTGGTTTTCTTGAAAATCGCTCTAACGATTTTGATTAAAATGTCATATGTTTGGGATATTTCTATGACAAATGAAATGTATATCTTGAATTTTCTGGCTATAGCACCTGTAGTCGTATTTACTCTGTGCGACTTTTGCATACCTGGTAAACTGCTAGAGACAGACAAAATCTTACTGTGCAAACTATGTAGATCTTCCTAAAATATACAATTCATATCCAAATAAATTTTCTTGTAGGGTGAACCATTTCGGAGATATTCCCTGTTATGTGTGTGAGTTTCGGAAAACTTTAAAACTTTAGTGAAATGGAACATCGTAGTTCTTTTTTATGTGAAATGTGCAAAGACAACGGAATCTCAAAGCTTTAAAAGATTTGCCTATCGTAGAAAGCCTGCTGTATTGTAATTTTCCCTTGCACCTACAAGGAAATAAGCAATAAGATAATTTGTACAAATGTTTATCTTAACTAACACGAAGAAGATATAGGAATAAAAGTTTGTAAGAATGGTTAGTTCAGGAGTAGAGAAAGCCATATGAGTGAAAAACATCAGATTTTTCACTAAAGTGTTCTTTAGTTCATCGGGAGCGTTACGGTTTCGCATACGTCTAACATTAATTCATTAGTATTACATGCAACAAAGCACGTAAGTTTTCATCTGTCAATCGCGATCTGCTTTAGCTTTTAGAATCTTCAGTTCAGAACAAAATTGCTCACGCATACTGTATTCTCACACGTAGCACTAATATACGCAGCAAGGAAACGTTGTCATGTCAAGTTCTCCACATAAAACTAATTGTGATTTCAAAATTGTGTTTGTAAATTTGCAGCCTTAATTTATAATTGTGCTTTTACACATCCAGCTTTAAGGTTTTATATACTTAGAGTAAGTGCGTTGTAATCAACTTCTTCACTAGACTACCAAAGCTTCATTGAGTATTTAAACTTTATCGTTACATTTGAGGACAAAAATTGTTGTTTAATATTGCTTTAATATTCCATAACATTTCATACTAAATGACTTGGTTGTAATCTTTGTGACAACGTTCGTAATGTCGTTTGATGTTTGACTTGCAAACACCAATGAAAACTTTCAAATACAACAGGCATTCCACATTTTCAAATATATCGCAGCAAAAATATTGCTCTTAACACTACTCCTGGAATAAGATTTTTTTTTGTGTGTGTGTTTTCATGGTGGCGAAAGAACCATGTCTATCGACGCGGTGTCCACCACTGTTTATTTTCTTTTGAACGCGTGTTGAGTGAAGCAGGGAAGGTTTAAACAGCATGACCTATTGCTCGCCCCTGATGGTAATATTATCAGCCGGAGATTTACCGTCTCTTGTCATAAGATAACAAACTGTATCGGGAGGAGCAAACAATTATTTTATATCAACTCAGCTCACCTTACCGCTGTGTCAGAAAGTGGTGCTTTCTTTTCTTCCCTGCGATTTCAGGCTTCAAAATTTGAAACATCAAAATTTGGAGCTGTGAAGCCATAACAGCCGAGTCATACGCGACCTATTATTTTGCTGTTTGATGTTCGTGAAAAGTAACTATAATGTAAAGACCATAGCATCTTCAGCTGCTTTCTTTCCATGGATGTGTAGAATGTATTTGTATTTCACTGTCTGAAGTTACTCATTGTGAATTATCCCACAATTAAGCGTTTAATCAAGCGCTGAAATCTACGAGTATTTTAGATACTGTCAACTTATGGTTATGAAATTAAAACTACTTGGAGAGTAAGAAGAATAATTTTATTATTCCTAGAATGGGAGTTGTGCTTCTGCTATTTACCTCGAGTTCGCAACTTTTGCTATTCATCATCCAAGGCCTTTATGTATTACCAATGTTCATGAAATCGAAGGTACCTCAAACTAACACATCCATTACTCTGTTAATATGTTAAATAAGGAACTTGCCGTAAAATGTTGTCCCCCTCCGCAAAGTGGTTTTTATTCCCTATTCAGAACAACTTATGTTACCTTTGATTCACAGCTTTTCCTCCCGCTCAACAGGTTTATTATATTGTGACGCCCGGAGCGGCGAAAAACAAAGGACTGCCGGGGCTAAACTACTTCTCACCACACACCAGGAGGGTGAGCAAACAAAGGCACACGGTCAAGCTTCACCACACCTCTTACGAACGAACACGTGTCTAACAAATGAAGTGGCAGCACAAAGGGTTTCCAACGCCTTCGAGAAAGATCTGGCTGCGTAATCGCCAGCACCTTTGTGGAAGTCGAGAAGGTTCCGTGGAGGCGAGGAGGCGAGCAAACAGCAGAACAGGGATTTATAGTTAGAGACACGAGATGGTCAGTGTGTCAGTGAGTGTATGTGCGTCGTAAAGGAGATTTAACGAGAGTCGATGATTGCATCGTCGTGTTAGTGTAACAAAGACAGAGAACGTGAAGAGAGAGCTAAAAGGATGGAGGCAAGGTGACAGAGGCAAAAGTTGTGAGTGGTGATAACACTGTAATGACGTTAACGTACACTGTACACTGTTAACGACGAGAAGAAAACTGTGTATTTATAATAAAATTTTAGAGGACAATAAAGTCATAAAAAAGTAACTGGACTGGATTTTGTCGTTTTGTCAAACATAAAGAGTGGCGCGGTGTGTGTGTGTGAGGGGGTGGGGGTATTCATGCCACCCACTTTCAATCCCGTTTCTTTGAATTCGAAAGTCAGATATTTTCGATACTTCGTTGAGGACATGGTACTCTTATAAAGATTTCCGACCAAAATGGTTAAGTGGGAAGGGGTAAAATATTTTAAACTCGCCTTGCTGGAGGTGGGGAGGTTCGCGTCACAAATTTTCCTCTCATTTCTTCGAGATTTGTAATCAAGTAGTATTTTAGTACGATTTTAGCAAAACCAGATACATGATATTAATGAAATTTTAAAAATGAAAACTACACTATTATCATCGCTTCATATTTTCAATGGGCATATGCTCTGAATATTCCATGTTGGGTTTGATAAACTTAAATCATCAAACGCAATATTAAATTACTAATTGTCTACCAAAATTTTATGCAATACACGTATGTTAGCTGTTTTTGTTAATCCTCGGAAATTCAAAAAGACTGGATTGTATCTCGTCTTTTCAAACTTGTCCTCTGTCCAGTAAAAGCCACTTACCATTCTCATGTAGCAATATACTAGGAATTACAAGATGTGGAGCATCGCAGTACCTGTTGGTTTTATATGGGACACCCACCACTGGGAGATGTAAGACATGGTACCTCTTTAACGGTCGTCAGATAATTAAGCCCACACCTCCAACCTCCTCCACGCCCATTACGGCTACGGCTTAACAAACATCTCTACTAATTGCCGTGCTCTGGCCCATTATTGGGTAGGGTAGACGACTACACCACCAAGTGCCAATAAAACACGATCGTACATACAGCGGTCTCGAAGCGCATCAGTGATGTACAACCTACGTGCATGAATAACGTTCATCGCTGATACCAGCAAATGTTAGAAGCCAGCTGCTTATTTAAATGTAAATGTCATTATCTACATCGTGCATGCAAATGACCCGTTACATTTACTCACAGCTTAACCAAGAATTACGATGCCTCTTATGCATAGTCAACTTTCCAGTTCAGAAATGTAGCAGAGTATTATTAATCGATATGCGCCGTAGTGTATGAAATAAAGTAGCTCAAATTGTTTTAAAATATAATTCAGAAGGACACTTATGCCAAAGAAATACAATGAAGAGATGGGCTGACCAATGAAAGTTTTCTGAAGACCAGAACTTGTGGTAAAATGGCCACTTGGCATCAAGGCATACTTTAAATCAGAGAGAGAGAGATGTCGGCAAGAACACTGATAAAGTTTATGATCCTTTTATTAGATTGAAATTTGGCTAATAAAGCAATTGTTTGAAGCTAAAGTATCTTCAACACATACTCTTAGAGGACAATACAATACAATATAAGCTTCCCCCACTTAGTAAAACAAGTAAAACAACCAAGGAGATTCAGAGATAAGCGTGGGTGGTCGACGGACATTGAAACCTAAACATTTTTTTGCCAAAGAAAGCATGCATGCACATTTAGAGAAATATTCAATATTACATCTTGACCACGGCAGAGCACATTAATTATGATGTTGATGGTATCTCTTCTATAACAGTTCGCTTCCATGATTACCTACAGGTAGAGAAACATTTTTAAAAATGCAGATTTTGCAGTATTACTCAATTGAGAGAAAGAATATCTCCAATATTTTTGCTCTAGAACTATTTGAAGTTACATATTTAAACAGCGTATATCGTTAAACATTTACAGAAGGCATTCCAGAATAACATTTGTCCTTGCCTCTTCAGATATTGCAAGACAAGTAAATGTTGCATTTTATTGCATTCGCCCTATATCTCTCTGTATGCTGGAAGTTGCCTGAAGGACGAGAGAAGTGAATCCTTTGTTGAGATTAACTTCTCCTTGTGGAATTTTGAAAGGGAATACTTGTGCAATTTGGCAAGTATCCCAAGGCACTTGTTGGAGAGAGGGCTCTCTCCATATCCTGTAGGTTATAGCGGAGTGATGCACTGTATCATCGGAATGGGCTGCGATGTTATAGTATACACTCAACTTTATAGATATCCCATTTTCTCTTGGTTTTATGTTTAGATCATATTGCATGAGAACACACACCTGAATATTCACAAATTCGAGCCATCACTTCGCACCAGCATAACATAAGATACTGATGATAGCTTTTGAGAAAATCGGTACCAAATGCATCACGAAGAAAAAGAATATTATACATCACACACACAAACACACACGCGCGCGCGCGGCGCGTCCTTGGAAATACATTTGTGCCCCTGAAGGAAGATAGTGCACACAAGCGAATGTCATAAGCGATGACATGACAAATTTCCCCCTACTGCCACTTCATTTTCTCCTGGTTGGCGGCGGCACACAACAAAGAACGGTCAGGGCCTAGCTGCCCCTAGTCACTGGTGGTACCTGCATCAAAAGCGCTCAAATTCAGGCTGGCTCGCTCGACTATGGTGAACACGTGGTGAAAACGTGATAATAATTAGAGCGGCATAACCAAAAAGGGCTTTCCGGATTGTTCGACAAGTGTACGGCAGTCGGTGTATTTTCAGAAGTTCCAGAAAGGTCCCTATTACGTCATCCTCGCTATACAAGGGGCAGAAACAACAAGCAAAGCGAATATGTTACAGATTCAGTGAAGGAAGACGAGGCAGTTATGAGTGTTAAGTGATAGTACCGTCAGTAAGTGTTTGAGAGACAGAGAAAGTGAAGAAAGACATGAAGGTATGAGTCAAGGTTAGAGAAGAGAACAGTTGTGAATTGTAGTCTATGGAAACACTGTAGACTGTGTTAACATCAGTAAAAGAGAACGGTGTATTTGTGTAATCATTTTGAAGGAGTATAAACTGGGAAAGGAACGTAAGTGGACTGCATTTTGTAGTGTTTGTCAGTGGTGTTAGAAGTGGGGTTTATCAATTTGTCATCTTGTTACATTATTTTAAGATTTCTTGATATATCTGCGTACTGTAAAACTGTAGCGTAATACTACTTTTTTAATTTGCAGCGTATTGCATCTCAATATTATTTATGGTGCTACATTTGATATTCTGGAGACTTAAAATCCGAGAAATTTCTTTCAATGTGCAAAAATTGCTGTTTATCAGTTTTAGTTTAACTGAAATTTAGGTTTAAATAAGATTCAGTATAGTTAAGCCTAAATTTCACGTAATAAAATAAAAACTTTACTGGTATTTTTACCCTTTTCTCCATGCAGCGCAGTGGTAACGCTCCTACCACTGGTGCGGGTGGCCCAGGTTGATCCTCGGTATCGACTGAGAGGTCTGGTCCGGGGTGCACTCAGTCTGGTGAGGACAATTGAAAAGCTACTGCCCTGATGGAAAGATGGCGTCCCTATAAGATTAAGTAATCACTTTACGGCCAGGGGTGCTCTGACCCCATCCTGCACTCCTCCGTGACCCTGGCTACGGCTAGAGAGCGCAGAGGCTGGGCGATAAGGGACCGTCTGTACACGGGAGACGCCTTAGGGCATATTGTTCATGTTTTCCTTAACTATTAGAATCATTCAGACAGAAAGATAAAAGAGAGAACCGTTGAGGAATAGGTCATCCTTCTATTCTTAGAAACATTGAAAGTCACATACTATCAATGATATCTCATTTCATGATTAAAAAAAAAAAAAAAAAAAAAAAAAGAAAAAAAATTGTCTCAACCCTTTGAAGTATGCTCTTCTAATAGAAACAAGTTTGAAGAAGAAACCCATTTAGTGCATAAGAACCGTATAGTAATTTATAGTAATGACTTCGTATAAAGGGAAAACAACTGGAGCAGGAATCTATTATGAATCTACGGCGAGTGCAAAAGTATGATACCCACTGTCGTTCAGGCAGAAGTACTTGATGTACTTTGCAGTTGAAAAAGGATTTCCACCATTGCTGGACAAAATTATTTTTTTAGGGAGAATATCCTTATAGTATCCAACAGCTAGGCTGCACTTAAAGCTCTCAGCTCCCGTCACTTTAAGTCTAAACGAGTATGGAAATGGTATCACAACATATTATATTAATCTTTCCTCCTGTAACAATGTAGAGTCACAGTGGGTCCCCTGTCATATGGGTATTGCAGGAAATGGAAAGGCTGATGTACTAGCAAAGAAAGGAACCTCTCTTCAATTCACAGAAACAGAACCTTTCTGTGGACTAAGCATCTCAGAAGCCAAAAACAGTACAAAATTGGGTTCGTAATGAAACCCGCCCAAAAATAGGAAATAATACTCAAACATGCTTTACAGGCAGATAATTAATAAGCCTGAGGACAAACTAACTCTTGCGTTACGCTAACCGAACTGTAACTTAGATGCCTTACAAGTTATATAACTGGACATGAACATCCAGAAGACAATGAAGCATAATGTGAGTATACCAAATGAAACCTATTTGTTGCTTGTGTTTAAAATACACTGAAGCGGGAAATATCTATTATAAAATGAAGCTGTAGGACGGAGAAGAAAGTTTCCAATCTAGTGAGACAAATAATACAATATGTAGATATAGATCCCTAGATTAGAAAATAGGAAGGGCACAAAGAGTCTCTTTAGACTGAAGTACAAAAGGGAAACCTACTTCCAAATGCAGCCATAGTCATCCTTAAGTATAATTATAATTGTCATGGAGCTTCTTAGCTATTACATTTGTGTTTCATAGTATCAATAACTTGCAGTCATTCCTTTTTCACATTATCCCTATTGCATTCTGCGGTTATGCAATAGGTACAAATTAAGGGTACCAAAATGATCAAAAATGATGTTTTTCTTTAGAAAACATTTTAAGAAGGAATATTGTATTTATCATGTCCAAAATATGCCTATTAAGTATTATGTGTCAAATCCATCTGGAAATTGGTTTATTTCAAATTTACCTAGACTATCGGAAAAGTGAGTGTGGCAAATCCGCCAGATTTCAGTTCGTAGTTAAGGCTCGGTCTATTTGTTCTTTTTAGATTTTAATGAGATATTTGCCTTTAAAATATAAATGTTGCCTACTCTTATTGCACAAATGCTGCTATCGGGTTGAAAAGAAAATATGACAAATGAATTCTGTTGTTTACAAAACAGCCGAAGTTTCCTAATATGTCGCCTCCGTAGCGCAGTTGGTAGCGCGCCTGCCTCTGGCGCGGAGGACCTGGGTTCGATCCCCGGTACCGGCATACCTCTGGGAGGTCTGACACGGGGTGCAGTCAGCCTCGTTACTCCCGAGGGGACCAATTGAGAAGCTACTTGATGGAAAAGTAGCGGCCCCAGGTCGTGAAGACCGCATAACTGGCCGGGAGGGCTCGGGATGCTGACCACGTTCCACCCTCCAGTACTACACCCCACTAATGACGCCTGTAGTGGACCTAGGTGCGGGACGCAGCGACTGGGTGGTGAGGCTGGGCTCTTAATGGGCTGTAGTACCGGGGCTTAATAATAATAGTTTATTTGTTGTATCACTTCCATCTTTTTACAAATATAGTAGAAAAAGTGTGGAGTGGAAATATCATAAAGTAAAAGAAAGGTAAACTTCTAGCTGATGGAAGAAGGAGAGGTTCTACATCAGGTAGAGACGAAGAATCCTATGCTAATAGCTCTACAGCTGAAAGTGCTACATATACTCTCCTGTGTACCTTGTTGTTGACAGTAGCCTTTTGAAGAACTTGTGTTCAAGCTTATTATGTAGTCAGTGTAAACAAGAATGAGAGAGCTCTATGGTTTTTCTATAAAGAATGTAGTGAAGTGCCAAGCCTGGGGATACGTGAATCATTAAAAATTATTTTGTTGTTTAACGACGCTGTCAATTGCCGGGATCACATCAGCGTCACAGGTGTGTCGCAATTTTGTCCTGCAGGAGTTGTTCTACATGCCAGTAAATCTACTGACATGGAGCTGTCGGTTTTAAGCACACTTAAAAAGCATGTGTCTGGGCCGGATTTGAACCCGCGACCTTGGGATCAATAGGCCAGCATCTAACCAACTGAGTCACCCAGACCGACGGGGGTGGGGGGGGGGTGGATATGCGAAGAGCCATATTTCCAATAACTCTATTCGAAAACTTTAAATAACTTTTCTCAATATAACAGTTTTTGTGCTTTGGGTAAACCTTCTTGCAGTAAATATTGACGGATAAACCTGAAATTTTCAGGACATGCAGAATACAACTTGTTAAAGAAAACTGTGTACATTCTGAGGCTTTCACGGCCGGCGTTAATCCAAAAGGTGGTAGATTTCGGGCTTGTAGGCCGTGGTCCAGTGAATGTACTGACGTTTCACCCAAGACTGCGTTGGGCATCTTCAGAGAATGACTCATAGCTGGCTGACAACTCTATGCTCCATCCAGCCTTGCATCTCTCCGCGATAGCATGGTGTTCGCATCACCTGCGACTAACACAAACGCCACGTGGACTCATGCCTCATGTTTACATTGCAACAGAACGATATTTACGCAGGAGTTTTAGGAATAGCGCTGCTATCGCATTATATTAAAATACTCTTGACCAGGGTTATCATACACCTTGAAAACTCACACATAGTCGCCAATATCTGAGGTAGGTACTATATTTTGTGATGTTCTTTGGTTTCGGTGTATCGAGGGTTAGTAGTGTTTACATAAAATGCGGATCAGAGAGTGCAGCGATTATAGTTAGATGTGTATTGGTCTGTTGATTACACTCACACGTACAAGCATATGCTTTTCTTCTTTGTAATATTATGTAGTTGTATATATTTTTAACCCGTTATAAATAGAAAAAGTTAATGTATGTGGTACATATTAATATTTCCAAAACCAAATGCTCAACTTTATTGTATAGGCATAGAAAAACTAGCATATCAAATTTCAGGTTTATATTTTAATTCTAAACTGCAAAAAGCCTACTTCTTTGTCATTATTGAATTCTTTCTAAAAATATAATAAATAATTTTTAAGTGTTTAATCTAGAGCAATGAAATTTATACCAACAATATACCGTGACGGTAGCAATTTAACCTACAAATATCATTAAAATTGGTTGATTAGAGAAGAAAGTCCATCTGGTACCAGAGCGTCCCCTTAATGGGAACAAACCTCCTAGTCTTACTGAAAAACAGTTTTAAGCCACATGTTCCATTTAATGTTTCATTGCGAATGTGAAGTGCACACATTATTATCTTCTGAAAAGTAATTAATAACACATCTTACTTTTTCAAGATAAGCAGTACATTTTGCGCAAAAAAGTTGTAACACTCTACTAATACACATCCATCATCAACGCTACAAGGTGACGTCACATTAGTACACTGCGATATAAGGACTGGCAAGTAACTTTTACTGGACCAAGAATTACTAAAAGCACTAAACATACGTGGATTGCACATCATTTTTGGGAGATAATTAGTAACTTAATATGGCGTAAGAATGAAATGTGAAATACAAACCTTGAAACATAAAGTTCATCTTGCTATGGACCAATCCCAGTGCTTTATTCTTTTAAATTATAATGTGTGCAATATATTGAGATGACAAAAATCAACAAGTAGGTTTGATTAAACTTTGTATGTGTATTAATGAAAATATTGTCAAGTTTAAGTGCAGGAAAATACTAGCGGCCTATACCTTAAAAGTAGTAATATAGGTCAGGTTAAGTTGGTAGATGTGAATACGGTATAATTTACTTACTTGCAATGTCAACATAACCGGAAAGTGCATGAAATCGTACCATCTCTCAAGAACCTTTTTTTCCTTGCTTCCTAAGGAACTAATTAACACAGTACAATGTAATTTTCTGCTAAGTTTGGCATAATCTTTTCATTAAAAATATGTTTGCACTAGTAAATATTGTCAAAATATTACATCACTACCCAGTCACATATCATTGCAAAATTCAGAATGGTACCTTCTGGTTAATATGGTTAAAAACAGCATCTTAGAGAAGGACAGTGTATATTATAATGGTTTTAAGAGGAGACGTGAATACTTAAGAAGGCTTTAATCCACTCATCCACATATTGTAGATATCGATATAAAACCGTTAGGTGCCTACGTGGAGAAATCATATTAGTGTAATTTACGAGAATAGCGATGTTAGAAATGTTTGCCCTTTTACTTGAATCCAGATCAAATACCCACACACTAACCTTAGCCTAACTAAGCTCGAGTAAACCCAGAAACCACAGGCTCTTGTGGTTAGGCTGCATCTCGCCTTATTCTGTCCGCCTCGGTAGCGTGATGGTTAGCGTGTCTGCCTCACGTTCAAGAGGTCGCGAGTTCGAATCTCGCTTATGGTAAGTTGTGGGTAAGGTTTTTTCCGAGGTTTTCCCTACCCTGAGAAGACGAATGTCGGGTCATTTGAGCATCATTCCACCCATTTCATTCATTCGTCCAATATGACACAATGTTGGAGGACGTTAATTTAAAAAAAAAATCTCGCCTTATTCGCTCGCCTGTGCATTAGTAACTTTTGTTATCACGGTATTGCTTGTTCAAATATTGGCGACCATTCAGGATGAACTCTATGAACTAAGGTAGGTACAAAACACCCACTATTGGCTGGAATTCAGCCGAAATAGTGCATGTAAGTATTCTTTTTGACACAAAATTGCGTATTCTACAAATAGGGACTTAAGAAAAACCAGTCTACATACTCTTAAAATAGAATTGTTTGTGTTTCAATATTTAATATGATGTCTTCTCAAATATTCACTTATGAATTTGTTACGTTTTCCATTTAAGTATTGTGACGCCGGCCGTGGCGCACAACAAAGGGCAGTCAAACCACATATCAGGTGGAGCGCTCATCAAAAGAGATTAAGTTGATGCTTCCCCATATCACTCACGCGAGTAAACACGTGACAACAATGAGCGCGACACCTCAAAAAGGAGCTTTCCAGATCATTCATGAACTATCTTGTGGCCGGCTTGTTTCTAGACGTTCGAGAAGGATATGGCTACGTCATCGCTGGTATAAAAGCCTGCGGAGAGCTTGACTCGCCCGACCACGCCAACATAGAGAGACCATCTACCGCAACACACAGAAAATAAACGACACCACAACTCCAGAGACTAAAGTCAACCAGATATTTGACATCACACTCCCCAGATTTCCCATTGGTGCCCCAATGCCACACCTAAGCGCCTCAAATCGCAGGTCAATGTCAGGGCATCCGCCATGATATTTGACCTGCCCTCACCTAACATTATCATAATATGCACTATCAATCATCCGGCTTTGCTTCGGCGGTACCGGACCTCATGTCACCCCTTGTTGAAAATAAATTATGCCGCAACAGAATAACTTTAATATAGTTACCAAAAAAAAAAAAAAGAGGGTAAGTAGTTTTTGAGTCAGTCAGTATGTCAGTGACTGCGAGACAGCTGTGAAAGATACATCGCGTCGAAGCGGAGAAGTCTTAATGAGTGTTGAGTGATTCTATCGTCGTAGTTAGTGTTTGAGAGACAGAGAAAGTAAAGAGAGTCAGTGAATGGGGTGAGTTAAGGCTACGAGGACAAAACATTTGTGAGTTGTAACATCACGAAAGACTGTAGACTGTGCTAACATAGGTAAAGAAAACTGTTTTTGTGCACAAGTTTAGAAGAAAAATAAGGTGATAGAAGAGCAACTACACTGGGCCTTTGTAATTTTATCACACTAAGCTAGACTATAGGTAAATTTACCGTCGATTCTTAAAGTCCGTGACCATTGACCCACTTTACATTGATTCGGGCTCAAGCAACTCATGATTACGAGTTCTGGAACAAATTGAATTTTACATGTGTGAAAGTTTACTCTATGAGTGAACGTTGAAGCAAGTTTGTTGAACGTGTGAGGGGAAAGCTATCCGCAAGGTACGTTTTGCATATTTTATTTAACAAGATAGATAAGTATCTAGCTATTAATTGTACTTGCACACAATACTCTTTTGTAGGACCGGGTTGGAAAGGGTAGAATGAGATTTGAAACAGCAGGTCCATGGCTCATATCCCGGCTATGGCATTGAACTTTCCAGTCTCATTCTATCATTTTCAACTATCTAGCTATCTATATGGATAAAACACTCCGTTATAACTTCAAATAACCTTTATTATTCCTTACATTAAGACTTGAAAAAGAACTTAACATAATTCTGTTTAGTTTTATTTTATTAAAGTCAACCATTGTTCTTCCATTTAGGAAAAATTGAGATTTTGCGTTGGAAACACAATTTCCTATATTTTTTTGGAATGTTTGGATTAAGTTTACTGGTCACTAGCTGTAATTCAGTTTATGAAAACACTGAATAACGGCTACCATTGTTTCCGTGATAGTTTTACGTGAGACACATAGCATAATATAAATATTGATCCGTTATTCTTTTGTAAGGTTTAACGTATATTATCCGGTTAGATCATCGGACGATGAATTAAATGGGTGAAGTTATGATAAAATGAGCCCAAAATCCGCAGATCTTAAAGTTACCCTACATCCATACTTCAGGTTTTTTTTTATTTATTTTTTAATTTTTTTTTTAATTTGCCTTTATTATCAATCAGCGCTGCAGCGCTATACAGATAAGTGAGAATTACAGGGAAATAAACTGAATACAAAAACACAAAAAACGTACTACATAAGAACGTGAGTCTGAACAAGAATGAGGTCGACCTCTATAGGCCCCTCAGGGACAAGCACATGGTGAGAATGGTGTAGATCTCAATCCTCTTCTGCGGTGTCTGACGGGTTGTCAGGTGGTAGCAGCAGATCTTGCGGCAGACGACTGCGGATGCGGTTTGGAGGCTGCGACCTATGGCCCAAGGAGAACAAAACCGCACCTGGGACCTGGTGAAGACGACCATAGAAGCGATGAGCCTGATGGCGGATGAAGTCCACTATGGAGGAAATTCCTAGTTCACGGTGTAGCTGAGTGTTGCGAACAAACCAGGGAGCGTGAAGAGCGAGGCGTAAAACTTTATTCTGAAAGGACTGCATGGCTGCAATTTTACTAGAAGCTGCGCCACCCCACACAGGGCAAGCATACGTGAGAAGAGGACGAAGTAAAGAGGTGTAAAGTAAAAGCACTGTAACACTTTTCAGAGAAGATTTACGATTAATCAGAGGATAAAGCTTGGAGAGTCGGGAATAAGCCAAGTTGAGCTTGCTGTTGATATGAGCCTTCCAAGTAAGTCGGCGGCCAAACAGTGCTCCCAGGTATCTTACTGTTTCGTCCTTGCGCTTCCAAGGTATGTGGATGTTATCTATCAAAACAGGTGCAGGAGATGCAGGCCGGCGGAGAGTGAAAAGCTTCATTTCATATTTGCTGTGGTTGAGGGCGATGCGCCATGATTTTAGCCATAGAGACAAAGAATCCAGGGCAGTTTGAAGATGATTGCCAGCTGTGTGAATATCTTCGTGGGAGGTAAACAAAGCGGTGTCGTCGGCGTACATGGACACATTGATAGACTGCAGGGGAGGAAGGTCTGAAATGTAGATGTTGAAGAGGGTAGGTCCTAAGACGGAACCTTGAGGAACACCAGCGAGGACGGGCCGAGAGGAGGAACGGTCTGAACCTAAAGTGACGGAGAGAGTGCGATCCAGTAGGAAACTGTGAATTAATTGATACAGGTAATCAGGAAGACCAATATTACGAATTTTAAAGAGTAGACCACGGTGCCAGACTTTGTCAAAAGCTTGACTGAAATCTAAGAAAGCAGCTAAGCAATGCTGTTTCCTTTCGAAGGCTTGAGCGATGTGTTCAGTTACGCGGAGGAGCTGGTGCACCGGAGAATGCCTTTGGCGAAAGTCAAATTGAAAGGGTGGTATCATTGAGGAGGCGGATAAAAATTTTTAAACGCGGATATTAACAAGCTTTTCAAAAATTTTGGACAGGGCCGGTAGAAGACTTATTGGGCGATAACTGGAAGGCTGATGTGCAGGTTTTCCGGGCTTGTGCAGAACTATAACATTTGCATGTTTCCAGCAGGTAGGAAAATAACCTAAGCGGAGTAGAGCATTGAAGAGAGAGGCAAGAAAGGAGTGGGCTTTGAGAGAATAGCCAGAGTGGTAGAGGGTACTTTGTAGGCTGCCAAAACGGTGAACAGTTGGCCATTAGCAGTGGCGACTTGGATGGCGCAGGCTTCGAAGCTACGAAGTCGTGGCAGAAAAAGAGAGTGGTGCTTGATAAAGTGTTTAATTACAATAGCAACTCCTCCGGATGCCACGGCAGCGTCACGATCCTCCCGGTAAATTTTATAGCCAGGAATAGTAAACTTCTCAAGAGGGGTTAGGTGTGTTTCAGAAACACAAGCAACGTCGACGTCGTGCCGAGAAAGAAACGTATGGAAACTTTGGCGTTTGGATTTGAGTCCGTTAGCGTTCCAATTTAGGAAGGTGAGAGTAGAGAAGACCGGGGTTAAGTCAAGGGGCATGGTTGAAAAGGTCTGCTATGAACTTGGAAAACAAGGAGCGTAAGTGTGGAAGACAGGAATGCAAAAGGGAGAGGAAGGAGTTGAAAAGGGATGAGATGAGAGAATCCGAAGCAGAAGTCGAGGAACACCTGGGTGGTATATCTTTGGCAGATGACTGTTGAGGTCTAGAAAACCATTGTGGCGTAGAAGAGGAGGTGGAAGCTTGACCAGGCATGGCCGGGAAATGATGATCATTGACGAGTGGGGGTGGTGGCGGTTCACGCTCTCGCAGAATGGTAGTGTTAACAGAATCATTACGGAGCTGTTTGTGTTTGAGTCGGAGATAATAAGAACATCCTTTATAGTTTGCCGCATGGGTTTCCCCACAGTTTACACAGCAAGGAGGTGTCTGACGAGCTTTAGTACAGGTAGAAAAATGATGGTTGCCGGGGCACTTAACACAACGCGCAGGAAGATGGCAGAAATTCTTGGTATGCCCGTAACTTTGGCAGTTGGTGCACTGAGGGATGGTAGGAGATTTACGGCGATACTCAACGGAAACAACAGTATGCTGAATATGCTTCAACTCGAAGATACGTTTGGCATCCTCAGAACGGTCCAATTCGACTGCACAAAGGGGCAATGGTTGTTTATTGCGAAAGAAGAGACGAACCACTTTGTTGACAGACAACTTTCCCGTTTGGAGATCGTGTAGAACCTCTTCGTCCGTTAAAGAGTAGGGAACCCCACGTATGACAGCTTCAAGTTTCTGAGAATGTGGATCCTGGAAAGTGTGAAATGGTAGCTGTTCTTGCTCAAAAAACTTGGTGACCGAGCGGTAGTCAGCAATGGTGGTGGTACTGATCTTTAACACAGATCCACGTTGGTGAGTTGTGAAATCAGAAGAGGCATGAGATCGTAGGTCCGCTAAAACTTGCTGGTAATTGTTGACGTCGTGCAGGAAAATGGGTGGAATTTTTATGCTGGATGCGTCGGTTGATGTAGTTTGTGGTTCGGAGTCCTCCATGGTTTCCAAAACGGCGAATCTGTTATGCACAGAGGGTAAATCTCGTATTTCTGGGGAAGAGAAGAAGAAGCGGCAGTTTTTCGCTTATTGGGTATACAGAAGGCACCTTCGGATGGAAACTGCGAAGTGGCGTAGTTGCGTATGGTTGCTCCAGTTGAATGGGGCTGGCCAGTTGTGGTGGTGAACTGCGATGACGGCATGTTGGAACAAGCGTCAGGAACAGAAAAAGCAGAAGCAGTAGAAGAATATGTTTGGCAGTTGCTCATTGAAGGTTGTTGAAGTGAGGGATGAGTTAACGTTGGTACAGATAATGGCTCAGTGTCATAAGCAATGTTTAAAGAGGAACGTACTAAGTAGTTCCATGTGGAAAGAAATTATAATATCTCACGAGAAACTCGCTAACACAGCACTGTAAGTCAGCAAACAGCTGAAACGCACAGGTGAATGACCTACGCAAATCACTAAGATACAACACGATTAACACGCGCAACGACTACCGATACACGTCCGTCTCAGGTGACAGCTGCGGGAGCACTGACTGATACTTCAGGTTAAGGGAATATCCTGGAGATTATTTCTGTGGTTAGGTGGTTAGCAAACTTTAAGATTCCAAACCCAGAGGTCCTAGGTTCGATTCCCACATAGAGGGTGAGAATTCTCCATCCTCGCTAGAGTAAGCAATTGGTCAAAAGAAACCGCCTATATGATTTAGAGGTCAATAAATGGGGAAAAACTGAGAAATCCATATTCAGTGAATTCAGCCTAACCGAAATTTGAACTCGGGACTGTTGAATGTGAGGCATGCGTGGTACTCATACACCACAAAGATGGACAACATCGGTTTATTAGCCCAGGATCACGGAGTTAATGTGATGGCTCATAACGTGAAGTTGGTACTAAGCTAAATGTTTCATCACGATGCTCATAGTCCTCCGATACCATTATGTTTATTTAAAAACGTTACAGTGCTGGAACGAACGCACTTACAGCTTGTTCACCAGCTCATGGTCCCTGGCAGGAATGCAGCCAGCCAGTCCGTCAGTAAATAATTCCAGATAAACAGACATCTCTGAAGCAGGAGTTGTGCTTCTAATCGCTCTTACCATTCTGTTGCCAACCTTAGAATGTACATTTGTGCTACATTAAAGCAAAGAACTCACTAAAAACAGCACAATTTAAATATTTTCAGTTCGTGCAGTATATGTAGCTTATAAAACGTAAACGGTATTTTCAACTACTCCGTCTTTTTTCACTCATCATTTTCTGCATTTTCTATATTCTTCAAAAACACTGTCAGCCTGTTTCGGTTTTAAGATATATCGTCGAACGTTATATCATGCAATTCCTGTAAGATTAAGTCGCCTGTTACATTTCTTTAAGTACTCGTTTTACCTTGGCCCAACAAGGTAGTTCTGTGGGATTGAGTTCACACATGTATATGGGCAAGTAAACGACAGTGTGACCCAATGAAACAAACAATGTGTCCGCTTTAAGTGTCTCTTTAGGTTTGTTTGTTTCAATCAACCTATAAGGATCTGTTTTACGCACTCTGAATCCCTTTGATCTGCAAAAATAATAGCATAGCAGATTTTATAACACTCCTAGGCGGGGATTTATCTACTTCTACACTACTTTTCTCATTACTTCCAACATAACGCTAGTGACTCGCACAATTTTACAACTGAAATTAAGACAAATAGGCAGCGAGTAAACATAGCGCAAATAACATTGGAGTTAAGTTGGCAACATGACTAGGAGAGCAACTTTTGCGCGGAAGTTTACAAATCTCAGGTTGCAGTACGTGGTATGTCCCTCCTCCCCCTTTCATTCCCCTAAGACTATGAACTGGTGAATAGACAGTATATAATAGTCTGACTACCGCATTTAATATTACACCTTACTCCATTGTTCGCTGGAGCGACAAACTTATCTGTTTATTTCTTCAGCTTCAAAAATGACTAATCGTGAGTAATGTGTTGCGCAGGTCAACCAGCTCTGCGCGCCTACTCTCGTTACATATTATTACCATGTTTTTCTCCCGTCAGTTGTGGAATATTACATTGTCATTGCAAGTAGTATGTTACTACTTCTCACAAACAGGAGCATGATCTACAACATCCCAAGGATTTGGAAGAAGTGCATAATCTACCTTTTGATGACGGTGCCTTACACGTGTGTGACAACTTGTAGACTGAAAAGGGGATCTTTAGATTCAGAGTCCGATCATATCAAGAGGATTAAAGCAATTTATGCCATAGCATACATTTTATGGAGATTATATGCTTGTCAACTATACTATTTATTATTATTATTATTATTATTATTATTATTATTATTATTATTATTATTATTATTATTATTATTATTATTATTATTATTATTATTATTATTATTATTATTATTATTATTATTATTATTATTATTATTATTATTAAACTCAACTATTCAATTATTCCTGCTACTTCGTAATATTTTAGTACTTTTTCATCATCATTGAAATTATACTTCTGATCATTATAATTTAAACTTAAAAGAACAAACTCTACGAACATTGGTAATGTTCCTTGTCACTTTTTGTTCTACCTCATAATCTGTATTAATAAACAACTACGTGAGTCATTGTCGAAGGGAAAAGTTAAGTGAAATTGCAACTGTGTCTTGTATATAATATGAATCATTTGAGTGGTCATTTATTGTGTTGCATATGTAGCTTCGTATTTTAATTTTCATAATTATAATAGAATGTTGTTTATCGTCATTACATACGTGTCATGTAAGAAGATTACCTGTATCACCTTTAATACATACAGTCCACATAATTCTAGCAAAATAAAACCATTTGCCAAGAACAACGATATTACAGTTAAAAAAGATCTCCACTAACAAAAAATTTACATGCATTTTCTACAAATTAGTAATTTATCAATTCTCTTTCTTTGGTTTTAGTAATTTAAAATCTGCTAAGAACTTAAATCCATTGGCCTGTGGCGGTTTTAAACACGCAACCTTGAGATCAGTAGGCGAGCGCCTAACCAACTGAGTCACTCAAATGGACAAGGAGTTACCTTACGTTAAGGGTACATATAACTGAGTTTTGACGATTTTTGGTAAACAATTCATTTTTTTTATTTTACTTCAAAAAATATTACAATCTTTCGTCTATCATATGCATTCATTATTTTTTCAGTTCTTCCATTTTTAAAGCCAACAGAAGCAATGTGCGTGGTATTTAAATGTCCTTATATGCCCACTTTTACGATATAATGTTATTGTGCCATTTCGCTCCTATTTCGATTTTGCCGCTTGAACAGGAAGTTGCTAATGATTGGCTACTGCCATTTGTAATGAAATTGAAAATATCATCTGAAGAAAGACACAAGAGGTCTGAGGGGAGACATATGGTCCAGGGCAATTCTGAGGTCAGGTTATTTTCTTTTGCCTTTTTCTCAGTTTGCAATTTTTCAGCATTTTACTCTATACAAAATGCTCCTTGCGGAGCATTTCTTATCATAATGGCTTGAAAATTGCACAGTATATAGTAATGTGTACTATAAATAAAAATTGAATTGGGTTTTGATATCATATGGATTTTAGTGTGTTTTTTATCCTTCAGAACAGGCTGTTACTCCATATTTTTTAAAGAATATGAAATATAAATATTTATATTTTTCTGTAAGCCAAACAAATAAACAGATATAAAAACCCAATACAACTCTAATTTATCCTTGTTTAAAGTGCATCTCCACAAAAGTTTAGAATGATTGGATGAAAACTTTGTCGCAAGGGATTTTTTAAGTGCGACTATTAATTTATTTAAATAATTTGCAATATTTCTTGAACCAAGCAACATACGGTGCTGAAACGTTGTACAGCATAATATGGTTACAATATAAATATGCACATAAAATTTCATCAAAATTGATTAAAAATTATAGAAGTTGGGAAATTCAGTCATATGTACCCTTAAGTCGCACAGTAAGTTCATTGTATTGATGATAGTTTAAAACGCTCTGCAGCATTGTGAGATCCACTGATGAATGTGAATAGTGACGGTATCATTTTGAAAGGCGTGTGCTCAGCCCAGGCACTTATGCACGTGCTTTTGCTACAGCCGTGAAGAGTGAACGTTCCTTTAGCAGCAGGTTGTTGAAGCAGGAAAGCCTATTAGAGCGGAAGGACACTCAGTTTAAGGACGTTACGATGCAGGGCTATCAGCGAGGCAGGCGACTATCCTGGTAATTAGATATGGGCCTGGTATTGATCTAGCACTACTGATTGTTCCCTGATAACTGGCTCGCTCGAGTACCGACCTACACGACACTCACATGAACTCCATACAGTGTGTTTCCCAAACGTCCTTCCATCTTATCCTTACTAAACGACAGTCGTTTCAAGATATCCGCATTGGACCACAGAAGAGTCGTGGAACCCCATCTGTTAGTGCATGCATTTGACCGTTCTATTCATACCAACTTCACAAAGTATTGCATATAATGAAAAGAGATGCCCGGTCAGGTCAAGTGGTATTTGGAAAAAAAATAATGGTGATTTTAAACCCAGGTGTTTTATATTTGACTCTTCACAGGAGTTGAAGAGACTTTATTTAATTAAACTGAGTCTTAGAAAAATGGTAGAGGGATTTGAATACGGTAACAATTTATTAACCAGTGTTAAAGACGACGGATTGGTTTAAACGTGTATATTGGTAAACCAATACTCATCTAGTAAGAATGGAATATTTGTATTGTTTTACATTGTACTGCTGTATTTGACATAAGAAAACAGTTGTAAATTATTTCAACATTATGACATCTGTCTTTATGGTTTGGTAGTTAGCATTCTAACTTTCAAATCCGAAGATCCCCGATTGGAGAGTGGGACATTTTCCTAGCACATTTACGTTTTAAGTTGCCCCAGAGATATAAATCGCAGGGAGTTAGGTTGGGGTACCAAAAATCTCTAATAATAATTCTTTCCTAAAACACACTTTCAGTTTGTTCTCATCGAAAAATTGGCCATGTTGTGTTGTTGAAAAAAAGCCGAAATCGGGTTCCTGTCTGTTAATTCTGTAAAAAATGGGTAAAATTGGGCTCACGTATGTGCGGCCGTCAACTGTTGAGTAGAAAAAGTTGACTCTATAACCCAGAACCACATATTGCTCATGAAGCACCCCTCATTACGAAAAAAATGGTGTATAGTGCGCCATTAGCCATCTCGGGGGTAACTTAAATCATGAAGTGTACAAGACAAACATGACAACATACACACCCTGGAAGAATTAAACCAGAATATCCGCCAGGAAATTGCCAGCATTTCTCAACGTGGACTGCGGCGAGTGATGGATGATTTCCTAAAGAGGTGCCAAAAATGCATGTATGGACAGCGACGGTGAACAGTTACAGCATCTCCTTTCATAAAGTTGGTCGTAAAGTTTTCAAGGGGAGGTTATGAGCTCTATGTCTGAAATGTTAACTTTAAGAAGTTTAACACCGCTTTTCAGGGAAGCTATTTGTTCTAGGTGTATGAAACTTGGTACACATATAAATCAATGCTTTTTTAAACGTACTGACCTTTTATGTAACATAGATATTATTTCCATATTTTTTTAAAAACATTAAACAATATATAATTTTTTATTCATATCCATTCTGGGAAAGTTAAATATATTTTACGGACATTTCCGGCAAGTTTTTAGGGATTAAAAGACTAGATTATGATAAAACAGGAGTTAAACTTGTAAAAACACAAAATTGATATTTTTGACCCAAACAAGCTTACAACCTCCCCTTAAAGACAGCTTTAAAAACTTTGTATGGTTTCATACGTGTCTTTCTATGATAGCGGCAGACGGCAACGAGCGCCCAAGACGCGAACAGGTAGCACACCGCGCAGACGGTTCGTAAGTTTTTTGCTCTCCCGTTATTTAGAATCTGTCTCTTACTCTCTCTCCCTCTCTCTCTTTCTTTCACACACACACACACACACACACACACACACACACACAAACACACACACACACACACACACACACACACACACGCACGCACGCACACACATACACACACAACTTGCCCTCTATGTATGCTGCCAGGGAATGTGTGTTGAAAACTGCTAATAATTGAAAATAAATAGAAACAGCATTTTTAACTAGAACTTGAGGAATATTTGTATGCAGTGATTTATAATTATGATACATTTGTGAAAATAAAGACCTTTATGGGTAAATAAATTACTCTTTAGCTTGAATTGACTAATCATGCGAGTAAATAAATTACTCTTTAGCTTGAATTGACTAATCATATCTATAAATTAGAGATAAAGAGGTAAATATAGGTATGTATATGGTTTACGTGAATGACAATACATATTGTGGCAATAAAACTGCGTTATATTTTTGTGTATATATCCATTGAATTCCAATGATCAGCAATAATTAATAAAAGTAAATTAGCCAATTATTGTTTGAGTTAGAGGGAAAATATGCTTCTTTATTTATTTGGCCATTTTTTATTCATACAGTTATTCATTTATTTATTCATTCATTTATTTTTGTATGCAGCAACAAACATTGCTTTCACTGCGAGGATACAGTTCTATTTACTTGTATCTTATACATTTCTGTCTTGCTATGTATTTAATGAATACCATTCAACCTTTAATTTGCATCCCCTGAAAATGCTCTCACGTATGCAGATTATACATTTCACTAATGTGGGCGCTTATCAAGTTTTCCCCTTAGATTGCAGTCCCTTCCAGGCGCGTCCTACTGTATCTGAAAAGGTATGACTAACAATCATGATAAGAGATCTACATGACAAACTGAATGCACTCACTACCCCTTTCTCTTTTAATCAGTAGAGTGAAAGCGTAAACATGTATTTCGTTTCTACGCCATTTTGTGTCGTTTGTTTTGGTTATTGGTTAAGCTTATTTAGCCAAAGGACTGGCACATTCTTGCACCGTGGACTGAAAAAAAACTAATGAAATGGTCAGGGCTTCTTCTTGGTGTTCTTCTTGTGTATAGAATAATATCCTGTTCATTTCCCTTTCTATTCCTCGGATGAGTTATAACCAGCCAGGGCTCCATATAACGATAAATAATGTGACGCAGAAGCGAGGTGCAGTG
The DNA here is from genome assembly GCA_030765045.1 of Tenodera sinensis. Taxonomy (NCBI): domain Eukaryota; kingdom Metazoa; phylum Arthropoda; class Insecta; order Mantodea; family Mantidae; genus Tenodera; species Tenodera sinensis. The sequence continues at coordinate 144,659,187 of CM060963.1, forward strand.
AAATTATCTTAGGCGTTCTTTGTACAAAATAGTTTCTTTAATACTACAGAATATTGCATTCGTATACATTTGTCACATGAATCTGAATTTAGAGCCTCACAAAAAACGCTAGTGTCCAGAGGGACAACCCTAGATACTAGGAATTACTCCTACAGTTTAACAAAACCATGGCCAGTGCACAAGCAACTGAACGTTATCTATGTACGTTAGTATTCTCACTGTTTTTATTCAGGGGCGTTGTTCTTAGGGCTCCGCTAGAGACATTAAGTTATGTCACGTAATGGCAAATACCGCCTCTGAATCTTCAGTCAGTAAGGGACTTGTGTTTACCTTAGTTCTCTCATGCAATAAACGTCCCAGTAAAACTACGTCATTTTTGGTTTTTCTATAGTTCACCCATTGGCCAGTGTTAGACATCATATATTCTGGGTTAATTTAAGGCAGATTGGTAGTTCATCCATAAGAAATTGGCAAAAATGTAGCTCATGTTCACTTCAGCATACGAGTTTGTAAGGGAAGCCTCCACCACTTATAACTGTGAGTAAAATGTATATGTATTCTGACAGTATGAGTGGAGAAAAGTGCACCTATGCATATACATCTCATTAAATTTTCAACAAAAGTATGTTTTGTTAAAATCTTTTTAAAACTAGGTTAAAAAATATTTCGGTATATCTTTACCAAGTAGAGAGAGAGAGAGAGAGAGAGAGAGAGAGAGAGCAATTAAATGCATCCCAGAAAAGCATGACTCTGTGGCCAACAGAAATGTAGTCGAAAAGTCGGTTAAAAACCAAAGTTAGTATATAAGCTTAATGACTTTCAAGGATGCGACACGAATATTTTGAAGAAAATTCGTCCACGCTAAACTACCCTTTACATGGACAATTTTTCGAAAACTTTGATTTTCTTGAAAATGTCTCTAAAGATTTTGATTAAAATGCCGTATGTTTGAGCTATTTTTATGACAAATAAAATGTATATATTGAATTTTCTGGCTATAGCCCATGAAATCCTGTTTACTCTGGATGACTTTTGAACAACTAGTAAACCGTAAGAGAGACAAAATCTTACTATACAAAGAAAGTAGTATACTAAATCACACAATATATATCCCAATAAATTTTCTTGTAGGGTGAACCATTTCCGAGATATTCCTTGTTAAGTGTGTGAGTTTCGGAAAACATAAATCTTTCGTTAAATGGCTCATCGTTGTTCGTTTTTTTATATGTTAAGTGTGCAAAGAGAACGGATTCTCAAAGATTTAAAAGATTTGACTATCGCACAAAGCCTACTGTTCTAATATTCCCCTTGCACCTGCAAGGAAATAAGCAATAAGATTTTTTGTACAAATGTTTATCTCAACTAACAGGAAGAAGACAGGAATAAGAGTTTGTAAGAATGATCAGTAGAAAGTAGAGAAAGTCGTGTGAGTGCAACATATTAGATTTTTTTTAGAAAATGCACCAACAACTTGCAAAATGTAGTTTTGAGAAAGACTAGTATAAAGTTGAATAAGCGTGAAAGTTCTCCTTAACCATTGTTAGAAATCTAGTTTATAAACGTCCTAGGATTTCGTTCTCCTAGAAAATCCCTTTTCTTTTCTAACTTCTATTCTTCACTCTCGTCTTCTTAGTTATGCTGCTTTTCCAGAGATGGTTACTATCCATAGTTCTTTGTGGTTTTACCTGCTTTGATGTCCATGCTATTACTAGCACCCTGCTATATGAACCATAACTGAAGCAAATGAGCGCATCTTGAACACAATTTTCAGCACTTTTGCTCCAAAAAACACTGTTTTATGAACTCGTTGCCACTCGTTGCATAGTTCTATGCCTTAGCATGGCTACGTTGCTTGAGTTGAATAGTTTGGGATCAGAAAGAGCTTTGTGTACTGGGCTAATTTCCTCAAGTGCAGCATATGACAGGGTATGTTTGTGATTATATTCACAGCCTCTTGCTGGTGAACGTTGATACCCACAGCATTAATCAGCAATACCTAAGACCATAGAGCTCGTAGAAAGTTGAGAAGCTATTCATGAAGGATATGGACAGCGTTGGGTGTATGGCATGTGACGTACTGGTTTAAATATTTGCAATTTATGTGCACAAATGCATTTAGAACATACGATTATTAGTATTAAATGGTTCGGAAAGAATCGTCAATTTTCGTACTTATTTGCTTGCTTATTTTACTATTTTGTTTGCTTAGAAATCTGGGCTTAGGTGCTTAGGTGCTATAAAATCTCACTAAATGCGATTATAGGTACATGTGGAGGTTTTCCAATGGGTGTTTTTAAAGTTTGGATAAAAGTTGGACTTGCATGAAAAACAGAAAATTGCAATAATATTGATTTGGAGAACTTTTATTCTCCTTTTGTGTTCATTAACCTAGGTATTAACACACCGTGACATTAAAACGGCATACATAAGTCAAGCCTCCGTGTGGGAAGCATCACATAAATTAGATGCTCCTTGGCTGACGTCATATTACCAAGGAAGCAGAGTAACTCTGAGAGTTTTGTAATGTTAGTTAAGTTTGTGTGAACAAGAGTTGATGAGAATGGAATGTGTTATTTGTGGGTATTACAGTAAGGAAAGGAATTAATTAAAAAGGAAAGTGATTAAAGGTAACGGATTGAGTTATATTGCGACAACACTTAACATGTGTTATTTATATTTGTATTTACTGCTTGATTTATTTGATATTTATTATATTATATTATTTCTTTCTATTCTTTCAACTATTTTTCAATGAAAGCTGCAGAAACAGCAGAGTGTTAGAAAATTAATCGTCAACTACTCTATCGCTAAGATAATACATTGCAAAATTCCACAAGGGGGAGGTTTTTGAAAGTCAATGGATGTCACAGTTATGCAAAAGAAACTGGTGAGATAGGCAATTGACTTGGCTAATCTTTGCGAATGCAATGGAATTGATATCGTGAGGCTTCCCACTCCGCAAGGTACAAATAATGCCGAAGATAATCTTTGACGCATTATGTATCATTTCCTGGCAACTTTTGAGATGCGTTATTCCTCTTACCCATCACAGAGCGTAGTGGTCTGACAACACAGCAGAAAGGGGCGAAAGAGGGGAGGTTGATGACTTTACTTTTCCTCAAAACGATCCAGTACTGTTTAGAATCTCACACACACACACGCGCACACACACACACACACACACACACACACACACACACACACACACACACACACACACACACACTTGTCATACGTGCATGTTGACGAAGAAAACTTACATAGATGCCTAAAGCAGCTAATTGAAACCAAATGGAAGCAATAACATGGAGGAATACATGTAATATATATGTTTGTATGTAGTAATTTATGATTTATGTGGTACATTTGTGACAGTAAAGCTCTCTATGATTAAACAAATTACTCTTTTGCTATAATTGATAATCGTCTTTAGAAACCAGGAATAAATATATTTACCAGGTGGTTTACATGAATATGACAGTACATAATATGGTAACGCAATTAAGTTAAACGGAAAATACGCCACTTTATTTGTTTATTTATGTATTTATTTGTATATTTATGTATTTATCTAGATTTGCTTCCGCGCAACAACAAACATTGACATCACTGTGGGAATACTGTTCTGTTTACTTTTTTCTCATAAAGTTCTTGCTTGCTATGTATTTAATGAATACCATCAAATCTTTAATTTGCATTTCCTGAAAATGCTCTCACACATAAAGATTATACATTTCGCTAATGTGGGCGTTTATCAAGTTTTCCTCTTAGATTTTTTTTTTTTTTTTTATTTTTTTTTTAATTTGCCTTTATTATCGATCAGCGCTGCAGCGCTATACAGATAAGTGAGAATTACAGGGAAATAACTGAATACAAAAACACAAAAAACTTACTACATAAGAACGTGAGTCTGAACAAGAATGAGGTCGACCTCTATAGGCTCCTCAGGGACAAGCACATGGTGAGAATGGTGTAGATCTCAATCCTCTTCTGCGGTGTCAGGTGGTAGCAGCAGATCTTGCGGCAGACGACTGCGGATGCGGTTTGGAGGCTGCGACCTATGGCCCAAGGAGAACAAAACCGCACCTGGGACCTGGTGAAGACGACCATAGAAGCGATGAGCCTGATGGCGGATGAAGTCCACTATGGAGGAAATTCCTAGTTCACGGTGTAGCTGAGTGTTGCGAACAAACCAGGGAGCGTGAAGAGCGAGGCGTAAAACTTTATTCTGAAAGGACTGCATGGCTGCAATTTTACTAGAAGCTGCACCACCCCACACAGGGCAAGCATACGTGAGAAGGGGACGAAGTAAAGAGGTGTAAAGTAAAAGCACTGTAGCACTTTTCAGAGAAGATTTACGGTTAATCAGAGGATAAAGCTTGGAGAGTCGGGAATAAGCCAAGTTGAGTTTGCTGTTGATATGAGCCTTCCAAGTAAGTCGGCGGTCAAACAGTACTCCCAGATATCTTACTGTTTCGTCCTTGCGCTTCCAAGGTATGTGGATGTTATCTATCCAAACAGGTGCAGGAGACGCGGGCCGGCGGAGAGTGAAAAGCATCATTTCACATTTGCTGTGGTTGAGGGCGATGCGCCATGATTTTAGCCATAGAGATAAAGAATCCAGGGCAGTTTGAAGATGATTGCCAGCTGTGTGAATATCCTCGTGGGAGGTAAACAAAGCGGTGTCGTCGGCGTACATGGACACATTGATAGACTGCAGGGGAGGAAGGTCTGAAATGTAGATGTTGAAGAGGGTAGGTCCTAAGACGGAACCTTGTGGAACACCAGCGAGGACGGGCCGAGAGGAGGAACTGTCTGAACCTAAAGTGACGGAGAAAGTGCGATCCAGTAGGAAACTGTGAATTAATTGATACAGGTAATCAGGAAGACCAATATTACGAATTTTAAAGAGTAGACCACGGTGCCAGACTTTGTCAAAAGCTTGACTGAAATCTAAGAAAGCAGCTAAGCAATGCTGTTTCCTTTCGAAGGCTTGAGCGATGTGTTCAGTTACGCGGAGAAGCTGGTGCACCGGAGAATGCCTTTGGCGAAAGCCAAATTGAAAGGGTGGTATTACTGAGGAGGCGGATAAAAATTTGTAAATGCGGATATTAACAAGCTTTTCAAAAATTTTGGACAGGGCCGGTAGAAGACTTATTGGGCGATAACTGGAAGGCTGATGTGCAGGTTTTCCGGGCTTGTGCAGAACTATAACATTTGCATGTTTCCAGCAGGTAGGAAAATAACCTAAGCGGAGTAGAGCATTGAAGAGAGAGGCAAGAAAGGCGTGGGCTTTGCGAGAAAGATTTTTAAGAGCAATATTGGGAATACGGTCATGACCAGGAGCCTTTTTGGATACCAGTATGTGCAATAGGCGGCGAAACTCGCTCGGTGAAGTAAACTTGATGGGCACGGGAACACTCGGAGGAAAAAGAGGCTGGTCCTCTATGGCGGAGTTATGAACAGCATCAGCGACTAGGTTGGGTGTAAAGGCTGTCTCAAAGTAGTCAGCAAATAGCTCGCACTTTTCGCTGTCACTGGAGTAGTGCCGACCTGCAGAACGAAGAGGTGGTATCAGAGGTGATTCCCGTAGAATGCGGCGGGTTTCCTTCCAGAGACTGCTATCTAGTGGGGAAATATTGGAAAGATGGCGCTGATACGAAGAATAGCGGTACTCATCCAGCGCTCGCTTAACGTACCGCGTCAACTGGTTTAATCTATGACGCTGATGAGGTTGACGGTGCAGTTGCCAGCAACGACGGATTCGATGCTTCTCTCTCAGTAGCTGAACAATCGTCTGAGGCAGTGTTTCATGAAATGGTGGATGGTGGCCGGCTCGCCGGGGAACAGTGGTAGCCGATCGAATAGACGCAATCACAGTATTGGTGAAATGAGTTATAGCCACGTCAACATCTTGCTTCTGTGTCAAAGGAAGGTGCGGGTAGAGCTGCTGGTCGAGATGATGCCGAAACTGGTCCCAGTCTACGTGCCCCTGTATCAAGGGAGGAACGTAGGTAGAGTAGGTTCTGTCCACCTGAAAGGTTGCAAGAACGGGACAATGATCGGAGTCCATTTCAGGCAGAACGTGCAGGAGGAGGGGTTGCGGAAAGTTCTGTATTAGAGCGACATCAAGAATATCTGGTTGGAGTCTGACGTTATTAGAGTAAAAGGTAGGTGTGTCAGGGGCAACGACGTGGAAACCAATAGCATCAGCAGCTCGCTGAAGACGACGACCGTTAGGTGTGCTCACTCGGCAGCCCCAGAGGACATTTTTGCTGTTGAGGTCTCCTAGAAGAATCGTAGGGGCAGTGGTAGAAAATAAAATCCGTAAATCCTGAATATCCAAAGTGGTAGAGGGTGGTTTGTAGGCTGCCAGAACGGTGAGCAGTTGGCCATTAGCAGTGGCGATTTGGATGGCGCAGGCTTCGAAGCTACGAAGTCGTGGCAGAAAGAGAGGGTGGTGCTTGATACGGCTTTTAATTATAATGGCAACTCCTCCGGATGCCACGGCAGCGTCACGATCCTCCCGGTAAATTCTATAGCCAGGAATAGTAAACTTCTCAGGAGGGGTTAGGTGTGTTTCAGAAACACAAGCAACGTCGACGTCGTGCCGAGAAAGAAACGTAAGGAAACTTTGGCGTTTGGATTTGAGTCCGTTAGCATTCCAATTTAGGAAGGTGAGAGTAGAGAAGACCGGGGTTAAGTCAAGGGGCATGGTTGAAAAGGTCTGTTATGAACTTGGAAAACAAGGAGCGTAAGTGTGGAAGATAGGAATGCAAAAGGGAGAGGAAGGAGTTGAAAAGGGATGAAATGAGAGAATCCGAAGCAGAAGTCGAGGAACACCTGGGTGGTGTATCTTTGGCAGATGACTGTTGAGGTCTAGGAAACCATTGTGGCGTAGAAGAGGAGGTGGAAGCTTGACCAGGCATGGCCGGGAAATGACGATCATTGACGGGTGGGGGCGGTGGCGGTTCACGCTCTCGCGGAATGGTAGTGTTAACAGAATCATTACGGAGCTGTTTGTGTTTGAGACGGAGATAATAAGAACATCCTTTATAGTTTGCCGCATGGGTTTCCCCACAGTTTACACAGCAAGGAGGTGCCTGACGAGCTTTAGTACAGGTAGAAAAGTGATGGTTGCCGGGGCACTTAACACAACGTGCAGGAAGATGGCAGAAATTCTTGGTATGCCCGTAACGTTGGCAGTTGGTGCACTGAGGGATGGTAGGAGATTTACGGCGATACTCAACGGAAACAACAGCATGCTGAATATGCTTCAACTCGAAGATACGTTTGGCATCCTCAGAACGGTCCAATTCGACTGCACAAAGGGGCATCGGTTGTTTATTGCGAAAGAAGAGACGAACCACTTTGTTGACAGGCAACTTTTCCGTTTGGAGTTCGTGTAGAACCTCTTCGTCCGTTAAAGAGTAGGGAACCCCGCGTATGACAACTTCAAGTTTCTGTGAATGTGGATCTTGGAAAGTGTGAAATGGTAGCTGTTCTTGCTCAAAAAACTTGGTGACCGAGCGGTAGTCAGCAATGTTGGTTGTACTGATCTTTAACACAGATCCACGTTGGTGAGTTGTGAAATCAGAAGAGGCATGAGATCGTAGGTCCGCTAAAACTTGCTGGTAATTGTTGACGTCATGCAGGAAAATGGGTGGAATTTTTATGCTGGATGCGTCGGTGGATGCAGTTTGTGGTTCGGAGTCCTCCATGGTTTCCAAAACGGCGAATCTGTTATGCACAGAGGGTAAATCTACCATATATTTCTGGGGAAGAGAAGAAGAAGCGGCAGTTTTTCGCTTATTGGGTATACAGAAGGCACCTTCGGATGGAAACTGTGAAGTGGCGTAGTTGCGTTTGGTTGCTCCAGTCGAATGGGGCTGGCTAGTTGTAGTGGCGAACTGCGATGACGGCATGTTGGAACAAGCCTCAGGTAGAGAAAAAGCAGAAGTAGTAGAAGAATATGTTTGGCAGTTGCTCATTGAAGGTTGTTGAAGTGAGGGATGAGTTAACGTTGGTACAGATAAAGGCTCAGTGTCATAAGCAATGTTTAAAGAGGAACGTACTAAGTAGCCAGTTCCATCTGTTTCTAGTTCTATGTGGAAAGAAATTATAGTATCTCACGAGAAACTCGCTAACACAGCACTGTAAGCACAGCAAACAGCTGAAACGCACAGGTGAATGACCTACGCAAATCACTAAGATACAACACGATTAACACGCGCAACGACTCCGATACACGTCCGTCTCAGATGACAGCTGCGAGAGCACTTCCTCTTAGATTTGAACCCCTTCAAAGGCGTGTCCTACCCTAGACTATAACTTGCGGTTGCCATCATGATAAGAGGTCCGCATGAGAAACTGAATGCACTCACTGCCTCTTTCTCTCACATGTATTTCGGTTCTATATCGTTTTGTATCCTTTGTTTTTGTTATTGTTTAAGGTTATTTAGCAAAAGGAGTGGCTCATCCTTGCATCGTAACCTAAGGTAACCAGTGGAATGTTCAAGTTTCCGTATAACGATAAATAATGTGACGTAGGGGGGAGGTGCAGTGAGATTATCTTGGGCGTCGTTTGTGCTAAACATTAGGACAATACGAATAAGCGAAGAGACATAGTCTCCCAAAAGTAGTTAATTATGTATGTATTTCCTGCAACGTATAGAAGTCTGAGGAAAAGTGTTGTGTAAAATTCCATTAATTATGTAACCTCTATAAGCGGATATTTCAGATAATTCATGATTATATAGATACATGTAAATAAGGAGCAGTTATACGCTAACATGAAGTGTGCCACATATGAAATATAAATATTCCGTCATTTCCGTGCAACTAGTTTGTTGTAAGAAGTTTAGAAAGTTTCACAAATAAGTTACATCTGAAAAACGCATGATTTGGTAAAACCCCTATTCTTGTTCGCATCTGTATTTTAAGATACGGTAATTTAGTTTGTGATTTTATTTACCGTGTTTACAACAGCTTCGTGTGCTTGTTAATGGGTACTTTGTTCAATGCATAACTATACCCTCTCCATTTATTGGAGTTATTGTTGGCCTTAATTACATATTTTTACGAAAATAGGTTATTAGGTTTTAGGTTATAGGTTATTAGGTAATTAACAGCCGCAATTTTACAGCAGGTACAGCCATGAAAATAATTATTGAGCGCACTAGGAAAGAAGAATATTTTTAAGTTCTACATCGTGTGACAGTGTGGTTTACACAAGTCGATATTCCAACAAGTAGCTGAGTTTATTTATAGTCCCTAACCCATATGCCATCGTTTATTGGACACTCAAATAGCCTGTGTCTTGAATCGCCACTCGCATTTGTATACATATTCGCAAATACAAAATGCGAGTGGCGATTCAAGACAAGCCTATTTGAGTGTCCAATAAACGATAACACTGGAACAGAGACTATACATAAACTCAGTTGCATGTTGAAATATCGACTTGTGTAAACTGCGCTGCAACGCGACGAGGAACTTAGAAATATTCTGCCCTCCTAAAGCGCTCAATGATTTTTTCCATAATTGTAGCAACTGTCCACGCTTACATACTACAGAGGAAGGCAGGGGAAGAAATATCCTTAAAAGAGGATTGTATTAGGTCATAAAGCAATAAGGAATATACAATTAGAGCTCTATGAACTGTTGCGGCTCCCAGTGTAACGTATGGAAGTGAAACATGGTCCTTGAAGCTTGAAAAGTGAATAGAGATGATCAAAATGACATTTATGCTGGACTATGCCATAATGTAGCACTTATACGCCACTGTAATGGACCTCAATATGCACCAGTCAAAGGTGCACAAGTTCATCGTGACATTGCTATCCACCAATCAAAAGATCTGCATGTAGCGATCAATACTTTGGTATCTGCACACATTCCCACGAAGCTGAAAGCATATACGCAATAAAGCTACACTATTTATTTAATAACTATTGTAAATAACATTATAATAAATTCAATTTACCTTCTCATTTTTGAAAATCTACTCTTTTAAAGATTATAGCATATATACTCTCTGTATCATTGTGTCAAGACCAACATAAGAAAAATTGAAGGCGCTACTATCGATTCTCGTATGTACAATCGAATAAAAAATAGTTAAAATGTTGGCGACACCAGTGAAAATAACATACAGCGTGGCGTATTAAAAGCATTCCATAAATATTTTAAACTTAGACGCATGGTCGAACATAAATAGTCGTGTGAAACATGAGTATAATGGCAATTAAGATGCTGGTATGGATATATTAGACCCACTAGCGCTAGTTGCATAATATACAATATACGACATGTAACAAAACTTAATATAAAAGAAATACAAACATACACGAAGAGTTGAAGGTGGAAAAGATCAATGATGAAATACAGCGAAAGAAAACAGACTTGTCTTATCGTGTACAAAAAAATGCCATCAGAAAGAGGTCGTTATCAAATGCTGTTGAACCAGCCACAGGAAAGATGTGATCCTGGATGACCTAGGACAACATGGAGGGAATATGAAGTAGAACGGGTTAAAAACTCAATATTTGCAGCCGACGATGACGACGACGATGATGATGATGGTGGTGATGAAATTATATATAAATCCCATTAAGCACATTGAAATAGTTAATGCATTTCATGAATTCGGTGCATCAGCGCAGTGCCGCATTTGTCCATCTATTGAGCACTTAACAAATCAATGACACAGGAAATCGACCCAAAACTTAAGTTCACTGAGAGATGAAACAATTATCTTGGGTATAGCTAGCAAATGCTCTATTAACCGTGCTACTGTGACAGTCTCTGAATACGGAAAGGTGTTGTTTTATGACAATGAAATTAACAACTTATGTTGATATTCCCACATTTTAATATTCCATTAGGAAAGTATACGACGTTTCGTTATCCATGTGAACAACAAGTTTCCCATAGATTGTGCTGCTTGTCACAAGACAAAGCGTTGCCCTCACCTGGCATCGTGTTTTTGTGTTTGCTTGCTTCCTGGTACCATGTTTCTTTACATAAGCTGAAGTAGTGTTTTGCTTCCCCAACTACATATTTGGCGACCCTCGGAAGTGCTGCACGGCATTTCCTGCTAGAGGTAACACTATGAACCTCTAATAATTTGTTCTTGCGGTTAAGCAAAGGACACACTTCGCAATGATGTGTTTTTCTTTTGTTTGACTCTTTTTGTTATTTTTATACTTACTCCACTACGTATAGCACGTAGGAGATATGTACATTGTATTTGACCCAAATATTTGATGTCGAGATTTCACTGGAAATATATATTTTGAGGCCCCCTAAATCCAAATCCAAAGAAAAGAGTATTTTTAGAAAAAGGTCAATGTGTCCATGCCTGAGAAAAGTATAATTCAAAAATGAAAAGTCCGATAAAAATCAAGGTTGGTATTTAACATCATTCAAGGATGCGCCTGAAAGAACATTCCTCTACCGCTTTATATGGACACATTTTCGAAAATTCTGAGTTTTTCAAAAATGGGTCTAACGATTTTGATTCAAGTGCCATAAGTTGAAACTATTTTTATATCAAATAAAATGTATATTTTGAATCTTCTAGCTATAGCCCATGTAGTCCGGTTTGCTCTTGATGACTATTGTGTAACTGGTAAACCGTAAGAATTCTCGTTAAAAAAAACAAGTTATGTCCAAATGCATTTATCTGTTGAATGAACCATTTTGGAGATATCCCTTGTTATCTATGTTAACAACTGTGGTTTCATCAGTTGTTCTTTTAACTAGTAATGTACTTTTTTAGAAGAAAGGTTATTTGTTAATATTAAAAATAAAGTGAGACTTATTTGGCATTATATACATACTGCTAAACAGAGAGAGAGGGGGGAGAGGGAGGGTGAGAGAGAGAGAAAAGAGTAATGGATTAGGTTGAAAAAGGTTAGCAGTAAAAATGAATGAAAAGTTTGCGTAATTGTGTAAATCGGTAAATAAAAAAACAAGGTTTAGGTAGTTGGCATATAAATTTTGTTAGTGTCCATCTGAAGTGTGGCACCATTCGGAAAGTTGATATTGCAAATACCAACAGCTGATGATAGATTTACTGAAGTTATCACTTCTTCTAATTCAATATTTAAAAGTGTTTTCCTGTCGGTCTGGGTGGCTCAGTTGGTTAGACGCTGGCCCAAGGTCGCGGGTTCAAACCCAGCCCAGGCCGATGGTTTTCAAGTGTGCTTAAAAACGACAGCTCCATGTCAGTAGACTTACTGGCATGTAAAAGAACTCCTGCGGGACAAAATTCCGGCACACCGGCGACGCTGATGTGATCCTGGCAATTGACAGCGTCGTTAAACAAGAAAATAATTTAAAGTGCTTCCTGTGATATAAACCATTTTTAATCTAAATTGCTACCCCTCCGCTAGCTTGAATGGCATTGATTCTATTTTTGTGATATACTTTGTACTATTTTAGTTTATAGACGGAATTATCTCGAAAACTAGTTTCCTGTAGATATAACAGTACGGTTGGTGCTTACTAATCAGAAGTTGTAAGTATTCAAATTGCGATCGGAATCCATTGATATTCCACTGTATTAGTTTACACTTCATGTTGTGTCTGCAGAATGGTACGTACTTTGGCGATTCAAGGAAAAGAATTAGTTTTCTGCGTTGTTTTGCGTAGGGCTTTGTTTTGTAATTTCTTTGTTTTGCTTAGTGAAATTCAGCAGTTTCTTAATTATGCGGGTGCTTCTGGTTTTAATTGTTTTGTCTGTATAAAATGGTGTAGTGTTCGCAGTGCCTGGGCTAACTCTTGTAGGTAGGTCATGGGTATAGTAGAGATCAAGTGTCATGCCACTCACACCCACAGTGTTTTCAAATAAACTGAGAACCTGTAAGCAGCTTAGGACAGGAGTTCTCAATCTTTTTGAAACACTGTGTTCCTTTAAAATATAAAAGTGATGCGCACCCCTTCATAAGTAATAAACTTCATTTAGTTATCAGGAAGGTGCTTAGCTGCCAAAGCCTCGCGGTGGAGGACACAGTGACTGAAGTTACACTTACACCATACTTGTTGGGTGAAATGGTTTTTATATGGCTTACCAGCCCAGTGATGTGACCACTCTGGGCCTTGGAGGAATATTTTTAATACGTTTTGCCTCCCTTTTTTCCAAGCATGCAACAGACTATTTCTACAGCAACAGGAGGGATACGTTTTCCACCAAAGTTATGGGTTTTCCAGCTCAAATGGCTAATTTTATAAGAAGCTTTTAGATCTTTTTCATTCTTTTCTGCATCAGAAGATTGTTTAACAATAATAATGTTCCTACTTTTAAGATATTCTAAAAGATGTTTAAAGTACTGTAAACCCATCTTTACTAATGAGACGACTTCATAGAATTGCTTGATTATATTCAAAATAAACTATACATTGTGGAGTAGGTTCGTCTGAACTTCCGGTCCAAGTGAAACCCTATTTTAAGTGTATTTCCTTTCTTTATTTGCAGCCTGTGCCAGTTTTCCGAGATTTTCTTTTCAAATTCAGTTTGCACATTATAATCACGACATTTAAGCAAGGCCTAATTCATTTTGCGATGTTGATGACCGAGAATCTTGGTTCTCCATAAGGTCTTTTGTTCTGAGCCACTCATCCACAATTAGTGTTCACTTGGATATTCACACAACAATCTCGCAGTCTTCAAAAACTTGAAATACGTAAACATTAAACAGTGCTAAATTGTTTGAGCAGGGGTAATACAACAACAGTGGCGAGCAAGTCGGGTCAACAGACAACGCTGCACTGATTAGTTCCTACCGATTTCAAAGTCAAAGGAATCGAATGGCAACGCTACAAGCGGAGAATTCAGCAGACTGAAGTGCAAGCGACTCATAGATGGGTGACGCCAAATCCGTTGTAATTTTTATTGACCTGCCACGTACCCCCTAGAAACACAGATTGAGGATCGCTGGCTTAGGGGAAAGGCAGTCGGATTGTTTTCTATTACTATTTCACAGGTGACAGCTTGGCACTCAATTCAACATTTTGATCGTCTGCTTTTGGTTTCGTAACAGGATGGTTGGTTTTTACTGGCCTTTCATGTGGGTTATTTTCAGACTTTAGACACTATCTTCGTTCTTTATGGGCTTTGTCACTATTAATAGACGACATATGTATCCTTGTGATTTCAGGTCTTTTGGTATCTGACTGGGTAAGTTATGTTCAGAGCAGGTGCAATCCCTGGTATTTTCAAGTGACAATTCAGCATATGTGACACCAGATTTGTCTTGCGTTGTTTTACAGTCTTATCAGGGAGCAGAGTGTTCTTTTTTTTTTTTTTTTTTTTTCCCTCCCATTGATGAGTTCAGGGAACGAAGAAGGGTGGAACTTAGAGTTAGGGTTTGTGTCGGTGTGGGTTTCTGCCACTGACTTTGGGCATTGTTTTGCTAGGTATCCTGATTTATATAAAAAGTATGGAGGTGAATCTGAGGACACACCCACCCAGTATGTTGTCCCTTCGTAATCAATTTGTAAAGTATCTGGAACTTTCTGGGTATCTTCATGAGAAATACAGATTTGTCTTCTGAAACTAGGATGTGTGCGAATCCAGGAAGAGATAGTCCTGCTCTGATAGGAGATATCTTGGACATAGGTTTGATACCTTGGTTTTTGAGCTGGTCTTCAATGATATTAGGAATTACTGCACAAACATTGAATAATATTATCCTTTGGTTTTTTTAAGAAGGGGTCGCATCTCCTACGTAACGTTCATGACGATGTAGACGCACAGCTGGCTCACACTCAGTGACACACTAACCGACTCATGACCGAAGCTATAATTCTAAAACTAAACTCACTATTGCTGCCTTGTGTCATATCTGGGGGATGACATCATATCGATCTTTCTCGGGGTTCACACGCGTCCACAAAATACGGTTTTTTTTGGTTTTTTTTTTTTTTGAAAATCAAGCTAAAACATAGAAGCTAGGATCAAGTAGTGCAAATAATCCATATATCACGTAAACCTTCGGACCTCCAAACATACATGAGCATTAATCAAATCAGGTGTCACCCATCCTCCTTCGGTATACCTACGAGAATATGCTGTATTTCGGGCATTATTGATCTGAAGTAAACAGAAAAACAAGTTTTGATGAACACTTTGTAGAATATAGATACACAAATAAATCGTAATAAACAGTTTGAAGTGTACATATCTTTATGCAATAGACCTAGTTTAGTTTGAACAAAATGCGACACAAAAAGATAGATGCTACGAGCTTCGTTATTGCAATACCTACTTTTCGTTGTGCATATTCACTATAACGCTAAACTGTTACACTTATTTTTTATTCAATATGCAACTATTTCAGAACATTAAGCTTTCTCTTCAGTTAGCCAGAGCATTTAGTCACAACAGCATTTAACTCTGCTGAAAGCTTGGCGATTGAATTTGTTACTGCAAACGCTACTGTTTTTCGCTATAAATGGTTGCCTATCACTTTAATTTAACGTTGCGCTTAATTTTTATCGTAAATGTTCATAATTCCAGAATATTTCACCTTTTTTTCGCTAGCATAGGTACTAACATTATTTAGTTGTGATTTAGTTAATGATGAACATGATGATACTGATGGTGGTAATGGTGGCGGCAGCGGCGGCGGTGGTGGTGGCCGTAGAGGTGGTGGTGGTGGCGGTGGTGGTGATGGTGGTGGTGGTGGTGGGTGTTGTGGTGGTGGTGGTGGCCGTAGATGTGGTGCTGGTGGTGGTGGTGGTGGTGGTGATGGTGGTGGTGGTGATGGTGGTGGTGGTGGTGATGGTGGTGGTGGTGATGGTGGTGGTGGTGGTGATGGTGGTGGTGGTGGTGGTGGTGATGGTGGTGGTGGTGATGGTGGTGGTGGTGGCCGTAGAGGTGGTGCTGGTGGTGGTGGTGGTGGTGGTGATGGTGGTGGTGGTGGGTGTTGTGGTGGTGATGGCCGTAGATGTGGTGCTGGTGGCGGTGGTGGTGGTGGTGATGGTGGTGGTGGTGATGGTGGTGGTGGTGGGTGTTGTGGTGGTGGCCGTAGAGGTGATGCTGGTGGCGGTGGTGGTGGCCGTAGAGGTGGTGGTGGTGGTGGCGGTGGTGGTGGTGGTGATGGTGGTGGTGGTGGTGGGTGTTGTGGTGGTGGTGGTGGTGGTGGTGAGCGATGGTTTTCATTTCTCGATATTCCGGCATTCCAACATCCAGCATCTCAATTAGCTGGTTTTAGAGTAGAAGATGAAATGGAATTGAAAGAGAAAATGTTAGATGTTTGGAAAGACGAATGGTATGCGAGCTTAACAGGCAAAAGAACCTTTTCCTTCTTCCCCAATGTAATTGAAAGAATAAAAATGAAATACTTAAAGGCGTCCCAAGGTGTTGTACATTATCTCTCCGGCCATGGTCCATACCCTGAGTATCTGAATAGATTTGGACAGAAAGAAACAAATACATGTGAATGCAATAACATAGGCACCCCTGAGCACGCCGTTTTTGGATGTCCGCACACTTTAGATATCAGAAGGGAACATCAAAAACTCTACAAGGCAAAAGTATACATGAAATACTACGGAACAAGAGACTTTGGGGTGTTCTGAACACCGTTACACAAACATATTCCAAACTTAAATTTCAAGAGTTTTATCGTAGATAGTTTATGTGATGTTTGCAATTTTAAATTATTATATCATTTACCTGTGTAATTTATTATTCAGCGTGTTAATTGTGTTGTAATTTAATGTGTAATTAACGAATTTTGACTGCTTAGATTTCGTTTATTACAATTTTAATTGCGTATATATTGAATTACGTATTATAATTGTGCTTCGTATGGTTTTATTTTTCCTATGCATGTATGTCATGTGTTCTTTATTGTTCTATCGTGTTACTAATTGCATGACATTATTACTAAATAAAAGACGTATTTAGGACTCGGTCAAAAATATAGGAAATCGAGTCAATTAAGAATGGGGAGCCCCGGCACCGGAGTTTAGACCTTTGGCTTGGTTTAACTAATCTTCCAGTCAAATAGCGTTGGGGCCTAAGAGGCTATTTCCATGAGCAGCTTTGTTCACATCCTTTAACAAGGTAGTTCTTAAGAGGGTGTTGATAAAATTATATCCAAATGTACCCACGATATAGATCTTGCAGTTATCCAATATTCTTACGCGAGGTTTTATGAGAAATCCTGGAAAACAAGTCTTGTGGAAGTAACTTATATTGAAGTTCGAACTCAGACCCCCTGAACGTGAGTCAGATACGCTATTTCCCTAACCACGGAGAAGCCTATGTTTGCCTTCTTGCAACGAGCTGGCAGAAACCGATGATGCATCGTAATTAAATAACGTGCTCCCCAATTCTTGGCCTAAATTGAGAACTTTATTTGATATAAAATCAGTAGGTCTCGTGTCTGGTTTGGTTCAGTAAATACAGGAGGAGCCAGACGTGACAGGGAGAGTGCAACAGCACGTGAGTACACTTGGCTTCCCAAATAAGCGGGTTATCCTCCTGCTCTAACTGGATTATGTCTGGGCGATCATTGTACCTGGGAGCAAACAACTTGCATATCTGAGGTCCAGTCCATCAAACCTCTAAAGCAAGTTGACAATCAACTACTGCGGATGTTAAAACGTGCACCACATAATATACTTACGTAAAACAATTTATTAATCAGCCTTAATTAACAATATGCAACCGGTTAAGTAAATTACCGTATTCAGTAGCATTGCATCTTGAACGACTTGAATTTGAACGCTGCCTAACGCAGGTATGGACACGTCGAGATTTCATCGGAAATTATGTTTTGAGGCCCCCTGAATGCAAGAAGAAACATTGTTATAAAAATCTGCATGTGTGTGTGTAATTGTGTGTGTGTGTGTGTGTGTGTGTGTGTGTGTGTGTGTGTGTGTGTGTGTGTGTGTGTGTGTGTGTAATATTTAAGTATAACCTCTCAAGGATGCCACACGAAGACTTTGAAGAAAATTCCAACACCCCAAACTACCCTTCATAAGCAAACTTCTACGAAGAATTTAATTTTCTCAAAAGTGGCTCGAACGATTTTGATTAAAATGCTGTATGTTTTAGATATGTTTATAGCTAACGAAATGTATATTTTGCATTTTCTGGCTATAGCCCATGTAGTCCTCTTTAATCTTGACGACTTTTACATAACTGGTAAACCGTAAGAGAGACAAAATCTTACTGCTCAAAAAATGTGAATTTCGTTATATTGTCCCCCAATCGGATCTCCAGGTGGGGACATCTTTAGGCAAATTTCCTCACCAATATGTGTCCTGTGTAACGATCCAGCAGAAATGAACGAAGACCACTTGAAGACCTGTGAAGCATTAAGATCAGAAGAAACTAGAGTTCAAAAGTATTGGAAAGCACGAATATTAATGGCTTCTTTGCCAGATGCAAGGCACTAGAAAACAATACTTTATATCAAATGATATTTTTTGTGAAGTGAATGAAGTGAAGTGCAGAGAATGGAATTTAAAGGCCTTCGCATACCGACCAGATTTAAAAGATTTGACTATGTCGCTCAAGCCTACTGTACTCCCATATTACTTTTGTTACTAGAAAATAATTAGCAATCAGATAATTTCTGCAAATGTTTATCTTGACTAATATGAAGAACACAGAAGAATAAGTTTGTAAGTATAGTTAGCAGAAGAATAGGGAAAGCCATGCGAGTGCAACATATCAGATTTTTCCACTATATCAGTGTTCTTGTTCAAGCTCAATTAAAAGTTTTTAATGAATAGACGAAATAAAATATTAAAATATGAATGGACTTGAAAACGTTTTAACAGCTTGCGTAATATAAACTAAATATGTTGTTAGCTAATGCTAGATTTCTGACAGTGAAATCATTAATCCTCTTGCTCTCAAATATAAAGAGAGCAATAGCAGTAATAGTAACCGCTTTTTAGAGAGCACCATATGTTTATGTTTTGGCGGTCACATCGCTCTCTCACAACCCCCAGAATGTCTGGAGGACCACACCTGTCGTTGGTTTACGGGTCTCACCGACCTGACCGGGAGAATTATCAAAATAAATTCACCGACCATATCCTCTGATTACCAATCAGAGGACGTATTACATGCCATGACAGGTCAGCATGTTAGGGGTTAAATATAGTACCTACTATATGCAATGTCACTGAAAAGTGAAATAGTATTTCTGTGTAAAGGAGGAACGCCAATACTCAGGCAAATTAAAAGAATCTACATTTGTCAAAACAAAGGCACATCTTCAGGC
This sequence comes from Tenodera sinensis, assembly GCA_030765045.1. Classification (NCBI taxonomy): domain Eukaryota; kingdom Metazoa; phylum Arthropoda; class Insecta; order Mantodea; family Mantidae; genus Tenodera; species Tenodera sinensis. Next base: position 144,678,440 of record CM060963.1, read on the forward strand.
TACCATGTTTACAGTGAATTATGTCTTAACTGTTTTCGATAAATGGATACTGTATCATTAGCGCGGTGTATTTTTACTCGAGAATCACAGTCGAACATGCACACCATGTATCTAATGAATGATGTATAGCTGTTGGTTTACACTCCTGCCAAAAGGAATAACTAAAATGCATTAACATTCCCATTACTCTCCAGCTGTACTTCCATATAAAATTGAAGACAAGAACATGACATTGGCTCTATAAATATTTATTGGAAAGAGGGGGAATCCTCTGTATGGGTAAAAACTGGTAAAACATCGCTTTACATGGCTACATTATTCATTGCCAATCAATTTCTATTCAAGTTTGTTCTGTACAGAATTCCCATTTTTCGTCCTCAGTCTCCTGTGGGATGGATTACAGACAATTACATCGGCTAATACTACTGCAGATACAAGAGGCTTATTGCAGCAAAGCCCGAAGCGAAATGTACTCATGGGACTATAGGATATTATGAATGAGTCGCTTTTTAGAGCTGGAATCATATCTAAGAATTGCCGCTTACATGTCGTAATTCCATGAAATGAGTTTACTTTGAGAGCACGTGGGCACTTTTTTATCACTCACAGACTACTGTGATGAAATGTTACTAATGAGCACGCTAAATGAGACAACTTTCAGTTTCTTAAGGGACCCTGGAGCTGAAAAATAACCGGAAAATTATCAAATTGACGATTTTTGTATTCATGCATACTAAAATAAATGTTCCCCAAACCTTCAGTCAACAGTTGATACTGACATTTTCTTACATTCAGCTATTTTTAAAGGTCTAACAAAGGTTTTTAATGCTATATGCACTACATTTGAACGTCCCTTTTCTACTTAAATTTTCGACAGTATTTGAACAAAATATGGGCCAAAAGGGGCTCAAAAAGAATCAAGTTCAGTGGAAAGAATTAGTGGCGCAAGCCGTTACCCTGAGGAGAGACACTACTAGACACTACAAGAAAAAAGTTTAAAAAACATTTTCAATGTCCACCAAAGCAAAGAAATTAGTTATTTTAAAAGTAATTAGTTTCTGTTCCTGTCAGAGATTTTTGGTGCTTGTTGGGCAATTAGAGCTCATAAAAATAATAACTGTTCTGACGTTTTAGGTTTTGATGCGCATGCAGTATTTTGAATATTGAGGTATTTTCCCATTGTCAATAAATTGAGCAATTAATTCCCTAGAAACTATAAAACAGATTGTGCTGGAACTTTGTTGGGTAGTTTATAACACAAAAGTTAAGTGTGAAAAGTATTAATTTTGTGCCTATGAAAATAAGTAGGTAACATTAAAAATTTAGTCCCAAGGTCCCTTAAGCGGACATGGAGTGGGTTTTAGTGCAAAATATTCAATTTTTGTGTTATTCTCTTATATAAAAGTGTGGATATTTTTATTCATTATGTTGTTTGAATTACCTCACCATCTATTCTAGAAGTAGGTTAATTATTAAAATATGGGAATATCTGCACACGATTTCGTAAAGCCAAATGCAGTGTCATTAATGAAGGGATGGGAGTTTCAGGAGTTAAATGTTTCAGGGGCCTGAATAGTGCCATAAAGTGTGTTTCACTAATTAAAGTTTGCTTTTTAATTTTTTTATTAAAGGCATGCAAGGAATAGTTATTGTCAATAACTGTTTGCACTACTGAATTGCATCACTGCTACTTTTTCTTTCTTTGCCTGGTGACCCTCCCCTTATGTAGGACTTACACCCCTAGGACTTACAAGCCAGTGCCTAGGGTGAGACGCCTGTCGGGGAGCACAGGAACCCATGGACCTGGCGTGAAAACCTGGAAGCAGGTGGTCAGCCAAGCACCAGGCATGATAATGAGGAAGACGATGATATGAAATGCAGGCGAAATGGATGATTGGAAGGTGATAATGGGACAATTGGCGGAATGAATGGCGGGGGAAACTGGAGAACCTGGAGAAAACCCGCCCAGGCGCTGCTTCGTCCACCACGAATACCACATGCGGGACCACAGCGGTCTAACCACTCAGCCGTGGCGCCCCCATTATACTTCTAGACTCAGGTAAGAATGAGAAAAATCCTACCCCCATGTCGGGAATCAAACCCGGAACCGCTTGCACTGCAGGCGGGTGCTCTACCAACTGCGCTACGGGGCCAGCCTTGTGGATTTATGTGACCCAATTTATGTGACCTTAATTATTAACAGAGTTCACTATTTCTATATATTTGTAAATTTCCGTAACTTGATTTAGGTGCCACAACAATAATAACAATAGTAATAGTAATAATATATAATTATTAATAATATTATACATGTAGTCATGAGTATTACACTTAGTATTTTCATCAGTTCCAGTGAAACGGGTGGGTAAGTTTTGAAAACAATTTGCTGAAAAGCGCAGGATCGTACAGAAAGAAGCAGCATATTTCAGATTTTTATTCCAAGTAAACCCTGAAGCGTGTTCCAAATTTCGCGGCAAAGTAGAAAGTTCAAAATTTTTAAAACAAAAAGAAAGATAATTTTGTGTTCTGCACTTTGAGGGTATTGAGCGAACTCCGCATTAGGTGTAAGAAACAGCCATTGACAAATGTACATACATAACATTCGATTGTTAAGGATGAGATGATTCTGAAACAGACTAGAGTTTACAGCAGCAGTTGAGGTTCTGTTGTTCCGAATAGCCACTCTCACCACTTTAGACTTTCCTCTGTCTTCACATGCACAAGTGCTTCTGGCTTTCAAAGTTTCCTTGAGCAATGCAAAGTTGAAAGCTGCTTCAACTGTGCGCCATAGCTGTGCTATACTTCAAAATGGAGCTACGATGGGAAAATGGAATAAAAGACCTGTTGTGGGAACTTCGGAAGTTATTGCGCTTTCATTAGAGAATTAATTTCAGGCACGACGATATTGAGAAACCTATAATGAATAGCAACTATAATGAATAATTGTAACTATTGATTTTGTGCAGTAATTGTTATTTCAACGCAAACTCACAGGGTGACTCAAAAGTCGTTTACGATTGAAAGTTTCCATTACTATATGGGGGATCTTGGCAACATTTCAACCGGGTACGGAAGTGTCATAGGACCTCCGTGGAAATTACATAATTTAGTTGCGTGAACATTCCTGGTATTGTGTGCTGTGGAATTCCTATTTACAGGAAGGTAGTATAAAACGAAAATCGAATGTCATTGCTAGGTTTTGAACCACGGACCTTCGCCTTTCCGTGAATTACCATGGCAACATGCCAGCACCATTTTAAATTCCTTGACTGACGTATTTACCCAGGTAAACAAGAAAACTTTCTCAAATTGATTTGAAATAAATTACCCCAACGGCAACTTATAGTCTCGTAAGCACTTCATGATCGGGCTATGTAGTTATGCACTAGAATGTTCAACATTTGTGGAAGAAGGAAGGTTGTATATACCTCCTTCCAGTTTATGCGGGGTGTGTCACTACGCTCAGATGTCCATTGTGTTACAGTGGCAGTTTGTTAATATGTACGTTGAGTTTGATTTTTGTAAGCTCTTTCATATCTTATGCGATAAATATATGTTCATTAATTAGTGACTCCTTTGGTACTGCTTAAGTTTAACAAGATTGTCAATATATATTTGGTGACAAATTCGAAGTGTACAGCTTTAGGAGATACACCAAGTAATCGTCGTGTAACTATTGCTATTGAGACTTTTAATATAGTTCAATGTGGAGAAACTCTGTTCACAAATACATGTAGAACTAACACACTATTCTTGAAAATGTTTATTTCTCTATCTACTTCACTGCAATCGACATAAGCTTTTTTCAGAAATAATCCTATTGCTAATTTTCTTGTAGGTACAAGAGGAATATGGAATACAATAAACAACCGGTAGTAAGGTGTCTAAAATGCTGGTTGCCATGCGTTGTCTTCGAAATTCCGTTCTCTTTGCATGGCCAAGAGATAAAAGAACGAATAGCATTCCTGTTTGAGAAAAGTATAGCTATTGGCAAATTTCTCAGAAATCGTTCACTCGAAAGAAAAGAAGGTATCTGATATAACTGTGCTTTAACGAGATCCATTTTTAATTTAGTAAGACTTACTCCGTCTCTTGCTGTTTACCATTTATGCAAAAGTCATCCAGGACATTCTTCTGAGGATATTCCTAGGAAAGTCAAGGTATGGCTTAGAAACTGCCATGGAATCGCATCTTTGTGTCCATTGCTGAATGCTGACTGTCAGTTTGTGAATCTACACGTCACAGATACTAGCTGATTCACACTAGGACTGAAAGAGGAGGTGGTGCTATAGCCTTGTCCCCAAAGAGGTGAAGCCGAAATTGTGTACGCCATAATTATGGATATAATACTGCATCACATGGCGGAATTAAATAATCAGAAAATGTTAAAATCGTTACAGGACCCGGGAGATTAGTTGTGACTAAAATTGTCAAAAGGCACGAAAAGGTACAGACAAGTCATTAGTGCCGAGCTCCAGTTAGTCAGCCTGATTAACAGTAATACCGGTTTTCCTGGAAATTTCTCAGCGCCAGTGTGAGCCGGAAAACAAGGGATTTTCGATTCTTCGAAACCCTGTTGCTAATTAGGAAGTGAAAGGTACAGAGAGCGTCATAACGGACAGACACTTGCCTGCGAGAACCCGGAGTGAAAGGGTCGTTGAGAGTTGCTCTCCAGAACCCGGCGGGTCACTACACTCGTCGCCCATATCTTCGGTCACGGGACTTGTATTCCGGATCCTCAAGTGTGAGGACGCATTATACCTAATATTAACAATTTTCTGTCTTAGTAGAGACACGGTAACGACTCAACTAATTTAATAACGATCGGCCAATCACACGCTTTCTTATTTTGGTGAGAATAAAAGTGTTTCGACTAAGTTCTGGTTTTATTCGCAAACACTCACGCACACCTTGAGATTAAAGTCGCATGCCAGAGCATCCGGAGCAGAAAATAGAAAGCAGCAGACGGCGTAGGAGAGCAGAGGAGTGACGATTCGACATCAGAGGCAAGGTGAACATTACTACACTAGAAGGGCAGACAATGGTGTTAGTTTCCGCATGTGTCGTGTTGGAAAAGCACTAAGCTTGGAAAAATGGGAGTCACCTGGAAAATTTAATATCGCCCCACAAGTTGCTATGCTAGTTCAGCGACTAGATCGATGATACGGAGATTGGAAGATGCGTGGTTATGGCCTTGAATTTTTCAGCCAAACGAACGCACTTTGAAAAACAGCCATCATTCCAATTAATACATTGTCAAAATCTACATAGCTGCAGTACTGTATTTTCACCAACTCATGGCTTTAGGGGAATAAAGGGGAGAGGAGACACATTCCACGTAGTGTAGCCCGAGTTTTGTAAACTTCCACGCAAACGTTGTTCTGCTGGTTACGTTGCCAACTTACATCCAATGTTATTCGCGCTACGTTTACTCACTGCTAAATTTTCATAATTTCACTTATAATGTCGTACGAGTTATGTCGGAAGTAAAAAAAATAGTGCAGAAGCAGATACACCCTCGCCTAAAAGTGCTGTGAAATCTGCTATGATAGTGGTTGTAGAGCAAAGGGTTCCGAGTGACAGTCTAAAACAATGTTTATAGTATGCTTGAAACAAATAAACCTAATAGTTTCTTAAAGGAGACGCATTTTTTGTTTTATTATTGTACAGTGTCGTTTGCTTGCCCCCATACATGTGCGACCTAAATCCCATAAAACTAGTATGGGCCAAGGTAAAATGAATACAAAGAAATGTAACAGTGACTTATCCTTACAGGAACTGCACGATGTAACCCCCGAGGGAATATCACTTGACACCGAAAGAAACTGGCAGGGTTTTTGAACAATTTAGAAAAAATAGAAAATGATCAGTGGGAGAAAGTCGGAATAGTTGATAACATCGTTTACGATGTATAAGCTAAACATACTCCTTGAACTGAAAATAGCACTTAAGTTCAGCTATTTTGAGCGAGTTCTTTGCTTTAATCTAGCGTGAATGCATATTCCAAGACTGGCACTACGAAGGTAAGCGCGACTATGAGCACGACTCCTGCTTCAAATCTCGCTGTGTACCTGGAATTGTTTACTGACATACGGGCTTGCTTCATTCCTGACAGGAACCTTGAGCTGGTGAACAAAGTGTAGTTGTAGAAGTCTGTCTCTATTGGCGTCATTTGCTCTTAGATCATTTGAAACGTTCAATATTGAGTTGGAACGCAACAAAGTACATAAGAAGCGATGCAATACACACACATACATCGCGAGAAAACTGTGCCAAGGGTTTGATAAAGCAAGCAAGGATTGGAACAATGGCATTTTAACTGTTTTGTCCTGTTAATTGATTTCTCGCTTGAAAATGTTGGGTTGAGTAGGAGGGCAGTAGTCCGTCCGCAGCTCCCTCGCCCGGTTAATCTGACATTTGCTCCTGCTGAGGTAAGCACCCCTGCAATATAAACCCTTGTTATGACTCGCCGTAAACTTGCACTTAAAGGGAACATGCTCACAACACACAACATGCGATGCGATGCGATGCGATGTGGTCAACCTGACTATAAGGAGCCTCGCAAAATAAGCTCATTACGAAATCTAGTATTAGAGTCACATGACTTTCACTCTCCCTAGGACTTACATATCTTCTACAAAAATTATTACAGGGGCTTATTATACTCTCTGCTGTGCATAGTAAACAGGACAAGTATTGTATTCGAACCAAAATCTCGATGTCGAGATTTCACCAGAAATATATCTTTTAAGGCTCCTCAATCCAAAAAAGCAGTGTTAGAAAAAGGTGAATGTGTGCGTGTGTATGCTTGTTTGTGAAGAATATAAACTCAAAAACTAAAGTCCATTAAAAACCAAAATTGGTATTTAAGTTCCACATTTTTCCAGAGAGTAACACAAAGATTCTGAAGGAAATTCCTTCACCCTAAACTACTCTTTACATGAAACATCCTGTTAAAATTTTGATTTTCTCAAAAACAGCTCTAATGACTGATTAAAATATGTTAAAATAGTTTTATTCCACATGAACTGTGTATTATGAATTTTCTGACTACAGCCTAAGTAGTCCTATTTACTCTTAATGACTTTTGCATGATGGGTAAACCAAAGAGATAGACCAAATTTTACTGTACAAAATATGCAGATCTCGTTAAAACACACAAGCTATGTCCAAATGCATTTTTACTTTCTCTACTGGTAAGTAGAGGATGTACCTATTGCATCCAACCCAAAAATTCGATATTGATGTTTCACCCGAAATATATGCTTTGAGGTCCACTGAATCAAAAAAAAAAAAAACAAAAAAAAACAATTTTTAGAAAGAGGTGTGTGTGTGTGTGTGTGTGTGTGTGTGTGTGTGTGTGTGTGTGTGTGTGTGTGTGTGTGTGTGTGTGTGTGTGTGTGTGTGTAGACAACATAATTCAAAAACAAAGAGTCGGTTAAAAACCAAAGTTTGTATTTAAGTTTAATGTCTTCCAACGATGCGACACGAAGATTTTGAAGAAAATCGCTCCACCCTAAACTACCTTTCACGTGGAAAATTTAACGAACATTTTGAGTTTCTTAAAAATGGCTCTAACGTTTTTGATTAAAATATCATATATTTGAGATATTTTTATGACAAACGAAGTGTATATTTTAAATTTTCTGACTATATTCCATGAAGCCTATTTGCTCTCGATGGTTTTGGCATAACTGGCAAGAGATAGTCCAAATCTTACTACACAAAAATGTAGATCTTGCTAAACCACACAACCTATGTTCAAATATATTGTTTTGTAAAGTGAACCATTTTGGATATATTACCCGTTATTTGTGTAAGTTTTGGAGAACTTATGCTTCTGCCAAATGGAACATCGCTTTTCATTTTTATATGGTAGCCGTGCAAAGAGAATGGAGTTTGAAAGCTTTAAAACATTTGACTATCGCTCAAATCACACGGTATTCTCTAATTACCGTTGCACGTGCTAGAAAACGTGCAATAAGATAATTTATACAAATGTTTATCTCAACCAACAAGAAGAAGATATAAGAATAAGAGTTTTTAAGAATGATTAGTACAAGAGCAGTGAGTCATTTTTTCGTGAAATGAACCATTTCGGAGATATTTCCTGTTATTTGTATGAGTTTTGCAATACTAAAACCAGAGCGAGTAGAAGGAGAAGTGTGATCACTGCTATAGTTCATGTGTTCCGCCGCACAGATGGCAGTGTAACTGCTAGTGCGGTACAATGCTAATAGAAACACTAGCGTTTCGTAGGAGATTCACTGGAAAAGTAGCAAAGAAGAAGAATAGTGTTGTTTAACAATGACAAACTCACGCATGCACATTCTGACAGCCATTCAGATAAATCCAATATGAAAATGTTACCATTAGAATGCAAAATGGCATTAAAGGAATAAAGTAAAATATAATTTTCTGTGAATGAAGAGTTAACTTTGCTGCAATAATAGTACAAGCTACTTGTATTTTGTTCTACAGATAAAAATGTACTCACCAATGTTGAAATCAGCTGTTAGTAACTTTCGACAATTTCCGAGATGATTTTGCAGCCTTTGATGATTGTAATTCCTTTATTTCTATGGTGCGGAAAAAGAAGCGAAATTTCACGTAATGCAGAATTAGTTTGGGGACAAGATCTAGTATATGTTGCTCACAACACCCAATTCCAGAAGCAGCATTAATTTGGTTAACACTGTCACAACAATCGAAAAATATATCACCGCACAAGTTACTTTCATTTGAAAGTCTATCTGCTAAAACCCTCTCTATTTGCGAAAGAACACTATATACAGATTTAGAGGGGGTAAGTAAGGCATACATTGTCTGTACCAGTTTTGTGGTCTTTAATTGTAGTTAAAAATGATACGGAGGGGAAGTGTGCACACTTGCTATGGAGTATATTAACACATGCTTTACAATCTGTTATCTTTGAACAATTGTGTACTATATATACTCACTCAAGTGATATACCAGACATGCTTTAGCCATATCTTTCTGAGCAGTTTCAGGTACATTGTTTTCCCATTCTGGTATATCAGGGTCCTCAATCACAATTTGGTCCTTAATTTTTCTCTCTTGGAAGAATATTTTGATTTAAACAATGTCTGTATTCTTTGGGTGGCTTGATTTTTAAAAGCAGGCAATCTAAAAGAAATTCTCCATTATATCTCATGCCTTTGATCTTTTCAAAATTGTATCAACAACAATTTTTGTTTTTTACTTAGGCATTTTGTTCCATCAGATTCATCGACATTGCTACTACTTCCATTTACTTTACTTTCAATTACTTGAATCTTGGCATTGGCTACTTTTAATTGGCATTTTGTTCTAATTATATTGCGCTGTTGTTGCTTTACCCTTTTCTTTAATAGGCCTACTTTATTATTAAAATGTCTACTGGTATCCCCTGGGAGGGGAAAATTAACAGTATTAAAGCCTTCTGCATGATTCGCACTGTCTTCTAAATTGGTATCTCTTTCAACCCTTTTTGATAGTCGCTGTGAAGGAGGTTTACGGGAGTCTATTGGCCGTGATAAGTATTTAGGAAGATTAGAAAAAAGATGTAGAACTGAATGAGGCATTAACTTCCATCTTTACCTTGCAATCTCCACATTTTCACCATTAACTACAAACTTGTGTACCTTTAGGAAAAGTTCTTCCGAAAAATGTGAATCCACATAACTATTAGATGAAAGGCACCTATCCTTTCTTGGTATGGCCCTCTCCCATTTAGGAAACAGCGGTTTATCTTTTGGAGGTGTAAAGAAATGTTTACCTTTATATTTGTCATATCCAGATCTACAACCAGGCACGAAGCACATAGGCATGTCGATTATTTTTATAAATTCAGTTTCATAAAAATTAACCACAATTTATCGCACTGTAACAAACACAGCAACCATACACAACAGTACTCCAATGCAATGCCCAGCTAAACGCGCTGTAAATAGCCACACTAACGACTTTGCTGCCACCTGACGGAGGCGCCAGGTAGCTCTTGTATAATCATATGGAAGAGCAGTGGAGTGATCACACTTTATCTTTCTACTCGCTCTGCTAAAACTTTGCTTAAATGACAGGTCGTTAGTTGTTTTTTTATCTCTTCAGTGAGAAAGGAATTTCAAAGCCTTAAAAGATTTGATTCGCTAAAGGCCTACTGTATTCGCAGTTTCCCTTTGCATCTACAAGAAAATCAGCGAGTTATTTAGTTTTAATTTAGCAGTGACTGCCGTCGTAGTGTGAACGTAGACCGTTACTGGAATGTTAATTTTGTCAACCGAGGTGCATCTTTAGAAGCGCCTATGCGGCACCCTGAAGTTCTTCTTGTTTATTATTGTGTAGGTAAGACAAGCTTTGTTATTCTAGTGAAATCGTCTCAGGAAAGATCAGGATTCGGGGAACAATACAATAAACACACTAATATCGATTTTCACAGGTTTTGCACATATCTATCTACCTACCCACCCACCCAACACCTACCTACATATCTACCTGCCTACCTATCCACTCACCTACCTACCTGCCTACCTACCTATCTCCTTACTTAGCCATCTATGTATCTACCTATCGACCTACCTATATACCTACCTAACTACGTACCCACCTACCTATCTAGCTACCAAGCTATCTACCTACCTACGTACCTATCCACCTACCTAGCTATCTACCTACCTGTCTACCTACCTATTTATTTACCTATCTACCTACCTATCTACCTACCTACATACCTATAAACCCAAATTCCTATCTACCTATCTACCTGCCCAACTACGTAACTGTCTACCTGCCTATCTATCTTACTACCTAGCTATCTACCTACCCAAATACCTACGTGCCTATCTACCTACCTATCTACCTACCCACATACCTATCTACCTATTTACTTACCATTCTACCTACCTACCCACCCAACTATGTACCTATCTACCTACCTATCTACCTACCTACACACGTATCTACCTACATATCTACCTACCAACCTACCTACCGATCTAGCTACCAACCTACCTACCTACCTTCCTACCAAACTACCTACCTATCTACCTACCAACCTACCTAGCTACCTACCTACCAACCTACCTAGCTACCTACCTAACTACCTACCAACCTACTTATCTACCTACCTACGTATCTACCTACCAACCTACCTACCTACCTATCTACCTACCAACCTACCTAGCTGCCTAGCTACCTACCTAACTACCTACCAACCTACCTATCTACCTACCTACGTATCTATCTACCAAACTACCTACCTACCTATCTGCCTACCAACCTACCTAGCTACCTACCTACCAACCTACCTATCTACCTACCTACGTATCTATCTACCTACCTACCTACCTATCTACTTATCTACGCTTTCATTATAATTTTCTTTATAGTTATACCAACTACAATTGGTGCTTAAAAAATTCACTTTTACATCTCATATTAGGAGCTCCAGGTATAATTTTGGAAATTAATGATAAGATTTTCTTCCCTTGAAGTTTTAAAACCTGAACTCATTTTTGGTTTACTCTACCTAACCATCCCCCCCCCCCTACACACACACACACACAACCGTCCATCCATCAGTCCATCTAGTTAGCAGTATCCAAAAAATGCATGTGTCAGGAAGGTCGGCCACGGGAATCGAAGCGACGACCTCCCGAATGCGAACCTCACATGTTACCACACTACAGCAATCACACTCGATTTCGTGTTATATAATTGTTTCTGCGGATCCGTAGCATATATGAATATGTCAAAAACAAGAAAATTGGGACACCCCTTTTTTACTTTCTGTGCTGCAACATATAGTAAATAGGGGAAGTATTCTACATATTCCACCCAAAATTTCGGTGTGCAGATTTCACCGGAAGTACACAAATAAAAACAGTAAAAAAAAAGGTTTTTATGTGTGTATGTGTGTGTGTGTATGTGTGTGTGTGTGTATGTGTGTGTGTGTGTTCGTGAGTCTGTCTCTTCTAGTCTGTTTATGAACAGTATAACTCAAAAACGAAAAGTTGGTATTTAAATTTAATATCTTTCAAGGAGGCGACACGAACATAAACTACCCCTTGCGTGGAAAGTAATTCAAAAAATTTAATTCTCTGAAAACTGACTCTAAAATTTTGATTAACATTTTATATGTTTAAGATATTTTTATGACATATGTATATTTTGTATATGTATATTTTGAATTTTTTGACTATGGTCCATGTAGTCCTGTTTACTATCGATGACTTTAGCGTAACTGGTAAATCGTAAGGGATATTACTGTATAAAATGTAGATCTCACTAAAATACACGTTATATACAAATGCTTTCTTTTGGGGGGGGGGTTGAGTAAACCATTTTGGAGATATTATTTATTATTTGTTTGAGTTTTGAAGTACTTAAACCTTTCTGTAATGGAAGCTATTATTCACTTTTTTATCTCTTGCTCGTGCAAAGAGAACGGAATTTGAAAACGTTTTCACATAGCAACCAGCTTTAAAAGATTTGACAATCACTCAAAGCCTACTATATATCCATATTCCCCTTACACCTGCAATGAAATGAGTAATAAGGTCATTTCTGTAAATTTTTACCTCAACTAACATCATGGGGTGCGAACCAGGGGATTCTATCTACATTTTTTTTAGAAAAATGTTGTTTTTAATTTTAAAACAAATATGAACTTGTTTGTTTTATTATAGATCACTGGTTTATTTATATCATGTACCATTTGTGTGTAATGAGAGGGTAAATTTATTTCTATCCACAAATTTTGGCAGGACTGAGAACCAGATAGTTCTATCTGCATCTCCAACATTTGTTTGTATTCCTTCTCGTTTCTTGTATCAATATTGTTGCTTGTGCATCTTACAGTTACACAAGATGGAAGGTGGAATATATTCGCGAGAATGTGATACCAGTGCCGCCAAATACATTCCACTACGCAATCACAAGAATATTCAAGCCCTAACTTAAACCTAAGGTGAATGTGTGATATATATAAACAGGAGTACATTTTGAATAATTTTGCACTTGTGATGCTGTCAATGCACACAACAAAATGTAATAGTGTTAAAACGAGTTCCTGGTCCCAAGTGAAATCGGTGTGATCTTTGTGAAGAGTTTAACGCGACACAAAAAGGAAAACGCATCACCGTAAATTTGTCTCAAAATATGACACATTTAAAATAGAAATCTTTTATGTGACAAGAAAGGAGTATTCACAGAGAAAATAATGTAATGGTAGTTTGTTTTTATCTTCGTAATGTAGTTTCCTTACCCCATATATTGTCTGGGTAGCTCAGTTGGTTAGACGCTGGCCTACTGATCTCAAGGTCGCGGGTTCAAACCCGGCCCAGACCGATGGTTTTTAAGTGTGCTTAAAAACGACAGCTCCATGTCAGTAGATTTACTGGCATGTAAAAGAACTCCTGCGGGACGAAATTCCGGCACACCGGCGACGCTGATGTGATCCTGGCAATTGACAGCGTCGTTAAACAACAAAATAAAAAAATAAAAAAAAATACCCCATATAAATGTTAATTATTTTTTCTGTAAAAGAAAACTAAACGTTTGTAATCTTACAGTTCAAGTCTTAAAAGGATAAAAAGGCCTTATGTGCCATTTTGCAAGAAACATTCTGTAGTAGATCTGGAAATGAAATTTCCATTACTGTAGTTATAATTCTTAAAAGAAAATTGCTTTCAATACCCTGAAGTTGAAGAGTATATTATTTGGAGTGACAATTGCATTGCTCAAAATGGGAATTTTCTCATTTGTTTTGCTGCAGCTGCCTTTCTTGAAGAAAATTGTGAAGTTAGAGACATTACAATAAGATACTGAACAACTTCTTGCATTCAAGAAGTTGATACGCACATTGAAACGTCTGTGAAACTTTCAGAAATTTGGTGTAGGGTTTCTTAGAATTCTTCCGGCTTGCGAGAGGAGGTATCCTTATGAGGTATGCGCAAAGGCAACATCTGATTTCTATGACTATTATACTCAAAGTAAAGTGCCATTTATGCAAGGGTATCACTTGAAATTTGAAAGGAATGACCTCAACGTTTACTTTAAGGAGAGTCGTGGTCATCAGGAGTTGAATAAAATCAGTGTATTAAAAAATAAACATTTAAGGAACAAAGAACATCAGATTCAACTACCAAAAGCAAAGATTTCGTCCTTAGAGAGAAAGATGTCAAATGAAAAGTTTGCAGATATCGAAACTGTAATGAAATAAATGCCCACTATTGATGCAGAGTTCTACAAAGCAATTTTGAACGTACATGACGATGTACTTTCCATCATAGGTTGGAAACAGCAGGTTCTATCTACATATAATCTTTGTTTATATATTGTAATAAATGTGTTCCATCTGTAATATTATAATAAATCGATAATGGTAAAGTCGTACAGAGTATAATTGTTCCCTAAACCTTTATTAGGTCCCAAACTTTGTATCGCTCTCCTGACAATTCACTCAAATGCAGATAGAACCCTCTGGTTCTCACATCATGACACTAAGAAGACAGAGTAAAAGTTTGTAAGGATAGCCAGTAGAAGAGTAGAGAAAGTCATTTGAGTGCAACACATCATAACTTTTGTTAATGTTAATCTCTACACACTAGAAACATTTACCGGAAAATGGAATACGGTGCTCAGTAACCACAACTACACAGACTGTGGAACCAAACATTTCCCGGATACTTTACATGACTCCCTTGTAGGAACAAAAAGCTGACTGGAACATTCCATATTGCGATAGTAACCGAAGAATGAAGGTAGGTACGTTACGTTTGCAAACTCGCATTCGCTTCGCTATTTACTCTTCTAATGGCTATTTTGTTACCGGGCGAGATTCACTAGACAGTGTCACTAAGTAATATTTTAGCCTGTTTGGCCAAGAAAGAAAATCCATTTTGGATTTTTATTGCAGAAAATGTACTACACCTTAGAGAATATATCTGCGAAGTTTTAGTACACTAAGGAGAGGGGAACATATATTTGGGACGGCATTTTTAAAGTGGTGCGCCTCTGCCTCTGTTTTTTTAAATGGGCATGCTCACTCCCATTTCAACTTTAAACGATTATTTTGTTACTTTCCCATATTCAAACCCTAACTTCTCCCACAAAAATCTAGCTATAAATCTAAAAATTTTCCAATATAGTTCATAATATGGGTACTAAAACGTCCGTTTGAAATTTTCATATTATTATAATGTTTTAAAAAATAATTAATATGCTTTTATGACAATTTTACCCTTTGCGGTATTAAATATTTTTAAGAAAAACTATTCATTATATGAAATTTACCAACCCTTAATTTGTTACAAAGATAATAAGGGATACAACAATCAACTCTGCTGTTCTGTTGGAAGAGATAGATTTTGATTATGCCCAATAAAATTGGTATAAATTAATATATGAGGAATGTGTTTGTATACTGGAATGAAATTTGGTACACGCATTTCTTTAGTGGCTAGTAATGTCTGTGCAGAAAAGTAGGTCTCTAACCTAAATACTTTAAAAAGCCAACCTTTTTAATTTCCGTGTACCCTTAAAGGTGGGCATTCTAGAGGACATCCTGCGTTCAAACTATGATGTGGCCGGTCATCCTCAGGAATTCTTCAAGTTTCCTCTGATCGCTAGGTAAAAATTGCAAACTTTCTCGCCCCCTCATTTCCCCTCACTTCAATCCTTCGACATCTTTCCTCATAGCAGGACTGAACACAATGGACTGAGGTGCAATAATATGTCGACGCACATGCCCTGAACAAAATCTGACGTGGAACTCTTGTGTTAAACTTGCAGTATGAAAGTTAAAACTTGTCCTAAAGAATCATGTTTTCTGTTTAACACTGTCCAGGTAAGTAAAGCCACCTTTTGGGGATTTTAAGACAGTTTTAAAGTTTACTGTTGTTACCTATGTTTCTTCTTCTTTTTATCATATTCTCCATCTTTCTTTTAAAGGATTGGGTATAAACGTTTCAAAACTCATGCACTTCAAAAGCGTTCTTGAAGATAGGTAACGTCTTATAGACCTTTCTATTCTTGAAGATAGCTGTATATTCTGAGTAGACAATATATATGAATTGACTAATTATACTAACAATTTCATTACCATTTGTCTATCGTTAATAAAAATAAACTAAACGATCTTAAATTCCATGCTGAACATTGCGATAGTCGTGCTTTTTATCAAAATATTCTCTTGTTTTATTCTTCTGAATAAATGTAAATGAATAGCAACAGTTTTAAGCATTTCTAAGGCTACCATGCATTTTATAACTTACAGTGAAATTAACTGTCAAGATAGCAGCAAGAAACCTTAATATCTAACGATACAGCACGAATGCCGAAGTGAGGAATAGCCGAGAGCGTTGCGCCGGAGTTCGATCCTGGTCTTTAGCATGCTTATTTTCTGAAATACAAAATTAACAAACGTGCTTAATTTTCTGCAGTTTTTTATCACGAATGGAGAACCGGAAAAGGCACACTACTAGAAACTGAGCGAATGGGGACATGGCAACATTGTACAGTGCTTGGACATAAACAAAATGGCAGCGTTGCTAGGTGCAAACGGTTGCTCCACATTGAAATAATATAAAACTGCGTTGTGTTCGCTTTAATATATAATTAATTGACATACTGGCATCCAGATCTTGTAACATTGCACTTTATGAGCATTAAAACCGTATATCTCTGTACATGGTAAATAGTCTGCTAATTTTGGGAGGAATTATTGACAATTGAGTTAGGTATGTTTGCTGCTTTATTTTCAGCAATTGCAATTAATATCTTACAAAACATTCAGTTGTAAAATTGCAATCGTATTGCAGCATTCGTAAGGCGGTAGGAAAAGTTACAACGCTGTGCGGAATAAAAATAGTTTGTACAGTCATATATTCTGCAAAGGTTGTATAAATGTATAAATAATAATGTTCCCATTAAGAAAGGTTAAAAAAAAAAAAAGAAAAGAAAAAGAGAAATAAAAGAAACGTTAAATCGTGCAAATCTTTTGATTTGCATAAACACGCCTTAATGAGTTCAGCTATAGCGAACACAGAAACTGTCACTCACTAAAGTTAGGTCTGTTAGCCTATCACCCAACACTGGAAAAATGTTTAGTTCTAGCTCACGACCTAATAGAAAGACAATAAGAACATGTTTTATGGAGGTGCACTGAAGCTGAATTTGCAATGTTTGCCCGTTAATGTAGTCGTAGAATGATTGCTGAAATATTGGTTTTCAAAACTACCAGAATTGGCTGGCATGTCTTCTGAACATTAAGGGAGGCATATGACCAATTTAATTCTCTTACCATCTAGTCAGGAATGCCTGAGAATTAAGTGATCATTTGCGCAGGTCTCACTGAATTTGAGTATTTGCTTTTGTGAAAGATAGCACATCTATATCACACATGTTAATGTATATTCTAATTTTAAGCATTGTGTGTTATGTAATTCATAATCAGTTGATACTCGGTGATGCAAAGTACACCTACGATCATAAACATCAACAAATTAAACAAAATTAGTAAGCAATTATACTTCAAACGCCAAAAAAGGTCGTTTGTATCTCACAGATACCTACATTGCGACTAATGTGGTCACGAAAGACACGCGCCTAACGGAGGGTTAATGACCCAACCCTATTTCAGCACTCTTTTGGCAACTACAAAAGTGTTTGAAAGTTAAAGCTCAAACCGCAGTTTTGCATTTTACATGTACTCATGTATTCATCACAAACACTAATCATTTACTTGGAGACCATAGATCAAGCCTGGGCAACTCAATTCTTTTTTACCTGCTTGACATACAGTTATCGGTGCAAGACCATTAGCAGTCTGCGCCCAGTGAACACCAGCTGCCCAGACCTGACTTAGATGATGATATGACAGTAGAAAAATGCAACTGAAGTTAACTTTAGGAATCAAAACTTCCCGTGATGCTTCAAATGGAATGTTTCTCCTGCAGAACAGAATTTACAATAATAATGGCAGATTGGGCAAACTGCATAATAGTTACTATCCAACAAATGAATGATGTTGATGGCCGTCGTGTAAACCATAGTGCGGCAATGTTCACGAATCTCATACTAACAAGGGAAATAACCTAGCCTGAACGGCTAAAACCGATTGGAATCACGTTTAAAATATAGTGCCGTAGGTGCTCGAATAACTATCAAAATCATTCATCTGTAAAACTATGTGTGCGGCCGCTAGCGCCCCCTGAAGGTCAATGTACTAGCCTCACTGCGCCGTAGCTGTACAGACAGAATGAGCGTGACCGTTGCAGTGTTGAGTAGCAAAGTGCTGACATCAAATAGCCAATTAATCCTGTGAATGTTAACCTGCTGTGCGGAAAGGTACACACCGGATAATGAATGTGTAATCGGGATGTAGCATGAGCCAGGAATTAATATAAATGCATACTGACACAATGGATATGAATAGCGACTCCATATGGGTATAAGAGTTCCGACAGTTCTGGAACGTCCTCTCCAGCAAATGAAGGGGCTGCAGGTCAAAGCGAATACACACTTTCATCCCCAAAAATGTCACGACCCAGTGTGCTATAGTGTATTGGTGACCAAGCATTGAACAACATTTATAAGGGTTACTTTAATTGTGATTATCATTCTTACAGAAAGCTTATTTCTTCGAAATCCAACTGCAAGATAGTTTTAGATTATGTGACGCACAAAGGCACAAAAATAAAACATCAAAACTGGAGGCTGTGAAATTATCTGTAAGAGCCTACGCTTAAACGTGCCAATAGTGCACTACTTATCCACATTCTCTGGCTTTGTCAAACTGTGTACCTTTCGCGCAGAAGGTTAACAAAGTTCGGCTACAGTCACTTATGTTTGACGCCAGTACGTGAGTTTGCTACACAACACTGCAACAGTCACGCTCATACTGTCTGTACAGCTACAGCGCAGTGAGGCTAGCACGTTGAAGTTCAGATGGCGCTGACGGCCGCACACGTAGTTTTACAGGTGAATGACGTTTATAGATATTTAAACAGGTACATTATATTATCAATGAGTTCCCAATCGGCTTTAGGCATTCGATTTGGGGTACTTCCCTTGTAAGATATATATATATATATATATATATATATATATATATATATATATATATATATATATATTGTGCAAATTACTATTATACATTGTAAAAAATTAGTGATGAAATAATTCTACATCCATAGCTGAAGTACGTAAGTGTTTTTCTACGTTAAGAGAGTTAGCTTCTCTCCCTGGATTTCACTTGTTATTACCTGATGTTCTCAACCGATAGACAAAACAGGCACTTGAATCCACACTTGGGGACTCCAGTGTAAGCTATTAGCAGCACAGCATGGCAAGTAGCTATAAATTCAAAAGTTATTATTCTATAATTAATAGTGTACAGAGGCCTTTGCATCTTCGTTTCTCAGCAGAAAATAATATTACAAAATGATCCCATCTTCTTTCTATAACTTAAACCAATTTGAAACACCATCATCACTATAGGAAATAAGCCATTCTATAGTTGGTCTACATACCATTATGCACTATTCTGAATTCAATAACAACTGGTTTATAATGGTAGGATTATATAAATATGTGTCACAGTTTATTTCTCACATACTTACAGAATTATAACCTTCGTTACACTTCCAAGATAAGTCACACTCACCTGAAACAAAAGAAAATGTATTTAGACGTAGTATTCAGCCATGGCAGCTTCTTTAATTGATCTAGTAAGAATTCAATGACTTTGAGGGTGTAGGACTGAAGAAAAATGTTTCCATCTGGCAGGAAATTTTATATAAGGCTGTTATGAAGCATGGTGTGCATGTAGAATATGAAGGTATCGTTAATTCGACATTAGTCTGGTTGTATGCGTTTAGTTTATACACATAAATAATATGTAATACAATTAGTGTCAATCAAGAGACATCGCAGGAAAATAATTTATATCAAATATCTGGAACTTCTTAACGAGTGGGTATAAATGATTTATTTTACTGTCACACAAACATTGTGTGAACAATGCTGTGATGCTTTTGCATCTTAATTCGAATGAATTGAGTCACAATTTAATGTTAAAATATCATGCAAAGTTTAATTTCTGAGATAGATTTGGCAACGTCACGTCAACATAAAATTCATTCGAATTAAAATACACACACACACACACACACACACACACACACACACGCACACACACACACACACACACACACACACACACACACACCGTTCAGTAGTAATGATGACCACGATGAAACAGGTCAGGTACAACTGTATCACAGGTTGTTGGGGTCAGTAGTGTACAGGGAGCGAGCGGCAAGTCAACACAAACCAGTATGAATGCAACACAACACTCGACAAATTATCGATTGTTCACGCTTCGATTAATCCACAAATAATAAACATATACTTGCTACACTTAAAATTATATTTGTATATTTTCTGATCAAAATACTTTCACTTTATGTGATAGATTTTCAATACACATATCTATAGCGCTCATAATAGAACTACCAGATGTTCATTAACATAAGACTTTTACAGCTCCGTTTCTTTTCCATGGTATGTTTTTTGGCTTCAGAATTAACATTTCAGAGCAGTGCAACATATTTTTAAAAACCCTCAAACTAAGAGACGATAACCTCCATTGCCTAATGAAATCTGAACCCTGGTGTTTGTAGTGCCTTCTTTACTTCACATTAAACTTTGCGCTGTAATCTTTCTCGTTGACTGTCCAGGCGGATATTGTAAAATGCCTAAATGAAAATAAAATATTTTCAATGACTGGAAACAGTGCCAAGGTAATTAAATTACCTCCAATTAGAGAATATAGGTATGCAAAAGCTCCGACTCGATATTTATTATAGGATGTAACGGATTACAGGAACAAACTAATCTGCATGTACTAATGATACGTTGCAAACGAATATGCATACAAACAAAGCCGGCGGTGAAAGTAATAAGCTTGTTGGTATACAAAATTGATAGGATAAGTTTTTAGTTTAAACCTATTTTTCGGTAGTATTATTACTCGTGTAAATGGATGAAAATTAACCTTTGATACATCCCAATTCTGCCAATTTATCGGCGCTTTCTGTTTACCACGAGGAAAAACACATACCTAGGAATGGACAACATTCAATCTTCTACCAATTCCATGCGGTTTATAACACCTCAGAAAGAAAATTGATATTGTAATGTTTAAAGCATTAGATATATAATATCGATTGTAAGACTTTCAGAACAGTCAAAAAACCAATTTCTATTTTTTAAACTTACTGCAGCAGAATATTCGGACAGAAATAATGCATAACTTAAGTTGTATCAGTTTTTAAGTAATAAAACAGGATACCCAATATGACACTTATTGCAGATATGTTTTGTGACCAATGAATACTACTTCCATTCCCTGTACAAATGAATGTCGCCCGAACAGGGATTCCTTCTTGAAAACCGATCAGTTTGCCGTCCCGCAGAGCATACTAAGTGTTGTTGGTGTTTTCTGGGACACTCTGTAGATATATGTATATGAATGTTTGTCTCTTGTGAACGCTTACAATTCATCAGAATGCGATGAAAATTAGCAAACCTAAACGTTATTTCATAGAGGTTTTTATACTCTGCATTTTACTATGCGATATATTACATTCACATGCCTTTCTCTACTCACTTTTGTTTTACGTGACATATTCACATGTTCTTCTCTACTTGCCTTCAATATACATATTATTCAATTGTCTATAATTATTGAAATAGGAATGCACATATTGTATAACACGGTTTTCTTCGCACACTTTGTGTGTACGAAACACAAGCACATTTATTTATAAACTCCCACTTCTACAAACAATTCGTGTAATTTCCCATATGTTTGAAACAGATATGTATCTATTACATTCACACAGTTTTCCCTGTTCTCCTTTTATCTAATAGAATCACATATATTTCTCTCATCTCTTCCACAATTTATACACTTTTCTATACTGTCGAAATAGAAGTGTAACGTATTAGATTCAAATAGTTTTCCCTACTCTATTTACTCGCGTTTGTTTTACGTAACACAACAATAGCTCCTCTACTTAAGTTTCATACAATTTTAGGTGTTTGAAATAGAAATTCAACACATTACATTCACACCGTTTTTTATACTCACTTTTTTAACACTCTAGATAAATTTCATAACTTTTATATAGATTTGAAATACAAACATATACACGGTTTTCTCTACTCCCTTTCTTTCCTGTGTTATTTGTGGTTGTACAAAAGTGCTTTTGCATAGTTTCTTCCCAACGTTTTTATTTATTTAATTTATTTTTTATTTCTTACAGTATCCTAAGAGTTTTAACTAAATATTGGTTTAAGTGTGTCACGTAATATTTTTTAAATATCTCCAAAGAAACGCAATGCTATTTGGGCAAGTGCAACCCAAGTTCGAAAGTTTTAGGGATAAATCGTCAAACCATGGGCAACGCCGGGTATTTCAGTCTATTATAAAGCAACTAACAGAAATAAGTGATGTCTATACAGGGAAGAGAAGGATTGCACCAGAAAACCAATAGCTCTGGTTTGAGCTGTAGGAACCTTTCCCCCATTACCTATACGCATTGTATAGACAGGAATAGAGAAATAGACTACAATAGGTGTAGAGAAGTATTTTGGTAGATAATCACATAGTATTGTATTTACTGAATCTCCGGGAGGAAGGGCTGAAGTGAGGAGATACGGGGCAGCACGCAGAACCCCTAACGTCTCCAGTTGTGCGATTCCGATTCCAGCTGCAGTTACCTCCCACAAGGGGAATTTTCATTGGGTGTTCGTCACATACTGGAAGCCAGGACGTTCCCTTATTCAAAGTGAAACCCACCGTGGAGGATCTCTCACCACCCCATGCATTCGCCTGATCCTCTGACATATGACTAGTAAAATAAAATGGCAGGAAAAAGGAGCAGGAAAAGTGAAATGACACGAAAAACAAACCGCCGCCCCACCTTGGAAAACGCAAAAACTCACAAGGTTAGAGAGGCCGCTTATACGGAATGCAACCTAGGACCTCCGGAATGGGAGCTTCAGTCTTTGTCACGGAGTTATTACTCGGTTATATAAGAGAAACTGCCTCTGGCGCTGAGGACCCGGGTTGTTTTTCTACGCATCACAAGGAACAGCTGATTCGTCCTCCGACTGGAAGACTGTAGTGGGGAATATCGCTAATCACGTAAGCGTTTCCAAAGAGACAAGGTTGGACATCGCTGCCCTAACCTATGCAGTTAGTACAACGCGAGTAGATTAGTATCTACATAAGTATTTATGTCCCCTGTAAATAAGCAACTAACACTTCGTAAAAGTTACATCTTAAGAGTCGACTTTGTGAAGACGTTTTGGATCATGAAGTCCCCCTGAAATATCGCTTAAATTCTATTTTACAGCTAACTGCTATCTCCTAGAACCACCACAACTAACAAGAGAAACATTTTCAGTGGATCAGAGCGCTAGTAACAAAATGTAATGTAAAATACTGTAACGCCGGGCGCGGCGCACAACAAAGGACCATCAGGGTTAAAGTACTTCCCACCAGATACCAAGCCGGAGGGCAAACAATGTCGCTTAAAGTCAATCTACTACTCTTTGTGTATGCGTGACTACCAACAATGAGCGCGGCGCGCATAAAAGTATGCTGGAATGTTCGAGGAGCATCAGGCGGCCGGTACATTTGTGGAAGTCGAGAAGGGTCCATGTTATGACATCCTTGCTAAATAAGGGACGGGAGGGGGGGGGGGGAGGGAACAGCGCGGAGCGTTACAGGTATGTGTCGGTGAATGTGTCAGTGAGTGCGAGAGGGCTGTGTGTGGTACTGTCGCTTTGAAAGATACGTCGCGTCAAAGTGAGCAAGTTTTAAAGAGCGTTGAGTGATTGTATCGTTAGAGCTAATGTATGAGAGATAGAGAAAGCGAGAAAGGACAGTGAAAAGACTGAGTCAAGGTTACGAGTGATTTGTAACATCACGAAAGATTAATTACTGTGTTAACGACAGTAAAAGAGAACCGTGTATTTGGGCATTCAGTTAGAGGAAAATAAAGTGAGTAAAAGAAAAGTAATTGGACTGGATTTACCTTTTCGTTACACTGGTGTCAGGAGTGAGATTCCTCGAATTATCATTTTGTTACAATACTTTGAAGGATACAAATTTTATGTGTTGCCGGGAATATATCATCTTTGACATCCACCAGGAGAAATGTCGAACGAACGATCTACACTGCAAATGTAAAGACCGAAAATGGGTGGCTGCAGAAAATACTTGGGCAACTTTATACACCTGTCATATTTAAAAGTAGGGAGTCTGTAAAGTTCTCGTAACCCCTTCACATCCATCACTCTTAGATCGCGCTTGACAGGCGCGAGAAGTTAAGAAGCCTGAAATATATTCTGAGTAGGTGGAGGAACCCGCGAGATGAAGAAAGCGATTTTGTCTGCTGTCCTCCTGCGTCTAAAGGATAGATGAAATCGTTAGAGGGTTGGGATAAAGAAGTTTATATAAAAGCAAGAGACTGATAGAGGAATTTGTGCAGAAAAAAGCGTGAATGACAAGGAAGCTGGGAAATGAAAGTTGCAAACGATAAAAAAACATCCCTTTCAGCTTATTACAAAAACGTGGAGAACGATTTTTTAAACTTATTATTGTTCCTTAAGCGCACTGAAGTCGTCATGACAACAAATGCTAAATTACAAACAAAACAAAACAAATTACAAGTTAGATTGCACAAACGTATACAATTTAATTTATTTTGTAAGGATTAATGTGTTCTGGCACACTGAAGACCACCGGCAGATCAGCAGGAACACCGCACTGAACTGATACCCATCCTAGAACTGCGCAAATAAGTGGATAATTGTAGGCTGGGTATCCTTTATAAGGATGTGTGTGCGTGTGCGTGCGTGTGTGTTTGAGTGTGCCTGCGTGCGCGCGCGCGTGTGCGTGCGTGTGTGTGTGTTTGTGTGTGCGTGCGCGCGCGCGTGTGTGTGTGTGTGCGTGTACGCATAGGAATGCAGGGGCGACACCTCGACACCGACATGGCTCTTTCGCGGGCTACCACACCCCATGGGGAAGGGATGAGGCGAAATGTGACTACAGCTGTCAGAGAACATAGCCAACGAAGCCCAGAGACGTACAGAAGTCCCTAACAGTTACATATATTGACACCGGACCCACAACCGAAGCGTTTCCCCCAACGAAGGGGAGGGTGACGAGGCGATCCTAGTGGCTCGGGCAGCAACTAGATCATCTGTCCACATTCGCGGACGGAAGTTGCCGTTTTGTTACACTGGTGTTTGGAGTAAAAATCCTAGAATTATTATTATTATTATTATTATTATTATTATTATTATTATTATTATTATTATTATTATTATTATTATTATTATTATTATTATTATTATTATTATTATTATTATTATTATTATTATTATTATTATTATTATTATTATTATTATTATTATTATTATTATTATTATTACTATTACTATTATTATTATTATTATTTTACATCTTCCAAGTTTTTCCAATTTCAACTGTAATGCAGCGTTATGAAGTATTTTATGCAATTCCATTTTATTGCTGGTTTTTGAGTAATTAAAAGTTAAGTTAGAATACACAGTTGTATTTTATTTTGCATATTATGTGTGCAACGAAGTACCTTCTTATTCTTCACTTAATGTTATTGTTAATGAAGAATATTGTGCAATGAAAGACGTATACAAGGGTAGAAAATCTTATTTACACAGTAATGTATATGTTTTTCCTACGTGCTCTGCTACGCAGATTTGCTTGTGAAGCCTGCAGCAAAAATCAGTCGTTGCAAAACAAACTTCAATTCACAGCAATCTATTTTCACTTTCACTATTGAGTTTATACGTCGCTTCTCCAGGCACAGAAGTTCTTTCATCCAGTTAGCCATCTTACAGGTCACTTGACACTCCAGGACAGCCAAGCACTAATCGCCTGCCACATCTTTTCCTTTAGGTCTCTGTAAGATTAGTTCCCATGAATCTACCTCTTCCATATACGAGCCAACATTCCTACCAACATGATGGCTCTAACGAGGGGCCCGAAGGGGTGACCGGCCGCCTTTGTGCTCCGCACATGTGTGTGTGAGTGTGTGTGTGTGAGAGAGAGAGAGAGAGAGAGAGAGAGAGAGAGAGAGAGAGACAGAGAGAGAGGGAGAGAGAGAGTGAGAGTGAGACAGAGAACATAACTCAAAACACAACACCGGTTAAGTTCACCATTTTCAAGAAAATCCTTGGCCCCAAACTACGCTTTACAATAAAAGATATTCCAAAATTTCTCAAAAATAGCGATTTTAATTAAGATATTCAAGATGTCTTCGTAGCTAAGAATAACCTCTTAAACTCTATATTCTGGATGGCTTTTGCATAACTGGTAGATACACCTTAGGAGACAAAATGCTACTAGATAAAAAATGTTGATCTCGTAAAAGCACAGAATTTATGTCAAAACATTTTTTTGCGGAGGCAACCATTGTCTTTGTTATTCGAATATTCAAATGATTGTACTTCTCTCAAATAGTAAGTCATTCGTTTTTTACGGCCTGATTATACATTTGTGAGCAAACATAAATAATTTGACTGTCGCTTAAACTGTATTCTCTTATTTATAAGGAAATCCATGATCAAATGATTTCTACAAACGTTGATCTCGATGAAACTGAAGTGCAAGGTGATTCGTTTAAGATACCAGAGAAGTATATTATTACATTAATGCATACCTATATATCATGTGCTGCCAACTGGAAACGGAGCTCATTGTTAACTCCCATCCTTTCCGCTTATGTTTCAGAAAATCGTTAGGAGATATGTAAATTAACTTCATAAATATAACGTTATACTTCTCTGACATATCAAAGGAATCAGACTATATTTAACCCATGTTAAATTTGCTATATTCATGTTCCCTGTTCTCAAAAACCATATGGAAGGAGAGTTGAAATTTTTAATATTGAATATGCTATGATTTAAACAGAAGTGTTCGTTTCTAAACTACTTTAGCTTTACGCAGTACTTTTTTTAAACAAAGCACTTAAAAATAAATTAAAAGATTGATTTTTTTGTAATTTTGAGCACAAATAAGAAATAAATCCCCATGTCTAATGTAGTAAGCATATACTAGGAGCATGTGGTAAAACTTTACACATGTATCTTTTATAGGAGCGGAGAAAAAGATACATATATAAGAAAATGTTGTTTTTAAGAAATTAGCGATAAAGCAGAATGTCATTTCACTTGCTAAACCTACTCATCTCTTCACGGACATGGTAACTAGACACTGACATTTTTGCAACAGACAAACTAGCCTTGTATAGTTTGTAATGAAGATATTTAATTAGTTCATGGTGAAAATCAACTCCTTCGTTTTCTAACATTTCTTTATAAAGTTCTAGTGCAGGTTTCATTTTTTATGAGATGGCACGTGTACGGGGTGGGCCAATCGCGATCGGATATTTTCTCAGTTTGTGTAAGTTTGTATAGCAATACTAAGTTTTCACAGAGACGTAAAAACGTTATTTATTGATTGCTGCACTAATAAGGAATGGAAATATGACAAAAATAAAACTAATCGGAGCAGTCACCACGACCCTATATGGGCGACAACCCTCATTTTTCATTCGAGGTTCTTGGGATCTGCATTTCCGCCGATCGTTTCTTTGTTGATTTCTTCTCCGGACGCTCCAGTGATTCAGACAGAAGATAACTAACATCATCATCGTAATGTTTTAGGTATTCCACTGCGTTTTGCATCTAACTCAGAACCTGAGAATGTCTTCTTTTCCAGTTTTCGGAGATTAGCTTTACTGGCAGCTGATTTATTGGAACGAGGAAAGAGGTTTTCTCTGATTTCTTCGCACATTTCGCCAGTTCGTTGCTTTTCATGAATATACACACTAACGATGAGATGTTGTTTAATCGTATATTTGCTTGTATCAGCCATTGCTTACAACACAAATAGCGTTTCACATTGACACAAACTAATAACACGCGAAAAATCTGACTTGTCACTATAAACATAACAATGCCCTGGCCCTATCCGAAAATTGACAAACTAGCGCAACAAAAAGCATACGAAGGTGAAAAATATCCCTCTCACCCTATGAATAGTTTTTAATTAGTTTTCGGTTTCGGAAAGTGAGATATTTCAATATAAACATTACCCAATCGCGACTTTTGGTCCACCCTATACATCTGTGTTATTTGTACTAAGGTTAGGCGTGCCACATCTACTTGTTTCTGTTATTTCTTTCTGTTTACTGTCTTTTTCCGTTTCTTGAATAATCTCGTACATCTAGGCAATTTAAATATTAATATATAATCACAGGGATAAGCAAAACTGTCACTTTTCACCACGGAATACAAACATTGCAAGACAAAGCGATTATGCGCTACTAGACAAATAAATATGAATAACTAACAGCAATGCTTTAGAAGGCTGGCCAACACAGATATTTCTCAAAGAGGAATAAACATCACTAAATATATCGAAATCTTCATTTCTATATCGCTCATAGCACGATAGCTATGCATGTTACACTTTTTGTCTCTTTGCTATTGTTTTGATAGGTTTTGACAGTTGCAATACGTGTTAAAAACTGAAAATTATATACTCCAGCCTATTTCAAATGTAGTGATATACCAGGTGAGTCAGCTGCCCCTTATTCTCGAGTTTTATGCAATCCGCATTTTACACTCCAACGTGAAAACATCGACGCCATTACTAGGTTCTGTTCGCGTATTTAATTAACATGGATGTTTAACACTTGATGAACTTATTGCTAATATAGACATTATCACATCGGCTTTTAATATATTCATAATTAGACAGCTGACGTTTGCACTTCTTAATTTATACACAGGGTTTAACAGATCCACAAGCCACTGTAATACGCTGAGGAAGGGTTTCTGGATTGTCCAGCTCCTCTGCATAAATGCGTTCTTTTAAATAACCCCAGAGAAAGAAGTCAAGGGGCGTCAGATCAGGTGATCTGGCAGGCCAGGAGACTGGTCCTTGTCTTCCTATCCAATGACCAGGATGTGCAGCATTCAAATGATTGCAGACAAACCTCTACCGATACGGAGGAGTGCCATCGTGTTGAAACCACATCGTCATTAGCTCCTGCCATGGCACATTCCCTAATAATAAGGGGTGAGCTACAGAGGAATTCCAGGTAGCGTGCTCCTGCTACCATCCCCTCGAAGAATAAAGGTTCAACAAGGTGGTCTCCCAAGATTCCACAACAGGCATTTACACCCCTTAGAATGCTGCCTCCCTTACCCAATGAGGATTATCAACACTTCAATAGCGCATATTGTGACGATTTCCAGTTCCATTGCTATGGATTCTTGATTCGTCAGAACACAATATCTTGGATGCGAATCCCACATTACCTGCTACTCGCTCCAGCAACCATTCACAAAAGATCACTCGAGCTTCGAAATCTCTCCCGTGAAGTGCTTGATGTAGGTGCAAACCATAAGAATGGAACTTATTAGTGTTCAATATTCTCACTACAGAAGACTGGCTGATGTTCACCTCCTGAGCAACTGTCCATGTACTAGTATGCGGATTGTTCTGGGTGGCATTCAAAACTGCTTCTGCATTAACACCCGATGTTGCTGGTGCGTGTCTATGAGGAGGCATTCTTGCAATTGATTTTGTTACACGCTGACGCCTTTCAACATTCCGGAAGCTGTTTGCCGTTGGTTGTCGTCTATTCGGATATCTCTCCCGAGATATTTTCTCCGGTGTATTTGTTCTTACTTCGCCGTAGATCAAAAGCATATCCACGCACTCGTCTGTCGAATACATAATGAAAGACTGGCACAAAAATCATGCGACAGCATACGTGTGGAGAACGCAGGGGTCGGCATTCACAACACAATACATCATGCCAGTCCAATGGCACAGAACTTCATTACACCTGTTCAATTACAACATGCAGACAACCAAAAACGATTTAAGTTATAATGTCCTAAACGCGCAGGGACTTTATAATTAGATTATTGTGAATTCGGTTTTCAAGTTTTGATGAACATAAAAAAATATATTTACACTACTGAGACTCGGACCTATGACATTGAGGCTTAGCGCAGAGGGCCCGTCACAATCCCATTCAGCTATTTCGAGACTTGACTGAAAGCACGTAGGACTTGTATGCTTGGCGCTAGGCCCTTGCCACCTCGCGAGTTTTCGGGCTTGATTTAGCCTTTTAAGAGAGTTTTAACCATTTGCTGGGCATTTTAATATTAAGCAAAAGCTGTTATGCATATTAATTGAGATGCACGAGGCGTAGCTCACGCAAAAATGTAAAACAAAAACTGTTATTTAATAATATGTGCGTTTTGACAGTGCGGGTCCATGATGAATGAGGCGTGCCTAAACTTTTCGTAATTTTTGGCAGCCAACCCCTGCTCTAAGTACAAGAATCCACCATTTTCTTTTTAGCTGACGTTGTTAGTGTACGCATATGATAGGTCCGATTTTTCGGAGGCGTTTACTGAATTACGTTGCTATGTATACTCTAATAAAAAGTTTGTAAAATCGGCTGGAAACCGGAATTCGCTCTCAGTAAACGAGTCGTATGTTTTTGAGGTGTACTTTAGCGAGGAGTACGTTCTGTCCCTTAAGCCGCTGTTGCTCTCAATTTTGCGCATTCCTCCTTTTAAGAACGTCAAACAATACATTTTAGTAAGCGCAAAACTGGACTAAGGCGCACATGCCGTTAGATGGGTGGCCTACCTTCCAAAAAATAGGGCGCGGCTGACTCACCTGGTATATCATTTTAATCGTAGAACCCCGAAGGAAATAAAAACATGAAAGTCTAAATTTTGAAAAATTGAAC
This sequence comes from Tenodera sinensis, assembly GCA_030765045.1. NCBI lineage: Eukaryota > Metazoa > Arthropoda > Insecta > Mantodea > Mantidae > Tenodera > Tenodera sinensis. The sequence goes on from CM060963.1 coordinate 144,709,345, forward strand.
ATTTATGACCATTCTGAACCCCCTAAAGAACAAGGTGTTTCAGGAAAAGTTTGTGAAAGAGTGAGTAGAAAAAGTCATCTGAGTAAATACATAAGCTTTTTTATTTCATATTTTAAAGCGAATCTGTAAAGGCGCAATGCTGCTGGTCGATTTAAATAAATAAAAACAAAGTATCACTTATATGTGTAATTATAATTTACTGGAAACTATGTCCCACCTGAAAGCTGCACCCGAAATGTAGATTATGGAAGAAGCGGGGTAATTCCAAGTACAAACTTTCACTGTAGAAAGACATTGCGTGCACTGTATTGCATTCATATTTCAGTAGTAGGTAAGTAGCTAGAGTTTAGGGAAACGTTTGGATAGATGAAAGGACCGCCACAACCAACATGTTCAAGTTGGCAATTTTTAATCAACAGCAGTACTGGTCACTTTGTCAACTAACACAGGGTTAAAAACTTCAAATTAAACATTTACAAAGCGTGATAACTTGGAGGATATAATGACTTGCAGTGCATATACCTATATGACATGAAGCAGATTAAGTTCTGTCGTAGTTCAAACGGTCGTCTCTAGTTGCTCTGGGCAGTTTTAAGTGAAGTTATGAGCTTTACCTTTTCATTAATTGCAGAGCCATATTAACGACCATTTCCACTTTCAGTTTTTGCTGGAAAGTAGTTGCTTTATGTCAAAGTTAGATGACTGTTGAAAACGAATGCGAAAAGCCATATATTTTACCGTAGCTAGTGTACGCTTTTTCTTCCGACCAAAACTAACTTATTTCACTAATGACGTCTGACTATCCTGGCTTGTCATTTTACGAAAGAAGAACCCTCAGTAAGAGAGATATTGCTCTCGAGATGAATATCACAGTGCTTGGGAAACTGTATTATTAAGTATGAAATTATATTGTGACAAAACGACAGAAATCCAGGCCAATTACTTTTCTATCGCTTTATTTTTCTTCTAAACTTAGCACAAAAACATGATTCCTTTCTACTGACGTTAACACAGTCCACAATTGTTAAGTGCCACGTAGGTAGAGGGCAGCCCGGAACTGACGTCCTTTGTTGTGTTGCCGCAGCCGTATACTTTGTTAGATCAGTCAGACTGTGAAGCGGCTTCACACTGGGTAGCAGTTACTCCACTTACTGTTAGCTTTGCGCTTAAACTCTCGGCAAGTGTTGCATACGCTTTCAGTTGAGTTTTGGCATTTGCATAGAAGGAAAGATTATCACTCAGGTAAGAGTAAAATTGCGGTTTGTATTGGTGACAACTACTTAATTACGATTTATTTTTTATAGGTAGTGTATATTTTATTTGTGTGTGCGTGTTTTATACACTGTTATAAAAGAAGAAAAAGATTTGGTTCGAACAAAACCAAGCTTAGCTACACTATATGTTGACTAACAGCTACAAAGAAAAAGAAACAAACGAGCAAACTACAAGATATAACTGAACAGCTGCACCTACAGCAGTTTAGACGTTAGCTATGCAAACGTCATTAAGAGTAAACAGGACTATATGGGATATAGCCATAAAATTGAAAATATACATTTCATTTTCCATAAAAATATCTTAAATATATGACATTTTAATCAAAAGCGTTAAAACCAAGAAAATCAACATTTTCGACAAAGATCTTCCTTGTAAAACGTAGTTTAGGCTGAAGAATTTTCTTCAAAAGTTTCCTGTAACATTCTTGAAAGATATTAGGCTTAAATAGGAACGTTTGTGTTTAACAGACTTTTCGTTTTTTGAGTTATTCTGTTCAATGACAGCTAGGGGACATTTTTCTAAAAATGCTTTTTTGGGGTTTGAAGACCTACATTTCCGGTGAAACCTCGACGTCGAATTTTTGGGTGGAATAAGTACTTCCCCTACTTACTATAAGTAGTAGAGAAAGTAAAAAGGGTAGGTCACAAATGTATGCTTGTTTGTTTTCCTATATTTCAAGTGTGAAACAAAGGTTCTGAAGTTTGAAGCCATGGCGCTCAAAATATTAGGGTAAAGCTCTGAATGTTTTGTGATGATACAGGCCGCTACGCATCTTTCAAAAACTGCTACATTTAAGAGCTGAAATGACTTATGGAGTAGACACACCTGTTGCACGCATTCATTTTATGCCATAATTATAATTCCATTAGTAGTAACATATTTCTGTTGAATGTAATTACTAATATCACAATCGATTAGAGTAAATCAAGCTGTGAATATTAAAACCATTTAATTGCAGTTTACATAATCAAGCAGTCAAGAGTGGTTTTCATTCAAACTGAATGGCATTTAGCATAAAGGTGTCTGAAATGAATTTGCTCATGTACATATTAACTGTTAAAGTTGTCAGATAAAGATAACCTATGGGTCCCATGAAGGGTGCAGGTCTACTGAAAAGGTAAAAGCTCAACTTTTCCTAACTTGGCGAGCTGTAGCACGTTAGACATAACCTACTTAAAATTAATAACTGAGTTTCTTTGACTATGTTCTTACACTTTTACCGTCACTATTAACTTTCAATGTCTTTCACGTATTTTTAGTCCATACAGTTGTCTCTCCACCTTCTTCTGTCTCTTGTAACCATGAACCATTGTTGAAGTCGGCCCATCTGCCTTGAAGCCTCCTGCCTAAAGTGCATCTATCATTTGGTAGCCTAGCCACTTGTTCACCCCATTTCCATTTGTAGCTGCTAGTTGGTACATTGTCTTTCAATGATACGCCCATAATTTTGCTTTGAAAGTTTGAATTTTGGACTTATGTTTCCCTGTTAGCGACCATGCCTGGCTACCGTAAAGTAATACAGGGTATACGCAGGTTTCCAGCGCCTTTTCTTACTTTTTATGCTTAAACGTTTGCCTACCACAATAAATTTAAGGACCCTAAAAAGATATAAAGATGATCATAACGATATAGCCTCTTTACTTCAGTCATACCAAACATGATATATTACATTGTCGCTAATGTTTATTTGGTTGTTCAATTTAATAACTAGGATTTAAGCAAGTTAAAAACATGAGCTATTGTCGGGATTTAGACAGAAGATGGAAGTTGTAAAGATGCATTTTAGTGTAAAGGGAAATGTTCTCTATGGAATGTAGAAGAATGTACTACGGAAGAAATTAGCGAAATGCCTTGTGCATAGAACAATGAAGTCTGCCACATAGACAGGCACATTTTAAGCTATATTACTAAGAGTGGGCCATGGCAGAAGGCTATTTGAATGTGAGGAAAAGAAACTGCCTATGACAATGGATGACAAGAAACCATTAGTAAGAGATGTGGTGAATGGGAAAGATTCCAGGAAGAGCATAACGAGATGACAATATCTGTGAATGGTTCATAAGAGAAGGGGCAAAGAAAAGCGGATGAACGAAAGAGGCTTGTAGCAGCGAACAAAATACAGAAAGATCAAGGTTATAATCATTGCAAACAAATGAGTACAGATAAAATGAAAGGTCTGTAAGTGTAAAACAATTGCCACACCGCCTCCTCTACTTTGCCTTGTGCAGAATATGCTTAAAATGGTTATTCCTCCAGTGGTTCCATGCTAATCGAGATACATATTGCAGAAATTGTCTTACTGTATATTTTCTGCTAGTTTGGACTGGCTTGGGAGAATGAGCGAAAACCAATTTCTTAAGAGCGAGTCGTTTTGTGATTACTTTAAAATTTTATCCTCTTTAATGGCCAAAGGAAAAGGAAATAGTTAAAGAAGAAAACGATGAATATCTTGGAACACACACACATATTTGGCATAAATTGCGGGCCTTAGTGAGATAGAGGTTTTCCTTCAATTATGTTTTGTCCATAGTCTATGGTTTACTTGTGGTGCAAAAATCATCAACAATGAAGAAAGCTTAAAAATGTGCCTTTTAATCAAAATTGTTGAGAGTATTACTCGATAAAGTCAAAATTTTTTAAAAAATTTCTGTATAAACGATGGTTTGGGGTGAGGAATTTCCTTAAAAATCTTTATGTCGCGTTCTTGGGGATAGGGTAGCTCAATATCACGATCGGTATTTATATAAAATTTCGTTTTTGTGTTATGGTATTCTAGTTCTGAGGCTATAGACAATATAAACGTTTTTATCAAGTCCACTCCAATATTAAATTACATGTAATTATGTGAAGTATTATGTTCTTAAAACAATGTAATGGTGATTGTGGTAATATTGGTTCATCTATATGTTTAAACTAATATTGATTATGGTGATATTTCTCCATCCATATGTTTAAACTGTAGGTTTGTTAAGGCTGTTTCTTAGCATTTTGGGAAGCAGTAAGGAGCCAAGATGGGCAGAAAAAGTCTCCCTACAGGAGAGTGTAAAGGAATGCTAAAAATTAATTGAGTCCACCCCTTGGGCATAACACAGTCCCGTGATATAAGACAGATATACACAAGGAAACTGCGATGGTATCCTGTGACTTTTAAAAACGTCAACGTTACAAGAGGTGAGAGCCAATCACATAAGGCAATGTTTAAATTTGTGTGAAGGTTAGAAACAAATATGCTAGGCCTAAAACAGAATGACTTGCAGTACTGACGTCAGCTCGAGCGGTTGGGCTGTAAGCCCATCGTGACAGATAGTGCAATATTTCGCGTAATAAATATAGGGACGTGTACGTACTTTTGGTGAATCAATAAAAACAGTAGCCTTAACGAACCACGCACATTTAATAAGTATTTTATAGTGAAACGGGTGAAATAATATCCCTGTGGTGTAGGAAGACTACGGACAGTTGGTCGTTGTGTTGAGCCGTTATATGGCGCTCAATTTAAAGCATCTACAATCATTTTAGTTCCTGCATCAAATTTGAAAAGGAATATAGTGCGCCGTTACTTCCAGGTGGTGAGCAGAGTTGGAGATCGCATTGTCACCCGGCAAACTAGCTGCTCTCCCACAGCAACTGGCATGCGCATGGCCCAAAAATTCATCTTCGACGGGACCAGGACTGCGACACCGACAACATGCGATCTCAGCGAAGGAGGACGTTCGGCACAACCGGAGAGGGATTACGTTCAGTACACGCCGTTTTGTTTTTCTTCTAAATTCACGTTCCTCTCCTTTTTCGGTTATAGCGACTTTAATACTTTGGGTGACGACTTTGGCGTGTATAAGATTTTCTAATATTAACATTTAGCATGGCATGGATTTTTGGGAGTAAATAAAAAGGACTTGATAGTGTAAGAAAAATATTTTGAAAGTGTATTCTGAGTAATCACTTTGAAGTGGGCGATGAGTGGATTGTATGGTTTATAAGTCAAGGTGCTAAGTTCATTTTGTAATGTTAAAGTTGTTAAAATAAAGGCAAGTTTCCCTTGCCATTTCAAGTATAACGTTCTTTAAAAATATCCACGGATCCTACTGGTTTTATTCCTGTCCTATTTAGTAAAATATTCCGTCTCAGTGGGTTGCAAGACCTTACATTATTGCTTTGTAAACCCCGGTAGACAGTGCAGTGTATAATAGAAGTATATACTATTGAGCTATCAAAACGTTTATTTGTCCTTACCCGCCCACGCCCTACCAGAGATACGTGTTCAATTGCTGAGCGTTTAAATAGTCAAGGCAAATCAAATACAGAAATTGAGCTCAGTATAATCAGCATAATAAACATCTCAGGCACCATACTTGATTAACAAGAAATTATGTAGGTACAATTCGCAAATCGAGCCACAATCCACCGCAATCTCCTTATCGAATGTTTGGTTTCACTGCAGTACTTCGTCCACTTTTTATATGTATAGGTATAGTGGAAAAGGTAAAGGATTAGTAGGTACATTTATGATTAAGAGGTGGAATCAGGACCGAAAATAAATAATAGGGTACATTTATTCTTACTAAAGTTTAACTTATTATCTATTTGATTTATTGGAGATAACAATTTCCAGAAGTAGAAAAGGACGATGCTGATATCGTGAGTGTTGTACGAGCTGCTCCAATGATATGACAACGAGGTGTACGAGTAGGTGGCGTGAGAATGCACATCACCAGTTAGCTTGAGTAGGTTTAATTACCTGTTGGAAATGAGTTGCGACTGTTGAGGTGGAAAAATTAAACAGTTTCTGAATCTTATCTCTCGAAATCGTAAGAAAGCTATTACTGCTAATACTCAATATAATGCTTTACTTGTCACATCATTATATTTAGTGCTCTAGATTGTGTTAATGCAAATTTCCTTTCTCAGAAAATCAAAGGTTTCAAAAAATGTTTCCTGTTAAGGATAGTTTGAGGAATTTGTAGAGAATCTCCGTGTCGTATTTTTGAAAATGTAGAACTTAAGTACCTACCAAGTTTGATATTCAACCGACTTTTTCAGTTATGCTATTCACAGTCAATAACGGGTACCCATATGGACATTTTTCTAAAAATGCTTTTCTTTTCTTCTTTTTCTTTCTTTATTTTTTCAGGAGAGCTAACACATGTATATTAGCAGGATCACTTGGTTGAAGATCATGTGCTACAGTTATTTTATATGGTTTTACCTTCAGCAACTTAGTAGCTGAAAGATGTGACAGATGCCTAAACGATTTTTGGGGGCAATTCTGCAAACAATGATCGGCGTCGCCTAATGTTTCTTCAGAAATATTGCACGCCATCTTTTACATTTTAGACGTTCCTGATGTAGGGGAGAAAGGCTGTTGCTACTTTGCCGCGTTCTTCCTTTTTTGTTGTTGGTCGCCTTAGACCACGGCGCACAAGCCCGGAAGAACAAAGCTTATCTAATAGTCAAGACACTGGCCGTGAAAGCCTAAGTTTATACAGTGTGTTATCATGTTTCACACGCCCAGTGGAAAAACACAGCGCAGACCTTCGGAGGTCTTATACTCTCCCCGGTATTATCAGTAAGTAGCTGTTTCAAGATAAATTTGCAACCTTTCCAGTACATTGTAGGGTAAACTACAGCGATTTGTCGATATCCGAGATATTGTGAAACGTTATTGGTCAATATCAAATAGCAGGCACATTAATGGAGTATTCCTCAAAAACAGCATTAATTTTATTTACCAACGTGCACAAATGGGAGTGTTTATTGTATAAAACGAGAGCTCCTTTTAAATAACACAAAAAGGCGTGTGTATGATAACAAAGGCTGGATGTTCTGGCAGGAAGACGAGGAAGAGGTTGGCAGTGACAGGAAATTTGCTGTGGCGGATATTGAAGGTACGATCATGCCCCTATCGTCCTCTCTCTCTCTCTCTCTTTGTTTGGCCACACTTCCTGAGTTTTGGGATGCGGGTGGGCTTGATGCTTCAGCAAAGCCAAACAACAAATATTTATCAACCCTGAAGAAAAATGGCGCGGAAATTTCAAACCTGACTACCAAAGTAAGCAACGAGGAATTAAAATCAAATAAGCTTCTTAACATGTCTGGCAACTACCCGCGCTTCTGGTGTTGATCACTACTCAATTTTAGAAAGAGTTTAAAACATACTCGTAGCACCTTTAACAGCAAGAGATACACAATAAATTAACCAACTTCCTAATTTTGTTGTTGTTATTATTATTATTATTATTATTATTATTATTATTATTATTATTATTATTATTATTATTATTATTATTATTATTATTATTATTATTATTATTATTATTATTATTATTATTATTATTATTATTATTATTATTATTATTATTATTATTATTATTATTATTATTATTATTATTATTATTATTATTATTATTATTATTATTATTATTATTATTATTATTATTATTATTATTATTATTATTATTATTATTATTATTATTATTATTATTATTATTATTATTATTATTATTATTATTATTATTATTATTATTATTATTATTACTCCTCTATCATAGGTTTAGGACTATGCCTGTGGTAGCCTGTTCTGGAAATGACCACTATTCGAAACGAGTGGACTCTGATGGGGGAGGGGGTTAAGGGCCCGTCGACAGCTAGGTCACTTGGGCAGGGGTCTTTTTCCTTGAACGTGCAATCGTGGTGTGGAGTGGGGAGCTTCTTGGTACGACGTAAATAGAGTAACACCAACAGTTCAAAATTATTGTTTACAAGCAGTTTGATTGTAAGCAACGCCAGTGTTGCTACAGTATTATATCGTGTGGTTCCTTGAGTCTCTAATAAACATAATTCATTAGTAATATTAATGAAACTATGACCATAATTGGTTTGCTTTGTACGGTAATATATTAATGATGCTCTTTCGCGTAATATTTATTGTACCGGGAAACAAAGGATAAATTGCTGTTGAAGTAGGCTGTAAACCGTCAGCGCTATTGGAGAGAACAACTGAGCGTTACTTCAAGTTCATTTGTGATAATCACAAAGTCATAGCTAAACTTGTGAGACAAATACAATAGCTGTACCTGTAGAGAGTGCCCTTGTGACTCACCGGCCGCCCGTTGGATACCACCATCTCATCGCACCACCCGGGATATGACGTACATCATGCCAGGGATAAGTGCGTAATCCACTCCGGCCTATAATCAACCAACCAATATCAGAAATGCTCGGAGAGGCCGCGTCCTTTCACAAATTTTGTAATTCAATCGGTAAGACAAGGTTGTCTTAGTCAAATTAAGTCAAAATCCAGTACTGCTGTTTCTTTCCTACTCAATTGTAAACCTGAGTTTTATGTTGCAGGATTCAGATAAGAGTGCTATTGTTCAGAAAAGTAAACACCCAACTTCACCTATTCACTAATCAAACCATCTATATAAATTCAAAACAACGTAAGAGACAGACTAGATTTCTGTCTTACCCCTTGATTTATATGTGTCTGTTTCCTGTATGTTCCATTTGCAGCATGTATAGTGATTGTCGTGTCTTTATACATACATTTTAGTACTTTAATTAACTTATTGGGATATCCTGTTCAGGTTATGATCTCCCAAAGCTTTTCCCTGCTTCCTCGATCAAACGTTTTTTCGTAATCAACGTGCGCAATCTAAGTTTCAAGATTAAATTCTGTTCTTCTCTTTTTCTTCTTCTTCTACTTCTTCCCAGTATCTGTTTAATTCTAAAAGATCCGATGGGTTGCACTCACATGAAGCCATTTTCAAGAAAATCAACATTTTCGAAGAAATGTTCCATGTAAAGCGTGGGGTTATCACGCATCATAGATTACAAATGAAAGTTTTCCAACCCGATTTAGCTTTAACAGTTACATGTACTTTAACATTTTTGAATCAAGAATGTGTACATTTAATGACATTAATCATTAATCCGCATAATGCGACCCTTAAACAAAATGAATGGCGAAACACAAAACGGAAAGGCAGGTGAAAGACAACGTTTGCTTTACCCCATACAACTTAAGGCAATTCGTGAAGTTGGGCAGTGTTCGAGCCTATTTGAGAAACCCAGATTATTCACGTGCACAAATGACAAATTTCGAGAATTACATCCCTAACAATAATTAATACCTTCGCGCTAGAAGTACCACCCAGGTATGTTCACGGTCAGAAAGCCGGTATAAAAGTATAAGCCCTGAGTCTTAGCCCAAGCAACCACAGAATCACTTACTCTGCACGGGAGGAAAGGAGAATCACGACTGAGTTTGTCCCCAAACGGGTATGACCGAGAGAAAAAAAGCGACTCTTGTGCACCCCTGCGGCAAAACCCGGAGTCACGAAACAAAAGAAAACATGTTACCCTAAAAAAAAAGAAGTGTGCTCAGCAGAAATTCTTAATCTTTTACTTAGAATTCTTGCATATATTTTATATCCTATATTTAAAATACTAATTCCCCTGTAACTTTTACATTTATTTCTAGCACCTTGTTTAATATGGATATAACTTGCGCATGTGAGGTATCTCACATTCATTATAGCACCTATTAATTAGATTCAGAAATGTCTGGTTTAATACCGATCCATCGCATTACAATAGTTTTACCTTTATCCCTTCTTCTCCTGTAGTTTTCCAGTTCTTCATTTCATTAAATGCTAGTTTCAGTTCCTCCAAAGTAATGGGATGTACATTTCCATAAATACTCGTAAGATCATCACTTTGCACTTCTTCCAAGCAGTTGTCAAGCCACAAGCCATTATAATGTTGAATGCATTGCTCTCCTTTAATTATACTGAAATGTGCAACTTCTCTTTCTTCGGTATCTAGATGTTTAAGCAGCTTAGAAGCAATCAATGATCCCCCAAAGTTACAACGTTATAGGACATTCGGGTAGCATGGAATAGGCGGGTAATATGGAATACTCAAGTTACTTGCATGTTTGGTGCTGACATCCAAAGGTGTCTGCTAGAAATACATCAGAGGTTACCTTCAGGGCCTGCAAGCATTCTCGCCTGGTTAGTGTTTGGGTGTTAATATTATGTGATTTCTATCATATAAAACATTTTGCACGTTTTAAAATATTTATGTAAAATATTTGAGTATATACATACAAGTTGTTAGGGGTATGAGTGCGCATACTTCAAAGGCAGTCAAGCCCGTGCGCTTGGACAGAGCGGACGTACCAGGAGAACCGGTTGTTTTGTCTACAGCGTGTGTGGCGTGATAGTGAGTGAGCGCAAGAAAGACATATACCACACTGTGAGTGATATTATCGATCACCAAGTGTAGGACCTTAAAGTGAGTAGATCAGCTAAATTTAACAGTGAAAAGAAATGGAAATGTACGCGAGAAAAAATACCCTCCGGATCAAGTTTGCTTTAAGTGCAACGTGACCGTCGGCACATGAAGTGCATGATTTCATGTAAATGTAAATGTAATGTAAACCCCGCGCGACAGCCCACGATGGGCCAAGGCCTACCGCCCAGCCGCTGCGTCCCCCACCTCTGCCCACTACAGGCGTCATTGGTGAGGTGCAGTACTGGAGGGTGGGACGTGGTCAGCGCCCCGAGCCCTCCCGGCCAGTTATGCGGTCTTCTCGACCTGGGGCCGCTACTTCTCCATCAAGTAGCTCCTCAATTGGTCCCCCCGGGACCTAACGAGGCTGAGGCATGATTTCATAGCAGATACATTACGGTTAAATGCGGAACAAGTGGATACAATACAGTTAATCGCAAGTGAACGAGCAATTTATGTTAAATTAATATCAGCACTCTTGCTAGAGAAAACCCTCAATACCTTCGCGGCGGAAACACCTTTCACATACATGAATGGTGAGATGACTAAAGTGCTTATCGAACACGTGACCGGTAATGCTGTCAATGTCCGAGTGTTTGATGTACCCCCAGAGCTCCCGGCAGAGGTCTTAAAAGCAGCGTTGCAGCGCTACGGAACGGTATATGACGTCGGGAAGGAACAATGGAGCCGACAATATCGAGTCCCGGTGTTCAATGGGGTACGAGCGGTTAAGATGCAACTGAAGACGAACATCCCTAGTTTTATCATCATTGGCAGCTACAGATTATCGGTGTCCTACGCCGGCCAACCCAGATCCTGCTACGTCTGCAGTAGCACGGCACATCTAAAGGAATTTTGCCCCCACCGTCCGACCGCAACACGCCCAGTGGCGACTGGACGGAGAAACGAAACAGAACCGACGAAGGTGGTAGTGGACCCGCAGAGTGAGGGTGCGCATCCTACGGATGAAAACAGGCAAACGTCCCTGGTGAACGATAGTCAACAGGAAGCAGCAAGGTCTGCACCGCAAAGGGAGTATGCCTCCATAGTTCGAGATACCACTGGGAAACGAGTACATCTGGCCAATCCGGAGGAGATAATACCACCCGAGGTGGGTCCACTTGTGACGGAAACAGCTGCAGCAGAAGAGAAACGCCCGACCGAGAAGAAACGGGGCAAGCGGGTGAAGACAAGCAAAGCCCATAAGGAAGAACCATCCTGGAATAATCAAATGGAGCTGGAGGAAGCTGTGGAAGGAGCCCATGAGGAGGCACGTCAATTACAAGTCCCGTCCACAGACACAGTAGATACGGCTGGAGTACTGACACAGGAGCCTGCCTCAGCATTGATTGGCAGCAGTATCCTGGAGGAGGGAGGTGACAGGAACACCTGTGAGGTTCTACCTGCAAGGAGGGACGCGGGAAACAATCCCCAGAGTGATTGCGAAGCAGCACAGTTACAACAAAGTGTGAGGTGCCCAGCGCTGAAGATAGGAGCCGACTCCCATTACCGGGAGGACACCCCCGGCACCACTGTAGCGGCGCGACCATCTGTGAGTGATACTCGACCGCAAGTAACCGAACGGCCACACAGATCCCAAGAGGACCAACCAAGGTCAGCTGAAGCAGTCGCAATTTATCGGCGTGCATAGATGGCTAGTGGATCTCATCCCTCTCAACCTGATGCGAGGGCTACAGAAGCGGAGTCGCCGATCCTACTTCAGGTGACACGGAAGCCCCAGGTGTCCTTATGTGATCCAAGGATTAGGGGAAATCCTCCGGCACAGAGAACCCCAGTTAGACATCCAGAGACTGAACAGTAGCACACTAGTAGCAATGCACGAGGCCAAGAACGTAGACGCCCGAGTTACACTATCTTTGCGACAGTCGCTTTCATCATGATCTATCTACGAACGGTGGCAACAGTGAATGTGAATGGGTGCAGAAATCTAGTAACCCAAAAAGTGCTCAATAGTTTCCTCCAGGTGAACAACATTGACATATGCTTTCTCCAAGAAGTAAATACTTACAACTTGGATGCTCTTTACAATTACGACTATAAAGTTAACCTAGGTTTAAACGGCAGAGGAACGGCAATAGTGTACAGGAAGGGACTTCCCCTGCAGAATTTTCAGATGGATCCCGACGGTCGGGTCCTCTCCGCTACTTTGGAAGAGATCGTCCTGGTTAACATATATGCTCCAGCTGGGTCACAGAATAGACAAGCGAGAGAGCGTTTCTTCCAAACCGATGTAACCCCGCATTTGCGACAAGGCAAGGAACTTCTGCTAGCAGGCGACTTCAATTGCACGCTGCAGGCGAAGGATCAAAAAGGTGCTACGAATTTTAGCATCATGCTACAACACCTAGTGTCACAGTTGCAACTGCTTGACGCATGGGAGATCAAGCATGGGAATGAAGTGGAATTCACTTTTATCCGCAACACTTCTGCCTCACGCATCGATCGACAGTATTTATCTCCCGGAATGGCTCCAAATGTCCATCGAATTTGCGTCATTCCGGTGGCTTTAAGCGACCATCATGCAGTGCTATGTCAATTGCAAATAAATGAAATAAGGCATGAGACGGCCGGCCGTGGCTACTGGAAACTAAATAATTCTATGCTGGAGGACACAGACATTCGGGAACAATTTCAAATCAAATGGCTTCAGTTACAGACGGCCTTTAGAAGTTCAACTCGGAAGTCTTTGGTGGGTGAACAAGGCAAAACCAGCGATTCGCTCCCTATTTAAATCCATGGGTATTGTGAGGGCACAGACCAAGAAGCAGCTACTACATTTTTACAATGAGGCGCTGTGGGGGCTGCATCTGAAGCAAAGGGAGGGCTATGAGGTGCAGACGGAGATAAAAAAAGTAAAAGAAATCATCAAATTAAAACACTTACACCAATTGGAAGGACACAAAGTTCGAGCCAAAGTGAAATCCATGCATGAAGCGGAACAGAACTCATTTTATTATTTCGCAAAGGAGCGGCAGAAGGGACATGGAAGATATCCTCAAACAATACGGGACGCGCACACTGGAACTGCCCATGTTGGAACGCGCGCCCAGCTCCAGCTGATAGCGGATCATTTTCAGGCTTTATTTCAAGAAGCGCCAGAAGCAGACACCCCTTATAGGCGTTTTGAACATGAACTGTTTGACACCGGCATCACCCAGGAATCCGCAACAATACTTACCAGCCCTATCACGGAGCGGGAGGTGTTGGTCGCCATTCAACAAGCCAGTCGACACACATCACCAGGTCCTGATGGGCTCACCTATGAATTCTATAGAAAGTTCTGGCCAATAATCAAGAACGAAGTGATGGAAGTATATGCGGAACTGTGGGAGACAGCAGTGTTTCCCGCAACCTTCGCGGATGGTGTTATCACCCTGGTGCCGAAGAAACAGAAAACAGCCACCATGAAGGACTATCGTCCAATAACGCTGCTAAACGCCGATTATAAGTTATTTGCGAAAGTTCTGGCTAACCGATTAAAAGGTGCATATGCAGAAATCATGCATTGTAACCAAGCGGCAATATCGAAAAAGAACTATATTGTCACATTGGCGGAACTGCGTGACACGTTGATCCATCTACGCAGAGAAAATAAAGCGGTGGCTTTGATCAATCTCGACTTTCAACAGGCTTTTGATAGAGTGCGCCATTCGTATCTGTGGAACTGCTTAACGGCTGCGAAATTTCCAGTACCGGTAATCAATCTTATTCAGGGACTCTACGGCACGGCACAGTCTCGAGTCTTATGGAACGGATGGTTCTCCAGGCCGGTACGAATAAAACGATCAGTACGTCAAGGCTGCCCGCTATCAATGGGATTGTTCTCATTGGCATTGAATCCCTTACTAAGAGGTTGCAACAAACCATGCGAGGAGTCAGTGTATACAATGAACGGTTCACACTTACAGCCTATGCTGATGATGTGACTGTGGTGGCTGCAGATAATGGAGATATGACGACCATGCAACAGGGATTGGAGCAGTACACAACGATGTCCGGTGCAGTGTTAAATGCTGAGAAATCGGAGATCCTAATATTAGGAAATTGGCCGGAACCGCCACAGACCTTGGGGATGCAATGTGTCACTACAACAAGGATACTTGGTATATGCTTTATGGCAAATATAGAAGATACTATTGCAGTTAACTGGAGGGAAAAAATTAATAGTTTACGCCATTCCTTATCCATGGAGAGAATCCGGATCCTGAATTTGCTACAACGCATCTGGTACCTACATACTTATGGTCTAAGCAAAATTTGGTATGTGGCACAGATTCTGCCGATTTCAAAACGTGACGCACAGAAACTGGAACAACTCCTTGGTTACTTTTTGTGGACTGGAAAAGCATATAAGGTGAGCCGGCCTCAACTACGTTTGCCTCCGTCCAAAGGTGGTTGCGGCTTAGTGGACATTGCCAAGAAATGCATGGCCTTATTGGGGAAAACCGCCACACAATCATTGCGCGGATCTGGCTCATCAATTGACCAAAATTTCTGGAATGAACAGCTGCATAACCCTCAGGTGGCACTCAACGGATTTAAACCCACTGCCCTTCACCTAAAACGAATTCTGGACAACAACGATGACATTACGGCCTTCGAATGCACCCGGAACCACTACCGTATGCTCATGACAGTTCATCTGTTTCCCAGAGTGGCAGAGAAATATACCAGGGAGTGGAAAGTGATCTGGCAGAATTTATTTTGCAAACATGTGCCCAGTGATTGGCAGGAAACCACCTATGAAGTATTAAATGAGACTATACCGACAGCGGATAAACTCTGGCGACATGGAAGGGCACAGTCAAACCAATGTCCATCTTGTGCCGCCGTTGACACATTGGACCACCGGATTGCTTGCTGTAAGCAGGTTGAAGTCATCTGGGTAGAGCTCCGGACTTACATCGCCAAATGGTGCCCACCGCAAGCTCCACCATGCCTTGAGAAGCTCCAGCGTTTGGAATTTTATTTTAAGAATACTGCACTCCAACGCTGTGTAGTTTGGCTGGTAATGGGAACATTGTACTGGATCCTTAAACAGAATAATGGCCCAGTGGCGCAGAGGAAGGATTGGGTCAGTTTTCTGAGACAGGCACGCTGGCAACTGATAACTTCTGGTCTCAGCAAACCAATGCAGCCGTAATAACACGCTTTGCACTTTAAATACGACAATGCAACTATAATCAAAATAATATATATATATATATATATATATATATATATATATATATATATTTATTAAAAAAATTAATTAAAAAAATATATATAAAATAAAAAACTAAAAAAAACAAAAAAACGAAGCTTCTAAGTAAAAAAAAAATAAAAAAAATAAAAAAACCCAAAAAGTAAAAAAAAATAAATAAAAAAATAAAAAATAAATAAAAATAAAAAACAAAAAAAAACAAAAAAAAACCAAAAAATAGAAAAAAAAACATACTCACATTACCTAAAAAAACAAAAAAAAAAAGAAGCTCAAAAAAAATGACAGTGAAAGAATTAACATCTAATTCTTACGAATAGAATAACCCGAATTCTTTTGAGATCAACTTATAACAATACTACAAAATAAGGGGAGCAGTAAACACGTGTTGTAGGTTGTTGCATGCAGAGCCTAATTATTTATTCTATACACAGTAATTTCTCGTAGCATTTGTTTAGTGGCCATTAAGGAATGGCATACTGGAATAAAAAATCTTTGACAGAAGATGAAATTGCGGCACCATTCTTGGAAAGTGACAGTGTAGTGATATTTCGCTTAGTGATGATGACAGTGACATAAACGAAATAAACAATCATGTGTGTTCTACGCAGTCTCCTGCAGGAAGAGCCACAGATGAGGATAAAAAAAAAAAAAAAAGAAAAAAGAAAAAAAAAAATAAAAAAAAACAGGATATTGATAAGAGGTATAGTAAGGAATGAAACGCTTCCTGGAATATCGACTCTTTTTATTGCGTCTGTTACGTACTTAAAGAAGCAGAGAAAGAATTGTATTCAACATAAAACTCTCAACAGCATAACGCCAAAACGAAGTTTGATTAAACAGAGCTAAATGAGAGGTAGAATTGGAACTAAAAAATTCAGTGCCACAGCTGGAATTTAACCACAGATCCCCCGCTTACCAGGCGGTGCTCTAACCAATATGCTACTGTTTTTTTTTCTTAATTTAACGTCTTCAAAAAAAAAAAATAAATAAAAAAAAATAAAGAATGAAAAAAAAAAGAAAAAGAAAAAAAAAAGGCAACTTCCTGGCGTTAAACTGAAACATAAGTTCCTGTACCATTTTCCTCTATAGTGCATAGTTTCATAAATAAGAATTAAAACTGGTCATAAGTGTGATTGCAAATATGTCCCCACTCCACTTCTTCTTCTTCTTCTTCTTAACGTCTTCGGCCATCTGGGCTGCTCCGGCTCCAAGAAGAAGAAGAAGAAGAAGAAGAAGAAGAAAATTATTAATGGTCAATCACTCCAAACTCAACAAGATGTCTGTTGCAGTAGATATTCGAAATGTGCTCCGTGAGAATCTATCCAGACATCGCAACTTCTTAGCCAATTTTGCCCTACCCTCGTTAGAGCTTCTGTGTTCTGTCCAACCTCTAGGGGTGCTTCAAACACACGTGTGCAAAGATCATGAAGCGTTGCGCTTCACGTGTGTTGCAATCGGTTTTGCCCTAAGCAAGAAGCATATCTAAATACTCTGGACTTGTAAATACTGCCATAGTTCTGAATGCATTAATGCACCTGAAGCACTGACAGAACCTGCTGTTGTGCACGGATGTCGCGGGGGTAGTTGTACTGTCAACACTCCCTCACTTTCCGCTCTTCACACGCACCAATGTTGCGGGGTTGCCAAGCGTATGCCTACGACTTTATTCCAATAGACACGCTGGAATCCAGTCCTTTCATATCATTTTGTGGCTAAACGAATCATTTTAGCAACATGTGGTAAAGACATAAATAACGGAGTGGGGACATATTTGTAATCACACTTATGGCCAGTTTTAATTGTTATTTATGAAACTAAGCATTATAGAGCAAAATGGTACAGGAACGTATGTTTCAGTTTAACGCCAGGAAGTTGCCTTTGAAGTCTGCACACTCATATCCCTAACACCTTGTGTGTGTGTATATATATATCAGGTGAGTCAGCCGCGCCTTATTTTTTTGGAAGGTAGGCCACCCATCTAACGGCATGTGCGACTTAGTTCAGTTTTGCGCTTACTAAGATGTATTGCTTGACGTTCTTAAAGAGAGGAATGCGCAAAATTGAGAGCAACAGTGCTTTAAGGGTCAGAACGTACTCCTCGCTAAAGTACACCTCAAAAACATACGACTCGTTTGCAGAGAGCGACTTCCGGTTTCCAGCCGATTTTAAAAACTTTTTATTAGGGTATACATAGCAACGTAATTCAGTAAACGCCTCGGAAAAAAATGGACCTAACATATGAGTACACTAACAACGTCAGCTAAAAATAAAATGGTGGATTCTTGTACTTAGAGCAGGGATTGGCTGCCAAAAATTAGGAAAAATTTAGACACGCCTCATCCATCATGAGACCGTACAGTCAAAACGGACATGTTATTAAATAACAGTTTATTTGCATTTTTGCGTGAACTACGCCTCGTGCATCTCAATTAATATGTATAACAGCTTTTGCCATTTAAGTAATAATATTAAAACGCCCAGTAAATGATTAAAACTGTCTTAAAAGGCTAAATCAAGCACGCAAACTTGCAAGGTGGCAATGGCATAGCACCAGGCATACATGTCCTACTACTGGACGTGGTACTTGCTTTCAGGAAGTCTCGAAATAGCTGAATAGGATTGTAACGGGTCCTCTGCGCTTAACCCCCAGTGACACAGGTTCGAGTCTCAGCATTGTAAATATTTTTGTTTTATGTTCATCAAAACTTGGAAACCGAATTCATAATCTAATTATGAAGTCCCTGGGGGTTTAGGACATTATAATTTAAATCGTTTTTGGTTGTCTGCATTTTTAATAGCACAATAATTCATTGTGTGCAAAATTGAGTTTAACTTCCATGTTAAACTCTGACAATGTAATTTCCTTGCTTTCTGTGTTCAAATGTGTATGAATGATCCTTATTTCAATTGCTCATACCTATAAGTGTGTTTAAACAGCTACATAATTGTAGTTCACCAATAAAGAAACATCAAACAATGTCATAAAACATAAATAAAACAATAAAAATGAATATAACAGTTTTCAGAATAATAGTGTGTAAATTGTGAGGATTGCACTGTTTAAAAAAAATTAGTACATGTAGGTGATTCGAACCACCTTGACAGCAGACAGATTACTTCGGAGTCTTCCGCCCGTTCCAACTGAGCTACCTAGTAACGCGTGAGCTAACCATTCTGTTTAAGATGTAATATTCGCTGGTTCCAGTGAACATTTGCAGATGTGCAAACGTCAGCTGTCTAATTACGAATATATTAAAAAGCGATGTGATAACATCTATATTAGTACTAATTTCATCGAGTGTTTAACATCCATGTTAAATACGCGGGTAGAACTTGGTAATGGGGTCGATGTTTTCATGTTGGTCTATAAAATGCGGATTACATAAAACTCGAGAATAAGGGGCAGCTGACTCACGATATTACGATTATAACTAATGTTGGAACATTCTGCTGCACAGATCTTTCGCTTTCATTTTATTTTATTTTCGTGCAGTGATACTTTGTTTCAACATGGCGTGGCGAGTAATATGGAATACTGATATTCCCATATTTCTGTACATTTATACCATAAAGAACTGCATAATATCAGCAGTGCATTATTATGCGAGAAAAAACTTTAGCAAGACGTAAATAAACTTGTGTAAATTAATTGGGAAATTTATGTATCATTCCATATTATCCATCCTTTTCCATATTACCTGCAAAAAAAAAAAAAAAAAAAAAAAAAAAAAAAAAGAAAGAAAGAAAGAAAAAGAAAAAAAACCGATCATTTTATCAAAACTTAAGTAATTCTATTTTTTTTTTTTCAAAGTGAGTTACGCCTTTAAAAAGGTTCAATTTATTCACTAAAACATAATTAGGTAAATTACAGTACTATTAGGCGGCGCCGTGGCCGAGCGGTTAGCGCGCTCGCCTACCACCTAGGCGGCCCGGGTTCGATCCCAGGGACCCGCATGTGGTATTCGTGGTGGACGAAGCGGCG
Organism: Tenodera sinensis; assembly: GCA_030765045.1. Lineage (NCBI taxonomy): Eukaryota > Metazoa > Arthropoda > Insecta > Mantodea > Mantidae > Tenodera > Tenodera sinensis. The sequence goes on from CM060963.1 coordinate 144,729,123, forward strand.
TCAGGGCGGGTTTTCTCCGGGTGCTCCGGTTTCCCCCGCCATCTCATTCCACCGGTGCTCCATCTTCATTCCGTGTATCATCAGTGTCACCGCCTGCGGTGCCGTAGTAGTAAAAGCGGGCGTTAAACACAACAACAACAACAACAGTACTATTACCTCAAATAACGCGTAAATAATATTGTATTCTGTATTACCCGAACTTCCTCTGTTGATGAATCTAATTGAAGAATTGTTCCGAGTTATTCTCGCAAATTTTAGATGTATATGTTGCATAAGTGTGTTCTGCACATTGCGAAAGTGTGTCCAAAGCTTCTTGCCCTAACATTCATACAGTTACTTACTTCCGCAGATTGATGCTTCCTTAATAAAATGCATCTTACTATTCACAGAAAAATATTTGATACGTATACACGATTTTTGCCCACGATGTTACATTTTCTACCCCACAAAAGATTTTTATTACTATACCATCATTTTATGGCTCTGAGACGGAGGTTACTTTAAGAGATATTTTACGATCCAAGAAACTTTCTGACGCCAAGAGCAAACTCCGCCTTAATCTTGGCTAAACCAAATTTGTGTCGACAGTATCGTATGTTTAAACTATGCACTAACAATAAAGATCGAGAATTCCAAACAGCACATCTGCTGGAAGAGAAAGCTCAATGCTAATGATATTTTACCAATGACATACATTGTTGTTTATATATATTTGATTGTCAGAAGAAGTCAACTGTTAATCCATATTACGTAGAGGTTTCGTACTACTCTTTAGGACTGTCTACCTAATGCAAAGAGGGGGAAAAGCGGAATCATGGTCCATGTAATTCGTGAACTTTTCGCCGTGTAACTATGCAACACAACAGTACACACTCCCTTCCATAGTTGATTTCAAAAGTGCACAGAACACTTTCAGTGGTTTTGCGAACGGTGGGTATGTCTGTGTCAACATTGTCTACCTCATTTGCAACAAGATGTTATATGGTTTATCTTCGAACCAACGTTGAACAATTATTTCATTATAGATATGTCACATACAACGAAAAAACTAGTGAGTGCTTTCTGATCTATGTAGGTCTGAGAGGACTTGCTGCTTGTATTACAGCAATATTTTGTTCCATATACGTTTGTGATCATAGCAAAATCACACCTGAGTTGTGAAGTTTCAGATAACTACAAATCTACAAATATTATGCCACACTTTAAACGTGTTCTCATATGTTTGGATGATGACAATGCCTGTAATTACGACTTCAAATAGTAAAAGTATGGCCACCTCTTTCCTGATTGAAACACACACGCTGATCATAAACTGTATCAGTCCATCACTGTCAAGAGTTAAAGAAGCGTAGAACTACCACTCCTCCAAGAATGTTACGCGGGTTGCGCGCACAGTGGATTCGGAGCAGACACTATCCGCCCGCCCCTCACCCATTCTATGGCTTACAACATTTTTCCCAATAAACATGTCTTTGGGCAACGTTTTATATTTGCCTTCTGTGTGACACTGATATCAGTTTTGTTTTGGTTTAACTGATAAATATGTAGGTCAATACAGCCAATTCCTGTAGAGTATTCTTGTTTCCTTCATGATCCAATAATGCCAAGCGAACTACTTTCTTTCCATTAATTCTATTTCATTTCTGTTGCTCTTTGAAAGACAAATAGTACAATATACATGAAATCGTCTAGTCGTAGTTCATTATATTCTGAGTGTGCTAGTAGCCCATAATAAGTGTTGGAAGTATTGTATTCCCCATGGAAAAAATTCACTGAAAATGAAAATTTTGAGGCCCATTGAATACAAAATAAAGCACTTTGGTAAAAGAGTCTGCGTAGTTTCTCTCTGAGTGTGTGTATGTGTGTGTGTGAGTGCGTGCGTGTGTAAAGTCCATGTGAAAGAACTGTATGTGTCAAAAACTACAATTTGGGACTTTGATACGTTGCTTTGTAGTCTTGGAGTGAAGCAGTTTACTGAGAGTTGAGTGACTGTATCTTCAAAAAGCAATTCCACATTCCTGTCTTTCTTTCACAGCATAATAGTCAATTTAAAGTCTACAATCCACGGAAAACAAGACACTACTTCCGATATATTTATCTGAAAATGTAAACAGAATTCATCGTGCTGTATGATAAGTGCAGCGCCACATATAATAAGCGATATTTACTTTCTGTAGTGTAAAGTAGGGGAGTAGTATTCTATTCAATTTCCATGTCAAAATTTCACTGGAAATGTATGTTTTGAGGCCCCCTCAACCCCCCAAAAAATTTTAGACAAAGGTCCACGTGTGTCTGTCTGCCTATCTGTCTAAGTGTGTGTTCTTTTTTTTTTTTTTAATTAACGTCCTCCAACATTGTGTCATATCGGACGAGAGTGTCTATCAGTGTGTCTGCCTGTCTGTCTATGTCTGTCTGTGAACAGCATAATACAAAAACGAAGAGTCCGTTAAAAACGAAAGTTGATATTTAAGTTGCTAATATCTTTCTGGGATACGACACTAAGATTTTGAAAGAATTACTCCACTCTAAACTCTAAACTTTCATGGAAAGTTTTTCGAAAATTTTGATTTTCTGAAATGTGGCTCTAGTGATTTTGATTAAAACGCCATATGTTCAAGATATGTTTAGGCAAATGAAATGTGTGTTTTGAATTCTATGGCTATGGCCTGTGTAATCCTGTTTACTCGTGATGACTTTTGCATAACTAGTAAACCGTAAGAGCTAGACCAAATCTTACTATACAACAAATAGGGTTCTCGTGAAAACACAAGAAGTTATTTCCAAAGGCATGCTTTGTGGAGAGTACTATGCGGGAGATATTCCTTGTTATTTGTGCGAGATTTAAAAACATTTCTTAAATGGAAGGTCGTTGTTCACCTTTTTATCTTTTGGTCGAGCAAAGAGAACGGAATTTCAAAGCGTCCATATGGCGACCAGCTTTAATATATTTGGCTGTCGCTCAAAGCCTACTATATTCCCACAATCCCCTTGTACCTACAAGAAAATTAGCAATAAGATAATTTCTGCAAGTGTCTATCTTGGCTAACGAAGATAGAAAATCAAGAATATGTAAGAATAGTTAGTACAAAGGTAGAGAAAGTCATGTGAGTGCAACGCATTAAATTTGTTGAGCATGGCATTCAAACGGAAGTATTAGATTTTGCTTTTATATCCAATACGTTGTTAAAAGCTGGTTTTGACTGTCTTCTCCAATGTATATGAAATACTTTTGCAGCCAACTTGATTTTATTTTTCTGCCTAAGAATTTATAGCCCCGAGAACGTGTCTTTTTATATACCTACGGACAATGCAATTGCATGTATGTGGTTTGCCTTGAACAACTGTTTCTGGTAGCGGAGGTTGGTGTAGGCAGCGTTTAGGTAATTATAAGAAGTGTGTGGCCATTAACTCAAGTACTTTGTTGCTCCAGATTAACTTTCTGTGGCCTCTAGTATGTTTGACACTCGACGCACGCAACCTGCTAACTGGATGATCTATAAGCCTCGTATGGGTTTAAGCGTTCTTTCACGTATTACTGCAACAAATTAATAAGTTCAACATTCAATACAATTTTACTTTCAACTTTCACATGAAAAAATGTGATTTGTTGCGCTCCTAGGACTTTTTCTCCTCTTGCACTAATTATTCTTACAATCTCTTATTCCTCTACTTCATGAAAGTAGAGATACACATTTACAGAAATTATCTCATTGCCAATTTCCTATAGGTACAAGGGCAATATGGAAACAAAGTAGGCTTTAAGTAATAGTCAAATATTTAAAGTTTCGAAATTCCATTCTCTTAACACGGTCAAGAGATAAAGACGTGAATAATTACTCTCCATTTGAGAAAAGTTTAAGTATCGCAAAACTTACAGAAATAAGGAGTAATATCTCCGAAATTGTTCAGTCCACGAAAAATACATTTGGACATACTCTTGTGTTTTAACAAGATCTACATATGTATACTATAGACAGAAATTTCAAAATATGCATTTCATTTGTCATAAAAATATATTAAACGTATAGGGTTTTAATCAAAATCATTAGAGCAATTTTTGAGGAAATCAAAATGTGTGAAATATTTTCCATGGTAACGCTAGTTTTGGATGAAGGATTTTTCTTGAGTATCTCTTTATCACATTCTTGAAAGATATTAAAGTTAAATACAAACTTTGTTTTTGAGTTATACTGTTTACAAACAAACAAACAAACAAACACACACACACACACACACACACACACACACACACACACACATACACACACACACACACACACACACACACACACACACATATATGTATCTTTCTCTAAAAATGCCTTTTCTGGATTCAGGGGACTTCAAAACATTTATTTCTTGTGAAATCTCGACATCGTATTTTAGGCCGAACACAATACTTCCCCTACTTGCTATACGTCATAGACAAACTAAAACATTAATAATGCGTAAACATAGCGAACTCGTCTGGGATATCATTGATAATTTAAAATATTGGTATTTACAGAAAAAATCTGATGTGTTGCACTCACATGACTTTCTCTACTCTTGTACTAACCTTTCTAACAAACTCTTATTCCTATATCTCCATGTTAGTTAAGATAAACATTCATACAAATTATCTTATTGCTTATTTCCTTGTAGGTGCAAGCGAGATATTAGAATACAGAAGGCTTTGTGCGACAGTCAAATCTTTTTGACCTTTGAGATTCCGTTCTCTTTGCACGATTAACATATAAAAAAATGAACAACGTTGTTGCATTCCGCTGAAGTTCTAAGTTTTCCGAAACTCACACACACATAACATTTCTCCGAAATGGTTCACCCTAAAAGAAAATTCATTGAGAAATAAATTGTGTATTTTAGCAAGATGTGTATTTTTTGTATAGTATGATTTGGTCTATCTCTAACGGTTTACCAGTTATGCAAAAGTCCTCCGGAGTAAATACGACTACAGGTGCTATAGCCAGAAAATTCAAGATATACGTTTCACTTATCATAAAAATATCTCAAACATATAGCATTTTAATCAAAATCGTTGGAGCCATTTTCAAGAAAATCAAAATTTTCGAAAAATGTTCCATGTAAAGGGTACTTTAGGGTGGGGCTATTTTCTTCAAAATCTTCGTGTCACATCCTTGAGGGACATTAAACTTAAATACCAACTTTGGTTTTTAACCGACTTTTCGTTTTTGAGTTATGCTGTCCACAGACTGACACACAGACTGACACACAGACACACACACGGAGCTTTTTCTAAAAATGTTTTTTTTTTTTTTTTGGATTCAGTGGCCTCAAAACATGTATTTCCGGTGAAATCTGGACATCGAATTTTTGGGTGGAATACTATACTTCACATACTTACCAGTAGAGAAAGTTAAAATGTACTTATACGTATCTGCTAAGTATCTGCTGAACCGTATCTGTTCGGTTTTGTCTTTTTATGTTGTTCTTAAAGAAGATTCTGCATTGTTCTCTTATCTAACACTCAATTGTGCAAGCTTCTAGAAACAAAAAAGGTGGTTCAGAACTACATATATAATTATGCTTTGAAAATTACTTTTTGTTTCTTCTTGCTTGTTTCTGAAGGGGAAGTCTCTCGTTACACTTTCTTACATCACAGTTGGGAACACTAGGCCTTACGTAACCTGTTAGCTGATAACAGAATTGCATCATATGCAAGAAGGTGCGTAATAACCAGAGTAGTTCCTTAATTGAATTTTAAATATGAACTGTACAAGCCTGAAGTTTCTGAAAAACTTCACATTTATTACATTAAACATACTTAAACGTACCTATGTTATTGTAGTGTAAATAAATAATAATACGCATAAAGCCGCAACTCCCATGGCACACAATATGTAAAAGTAACTCTGCGCAGCCCACCTCTCTAGCGTGATGATTAGTGTCTGCCTCACGTTCAAGAGGTCGCGAGTTCGAGTCTCGCTTAGGGTAAGTTATCCGGGTAAGGATTTTTACCGAGGTTTTTCCTTATCCTGAGAAGATCAATGTCGGGTAACTTAAAACTCTATGTATGCTCTCATTTGAGCATAATTTCACCCATTTCAGTCATTCTTCGTCCGATATGACACTACATTGCAGGGGGTTTTAAAAAAAAAAAAAAAAAAAATTACTCCTCAGAGCAACAGCATCTTTCAGGCCAAGATCTACCGACGCAGCGTCCCTTGCACAAACGTTATGAGTGGAGAAGAGTAATACGAATTTGGTCATAAAATTAATAACTGGATGAGACTCCTTGAACCAGGTGGTAAAGAAGTCAACCCAAACACTCCATATCACTACAAATACATGTACTGAGTTTCCTTGAATCCACGAGTCGCGCGCGTGTGTGTGTATGTGTGTTTGCCTGAACGGTATAGTTGGTTGAACGGAAGGTTGGTTGAATACCAAACTTGGTTCTGAAGTTTAGAATCTGCGGCACGAAGATTATCTAAATAATTTCCCCAGACTTCCCTTTGTGTGATTCATTTTTCTAAAAATGTTGATTTCATATTTTACCTCAAATGATTTTGATTCAAATGCCATATACTTAACATATATTACTTATGACAAAATGTATATCTTAAATTTTCTGGAAATAATAATTAAAGATAAAACAATAGAACAAGTACAATGTGTTAATTATATTTGATTTTATGACAATAGAGATATAAAACAAAAATTATATAAATTTCAGAATATATGTGGAACGCTTAAACGAACTCTGAAATATAAAAGTTCGACATGAAACTATAATGAAGTTTTATAAAGTGACGGCCGTACCAATATTGAAATATGGTTCCGAAAATTGGGCAATGAACAGAAGAGATAAAAGAAACAGCTGAAATGAAGTTTTTAAGAAGCATTGCTGGATATACCCCTTTAGATCACATGAGGAATGACACAAATAGAGAACAACTGTATATATATATAACTTAAATAGTAAAATATGTACATACAAACAGAATTGGGCAGATCACATGACACGAATGTCAAATAATAGAATAACTAACATAGTTGCAGGACATAAAACTAAAGGGAGACGCAGTGTGGGAAGACCTAAATGTCGCTGGAAAGATGATCTCTGATTCGAAACACGCCAGCCTGGCCTATCTTGGTGTCGATGATGATGACCACGAAATTTTCTGGAAATGTCCTCAAAACTCCCTTTATTCTGGATGACTATTATATAAGTCGTAAACCATAAGAGGTAGACAAAATCTTGCACCACGAAAAGGATAAATCCTGTTGAAGCACACAATTTGAGTCACCCTCTTATTTAAGGTTTTAAGGTAGCAATTTTTGCAGTTGGTCTCCATACTTTAAAATAAAAAGAAGAACTGTTTGCTAAGTAAACGGCAAAAACGTCCCATTTTTAGATACACTTTTCTATTAATTTACCCTTTTTACATGCTTTATTATCTGTAAAGAACATGAAACGAAATTTTTATCAACATTTTTAAGAAATACCCTGAATATCTTTTTTTAATGTATGCCAATGAAATGTTAGGTGACCACATATTTACATGGATTTTATTACGACATTTCACAATCTGTAATTCGCAATGTTAGAGAGTAGTAGCATATACAGGAGTGAGTTAATTCATTGGAAAATGTAAATGAAGTGCAAATTAGTCTAAGATCTTCTCAATTGTTTAAATTATTATTCTCTATTATAATGGACTGTACACGCTAGTTCAAGCCTGGGAACTGCCTCTGAGCTCTCGTCTTCACCGATAAATAGAACGAAGTTGGCACACACCACTGCCGTTCATATGACTAGAATTGACCCGTTGCGTTCTGCAACTGGTTTAACGCACGGAAGGATTTCTGCTTGTGCCAAAGACGGATGAGTTGGGTCACTTAGTACAAATATAATAACGACAGTCAAATGTTTAAGACCTCTACGCTATATGATATGCTTAAAACTTCACATTGCTTCCATGACATCGGGAGAAAGAGATGAAGAATGACAAAATCTTAAAATAATGACAACGCTATAAAACCGCTCATGCTACTAAACACTTATTTGAAATAAACCATGTATTTTATATCAGCCTATATTTTTATGAGATAGGTTTTGGTCTATCGCTTAACGCTTACCTTTTATTTAAGATCATACGAAGTTCCTTACGAATGGCTTCGCAGTACATACATGTTTCTAGTACATTCAAAACACTCATTTTATGTTTCATTAAATCGCCAGCAATTCAAAACATTTCATGCCGTTTTTGAGAAAATAAATTTCAAAAAAATAGTACATGCGAAGTGTGCAATTTTTGAAAATCTTCGTGTCGCAACTTAGAAGTTAAATCGGCTTAGATAGCAAGCTTGATATTTATCTGGATTTTAGTTTTTGTTGTTTAAAGAAATTAACAGATACGTACACACAAACAAATTTATACTCGTACTTCTCTAATTATGTCATTTGTTTGATTTAGAAGTCCGGTGAAATGTTGGTGTGGAGCATTTTCCGCCTTAGCCATTCCACTTGGTAATGTAATACCTTCTCTGCCTAATGTGTACGCGGTAAAGAAAAACGGAAGAGGCAAAAGCGGACGTGAAGACTGTGCTAAGGAAATTCTGACCTCATTAGCGAAACTTACTGCATTGTAAAGCCAACGCCAGCAGGTTATTGAAGATGCCCTTAAACGTGACTTTGTGTTTCTATTAAAGGCCAAAGATAGAAGATTGCTTTAAGGGTGGTAAGTGTAGGTATGTTGAACCGCCAGGGTCGCCTCTTACGTGTGGAAGAAGTTACAACATACAAGAAGAATTGGCAGGTACATAACCCTTGTGGAGCACGTACAGGGAGGCAAGTCTATGTGGAATATTGGCTGATGCGCCCCTGGAAATTTAATTGAAATGCCTCTCGTACCTGCTTGTTATTCCATACGGTGTTTGTTCAGCGAAGGGAATTCATTTTTAGCTTACGTTATTATTTCACCAAAGCGCACCGGTGAAAAAATCCGTTATGGCAGCTGAGATTGGAACAATGTTCTGTCGCCACGGGCACTGAATTCTAGTTACTCTTTGTAATTGCCTAACATTCGCCCAGATAATAACATTTTATGAAGGAAAACCCAATGCTACACTGACCATAACGAACAATGCTTAAATGGGCGTCAGCTATAACCAAATTGATTTCTGAAAACAAAGGATTAACTTTGTACAAATAAATCCCACAAAAACCAATCTATTCTCCCAAGTTTCATGTTTATTTTTTAAATAATAATATGTGTGTATGTGACGGCCTGCCCAGTGCAGTGGTAGCGCGCCTGACTCTGGCGCGGAGGACCCGGTATCAATCCCCGGTACCAGCGCGGGGATTTTGCCCTGTTGGGAGGTCTGGCAGTGGTGCACTCAGTCTCGTTAGATACCGGAGGGGAGAATTGAGAATGTACTTGATAAAACAGGGAGGGCTCGGGGCGCTGACCACGTCCCACCCTGCATTACTGCACCCCACTCATGACGTCTGTAGTGGGGGACACAGCAGCTGGGCCCATAAGGGATGTTGCGCTAGGGAAATATATATTTGTGTATTAAACGTATTCCACGTAATTGTTGCTCTTTTGACATTTTATAGAACAATGAAATGATTGCAAATGAATGAGGTTATCTATGTTCAATTTTACGGTCTAACAGCTAATTGGTTTCATCCTGATTAGAGTATTTGGCATCAAAGGCAAGCGATTTAAATGTTAGCGTTCCTCATCATAAATCTTAAAATTCTACCCTTTACTGATGTATTTGAAAGTTATAACAGACCACTGATGACTAACAGTAAGTGTAGGTTGTCAATCATTTGTTGGAATGTTAAATGGTGGGGTAGGAGGCGAAGGTGTAATAACATGAGTTATCTTCAATAATACCACAAGTGCTGATGCTTATATTAAATTACGGAAATGACATGACGCACGACTTGGAAAACTCAGATAAATAATCTAAGGAATTTTTTTATTGTTCCGTTTAACGCCGATGGTCATATCAGCGGCGTTTCCTGCGGAGCATATTGCCTTACGGTAACATGCAGTATTTTTACATTGGGAGGTAATTCTTTAGGGATTTTATGCATTACATTCACACACACACACACACACACACACACACACACACACACACACACACACACACACACACACACACACACACACACACACACACACACACACACACACACACACGCAGTCACTCTGATTCATACTTTCAGACTCTGGGAGGATTGGTAATAATCTTGACTAAGAAAAATTCCCACCACCCAGCCAGGAACCGAACGCGGGATCCCTTGCACAGTAATCAGGCGCTCTACCAACTGCAGCGGTTTCACTGCCCGCCCTCACCCCTGGTCGTCCATGTGACGACCTGGTGGCTCGACGATCTTCGTCTCGTCGATGGACCTGAGGAGGCGCCAACTTCTTAGGGTCTCAGCCTCGACGAGGGATTTCAGTCTTCGGGAAAGGAGTGGTGTGTTGAACGGTGATAGGAGGGAATGGGTTCTACACGGGATTCCTCAGGAGAAAAACACAAGATGCACTTTCACTCTTGGCACTCCGAGTTACAGGACTCTGCAAGTTCTGCCTTTAGTGTAGTACGCTCACTAATGATACTCAATAAATCCCACTTCCTGTTTATATAATTCAGTATCACTTGACGTGTCGCGACTTAGTGCCACTTTGTGAGGTACTCCTACTTACGACGTGGCGTCCATTCCGCGACTCAGTGATACACCTTCACTCTACAACTGATAGCGAGCCACTGTGTGGACTTTCTCACCAACATTTGTCTTAAGGCAGTAGGGAAAGATTTCGAATTTTTCACCATAAAAAACATTTCTCTCCCCTGTTTGGCCATTTCTATTGGGCCTTTAAGTTTATTAGTTCTCTTTTTGAATTTCAGCTGCGGTTTAGGGATGCGCAGTTCGTTGGGCAGACTCCCTTATGACACAAAGGAACACCAAGGTTTTATTGCCCCACGCCAAAAGCTTTACAAACGGTCTGCAGAAATTATTTGGTTTTCTTGAACGGGAAGCTTGCAGATTCCCCTGTACCTGTTTATTTACCAATCTTTACGAAATTTAAAACATTTACCAATTTCTCAAGGGCTTTTATCTGACAGAATTGTGAATGCAATCACATCAAAAACATGGATAGTAAATAAATTGAGGGTTGATTAACTATCTATATTTCCTTCATTATGCTAGATCACGGCTCCAAATTTGGACACACATTATCACGACTGAGCTACGAGGCCAACCTAAGGAAAACTTTAAGAGGGCTTTAGTGACACTAGAATGTTAGCAGAAAGCCACTTTCACTTTCTCTACTACATATAGTAAGTAGAGGAAGTATTGTACTCCACCCAAAAATTCGATGTCGAGATTTCACCGCAAATATGATTTGAGATCCCCTGAATCCAAACAAATGAATTTTGGAAAAAGGTCTATGTGTGAGTGTGTGTGTGTGTGTGTGTGTGTGTGTGTGTGTGTGTGTGTGTGTGTGTGTGTGTGTGTGTGTGTGTGTGTGTGTGTGTGTGACTCAAAAACGTAAAATCGGTCACAAACCAAAGTTGGTATTTTAGTTTAATATCTTCAGGGATGCGACACGAAGATCTTCAAGAAAACTTCATCATAAAGTACCCTTTACGTGGAAAATTCTTCAAAAAGGTGTAACGATGTTGATTAAAATGCCATATGTTTTATATATTGTATGTACCTGCAAGAAAATTAGCAATAACATAACATCTGCAATATCTGTTCCCTCTAAATATAGAAGACAGAGAAATAAGAGTTTGTAGAAATAGTTAATACAAGGGTAGAGAAAGTCATGTGACCTTTTGGGGACCTTTAGTATAATTGCTGAAGTGACTTAGCTATTTCATCCCGTGCTAAGCGGCATTACATCTTCTACCACATTGTTTATAGTTTGAACAACTTGTACCAACTACCAACAATGAATAGGAAAATTAATAGTTCCTTAGTCAATCAAAGCAGATATCACAAGAATAACAGATGAATTTGGGAGGAAAGACGATCAGCTATTTTTGGACATCAATAGACTGCACGATGGCTGAAGTTAGCATAGGTAACGTCACGAGTGATTTCCAATTTATTTAGAGAATTTAACCATGACGAGTTGCACTTTGTAAGACTACTTCAGAAACTAAATATCGATATAGCCAATGAAATGCTATTAAAATGCTGTATTGTAATTACTGGCCTCTTAAAACAAACATGTAGCATGAATATACACATCAGCGTTCATTGGCACGGCCTAGAAAATCATTATATTGATGCTTCAATCTTTTAACATGTTGGCAATATCAGATATTGGAGTATCTGCTGTTAGATTTGTTCAATGCAGTTTTTCAAAACTGATTCCAAACATATTTCCTCTTGTATTCTGTGTTCTGAGGCTTCCCTCGTCGAATTATTTGATCTCTTTCAGCACTAGATGTTTCACCGAAGCGAGTGTCTGCCAGTTTTGACTTTTCGATAGCGGCTTGGTAACTTCAAATTACGTAAGCTGTTGCGCATCTATAGGACAGTGCCGCTAGATTCCCTAACCTGATCATAACACTAGAAAAGCAGTTGTGGTTATAATGAAATTCAGAGGTGATCATGAAACGTGATAAATGTTTCGCGAATGAACGCTGTCATTGGTTGAAAATTGAAATTTTTATGCACATGATTGGTTGATTTCAATCAAGTCAGATATGAGTGAAATAGTCAACAATACCGCTGTTTCTTTTTACCCACACGTTTCTGTGCATTCATATGCACCTACGCGAGTGAAAGAAGCTTAGAAATCAGATGTGAATAAGCAAACACGGTATAATCTTGTAATGTGAGTGTCTTGCCCTCAATAGTTTTTCTTTGCTGCTGTGTTGCGTGGTGTAAATAAATGAAATGAAATGGTAAAGAAACCCGCCTGTAAACGAGCAGGGTTTGTGCAGTGGGGAGTCGTTAAGGAAACGCTGGTGGAACAGATTTCAAAATTAGCTTGTCTCTGCGGCTGTACGAGTACCAAGCAAATCTGCATATCCCGAGAGACAATGTGCACCTCATACGTTGGTTTCAAACCACCGAGCCAGCTCTAATTGGCAATGTGAGTATGTTGGTTAACGTCTGAAACACGAGAAGGGTTTCCTCCTTGGATGCTGTTCCTCTGGTCATCAGGTGTCATGATTACGACATCGCTGGTATGTGGCTTCTACCAAAGCTCAGGTATACATTAGGCTGTGTTTTCTCTTCATCAAAGGGTTGCTATTACAATAATACACTGGAATACCGATATCTCGACCTAATGTGGACTGAGATGCTGTCGAGTTACCGAAATGTCTAGTTATACGAATTATGGGGTCTGTTATTCACAAGCCATAACATAATACTGCAAAATACATAAATACATATTCTAGTACAATATAAAAAACAAAAGTATAACATTCTAGCACTTATTACGTATGTTCCCGTTTGCCCGATGTCTTTAACATATCTATTTTAATCATGCTAATCGGAGAATCCGGAGGAAGCCCATTATAACCATGCTTTGTCCAGTTCCCATATACCCATGGTCTTCGAGCCCTAGCCGCCTTGGTTAAAGGGAAGCAGTCGATCACTTGGCCTCATATCACATGGTCAAGGAAAATAAAACAGTACATTCAAAACGAGTAATTTTATCATAGTTAATTTTGTGATCGGTACACGCTCCTGTAGCTTCAGGTACACAGGGATTTGCTGTTTGCAGAGCAAACATACAGGAAATAAAAAATCAAAGTCAACAATGAAGTAGGTACATTGCGAAACCTCCATTTATTTATTGAGAAGCGCAAAATAATGTCAGTCATAAGGTGGTTTAAACGAATAAATATTGGCATGAGAAGGGCATATGCCAATCACCAAGATGGTTTATAGGAATAATAGCTAGCATGAAAAGAGCATATGTCAATCATAAGGATGGTTTATACAAATAGGATAAGTAAATTGTGGATGTCACTTTTTGGGTTAAATACTGTCAAGTCGGTCCCAACGCACAACAAAGAACTATTGAGGCTAAGCTACCTCACACCACATACCAGGCCGGCTTCGTCCGACTGTTTGTGTATACATGACTAATAGCAATCAAGTGGCAAAACAAAGGGTTTTCCAGAGCCTTCGAGAACTACACGGCAGTCACTGTTACTGAAGAAGTTCGCGAAAGGTACAATGACACCATCCCTGCTATATACGGAGGCGAGGAAGCAGAGACATGAGCCGGTCACTGTGTCAGTGAGTCTGAAACAGCTGTGTGTGTGTGTGTGTGTGTGTGTGTGTGTGTGTGTGTGTGTGTGTGTGTGGTAATGCTATCGTGAAATATGCGTCGCATCGAAGTGAAAAACTCTTAATGAGTGCTGAGTGATTGTATCGTCAGAGTTGGAACATAAGGGACAGAAAAAGTGAAGAAAGACAATGAAAGATCTGGTCCAAGGTTACGAGAAATAAACAGTTGGGATTGTAACATTTTTAAAGAGCAATAAAGTGATGGAAATGTATCTGGACTGGATTTTATCATTTTGTCAGCATACTCTGGTAAGAATAAAGTTTTTCGAATACCTACATTAATTCCTATACTGTAAACTGTTCCATTTCTATAACTCCAACTTCTAGGGTTTTATGAGGGGAGGGTGGGGTGGGACACGTTTCTGCTAGTCTCATGTTACGTATGTTTAGATACTCGCTTTTGAGCGTATGTTATTATTTGCATTTGAAATAAATATTAAACCAAGTCAGAATGATGGACTATACAGTGCTCATTGAAATACACAAACATTGCTATGGAAATTAAAGGAGATTTAAAATTATTTATTGATTCGCAGAAACCTAGGTGCGCATACCCCTTCCTTCCTATACATAGGCTACCTGTGAAGGTTAGTAGATTGCCTCCCGAAAGTTGCGCGGACGGCATTAATGGAACTGAGTATACATAAGTGTGACATTGCATGTTCTATTTTTACGAAACGATTACGTTCTCTTTGAACTGACTAGAAGGTGTTTATAATCCCGAATAAGTCCTTCGAGAAGGTACTTGATTTTTATTCACATATTCAGCTTCTACCTTTTTATAGATCGTTCATTTTTAATAAATTTACTGTGCATTCACGGAAAATATACTTAAGTTACAAAAGGATAGTAGGATAATAAGATTATTCTATGAAAGAGATTAAAGGGTACAATATTTAAAGCCAAACAGTACATCGAAACTGAAATCGAAGTTTCCAGTATCAATGACGTGTCAATATTCTGAGTAAGTAGACTTGCTCATATTTTGGCACTATTTTCTACTTGTAGGGCGCAGCTGACGGTCTAGACGTATCTCCCAAGAAGAAGACCACGTCCTATACTTCTACATTATGAGGCTCCCCCAACTTCCACGAAATGCAATATTTGTACCTTGAAATGAAGTTATAAATAACTAATCTCAAACTTTTAGGTTACCGGCGCAGCGCAGTATCCCAAATTGGGATGCACAAAAGAAAAAGAAACGCAAACCTTTCTTCTGCTCTGCAGCAAAGATATCACGATCTTAGTCCTGTTAACATTGCAGACGGTGCTCATATTTGCCCAAATTCCTCTCTCAGACAGACATGTTGACCGTAAAATGAGCAACTCGACGTAAGGGAACAGAAGCCACTGGAATTCAGTAAAAGCCTACTGTAACGCAGCTTGTTCACCAGCTCATGGTCTCTGGCTGAAAAGCAGCGAGCAAATCGTACCAATTCCAGATACACAGCGATATCTGAAGCTGGAGAAGTGCTTGTAGCCGCGCTTATGACAGTAGTGCCAACCTTGGAATGCATATTCACGCTAATTAAAGCAAAGAAGACGCTCAAAATAGCAGGACTTAAATGTTATTTTGAATTCATGCAGTATATTTGGCTTATAAAACGTAAACAATGATTTCAATTACTACATCTTTCTGCCACTGATCATCTTCCACCTTTTTATATTTTTCAAAAATCCTATCAATCTGTTTCGGTCACAGCTGTTATATCCCCGAGTGTTGCATAGTGCAATTCCTGTAAGAATAAGTAACCTGTTACATTTGTTTAAGTATTTATTTTTACTTGGCCCAAGCTACTTCCACGGGATTGAGATCACACATACATGTGGGTAAGCAAACGACAGAGTCGCCCAATAAAACCAAAATGTGTCCGCTTTAAAAACCTCGTTAGGTGTGTTTCTTTCAATCATCGTATAAAGATCTCTTTTACACTGTCACTCTGAACTTCTTTGTTCTGCAGCACAATATCATAGCAGATTTCACAGCACTTCCTGTGGGGTTTGTCTACTCTTTTCCTTACTTCCAACATAAAACTAGTGATTCGTACGATTTTACAACTGGAATTAAGAGAAATTAGCAGCGAGTAAACAGCGCGAATAACATTGGAGGGAAGTTGCCAACGTAACCAGTAAAACAACGTTTGCGAGGAAGTTTACAAAACTCGGGTTACACTATGTGGACTGTCTCTCCTCTCCCTTTCATTCTCGTAAGACCATGAGCTGGTAAAAAAACAGTATTTCCCCGGTTACAGTGCTCTATGGTTACTTTTGCTGGCATTCTGTTTGTTCAGTTAGCATCAACACCTGCAACTGCTCCTAAACATATCCTTGATGAAAATACGTCGTAGTTACCTTTGGTAGCCGTTACGTTGGTGGTACATGCATTATCGTACAGGACGTAACTGTCAAGTTTAAGACAAACAATACTTGGTTGGGTAGATGTTCCACACTTTTTAATTTTAATTGGAAATTGAGGTACGTAATCAACCAGTGTTTGTTTCATCAAGACTTAATTTACTGCCAGACTTGACGCTAGTAATGAAGAAAACAAAATACTTATTACCGAGAGTGTCATGAAATTCTTTCCTCTGTAATGTACTATAACCTACGAATGAAGATTCCCGCTCAACCTTGTAAAACATGGGTTACGATCAGGCAGGCAAATTTGGGCACCGATAAAACAGGTTAGGTGTAAGTATATCAAGTTAAGTAGTGCAGAAGTAGCGAATGGGAAGTCAAAAAGACGCCTATAAGAATGTGAGCAACATTCGAGGTAATTCCTCCCCTTTCACGCTCCTAAATGTCCGAAAAACAGTCCGTAATTTTCACAACGCACTTATTTTTGTTGAAGATTTCGTTCATTCATAGAAATAATGTGTGTACATATAATTGATTGACGCACTCTTTTTACCCTTAAAACTATGCAAGGTGGAAGCTACTGCTTCGGGTACACGTTAACAAGGGATTCTACATTAAGAATGTCCAAATACAATTATTGTCAATAAGGAATTGTTTCGCCGAAACATAATAATCTGCCATCTAGCTTGCTCACGAATACATATAAATGGCTTACTACTTCACCAACTGTCATACAAACATTGTGTGGACAATGCTGTAATACATTTCTACCTTAATTCGAATGAATTTAGTCACGATTTAGTGTTAAAATAGCAAGCAAGGTTTAATTTCCAAGCCCCCCCCCCTGCCCCCCGCCGCCCTTGGGAGTATGAACCCTAAGAAATGGAAGAGGAGCCGGACTGTGCCAGCCTCCGCCGAGGTACTTCTAACTGGGAAGGTGTAGTTCGTGCCTTCCGCATTGTAATGGTTACCTTCCGGCCGCCCTTCGACTTCATTCACCTCATGCATCCTCCCGTCAGGGGCATAGGCACAAAACATGGCCTTTCGGTCTAGGTGCTAAGTCCTCCTCCTCCTCATTGCCTCATGCGATATGCTGCTTGTCATTGAACTAGTATTTCAATTATTACCTACTAATTAACAGAAGCCACATCCCTTTGCTTTAGAATCCTTGGTGAGGTGTGATAAGCTGAACGTTATCTAACCATCCTGTGCAACGAAACTTTACCGTGACGAGATTTAAAATTTCACAACATGCAAAGTTTCGACAGCTCCCAGCAAAAATCCGCTTAAGGTTGCGTGGTCACACCCAGGTTCCGCTGCACAACTCACACAGCGAATATTTAAAAAGTTGCAGCGCTGTTACCTGCTAGAATAAAGGTTAGAGCTATACTTAGCCTTTGTAAACATCATTATGTGAATTTGAGGCGGACAGCGATTGATTAATGTGGAAGAAGCATCTCACAGCTTTAGGAACATAATGCCGCTATTGTTATTGCTAAAAGTAACACCAACAAATATAATGAATCCATAAATCAAGCACCAAGGTGATAGAAGAGTAACTGAACTGACCTTGTCGTCTTGTAACACTGATGTCAAGAGTGGGATCCCTCGAGTTGTCATTTTGTTACAATAATCTACAGAAACTAAAGTTTGTCAATAACAAATAAATATAATCAAAGTTGAATCAATTCTGTCGTATCCGTACGATAACAGACGTTGAAGTACGCACACCTACATAAAAGTTTATATACATTGAAATACCTATTTGATAAGTGAGTAATTAACAAAATAAAAAGGCAAATCTAATTGTCTACATAACAATACATTCTTAAAGTGTATAAATTATCTGGTCCTTTGTGTTCTTCAGGTGGATCTGGTGACTGTTGAAAATTGAGACCCTGATTTCGAAAAGCCTATTGGTTCAGTTTTTTAACCATTCAGTCCACAAATTCTTGTTTAAACTGCTGAGATGTGTTTTAAGATCCGTATGAGAGAATGATTTTTCCTGTTGAGTGTTGTTGCTTCTTTGGCCACTTTCATTACCAGGAATTCCACATAATCATAAACTGTTGTTGACATGAATTTCATTATAGAGTTGCTTAATTTCTTCAATTATTGCTTCTTTGTTCGTATGACTTAGGATGCTTTCAATTACACTTCGTCAGTCTGTGCAAATTAGGAATTGTAGTTCTTTGCAATTTTTTATTATTTCTACGCACCTTCTGATTGCGGAAGCCTCAGATTGAGCAGATATCATTTAGTCTATATTTTATTACATTGTCATTCTATACGACTGCACATCCTGAAACACTTGCCGAACGAGACCCATCAGCGTAAAATTTGTTGAAGTCTTTCAATCTATCCAATGTTTCATTAACGAGAGCTTTTTATACCTCTTTTTTGGTTATCCATCAGGGCCGTATCTATTTGTGGACGAGCTATTTGCCATGGCGGTTCATTTGGAGTGGTACGTGGAATTGTTTTCGGGAGGGAGACGTACATTGATTCAAGTAATTACTTAGACGATGGTAGAAAGGTTTGGGATACGTTTTTCTTCTTATATAACTATCAAAAAGTCAATTGGAGAAAACATTTGTGTACACAGAATTTTCTGGTACATGTGAAATTTTTGCAGCATAATTATACGTAAACTTTCAGCTTCTAACATGGAATGGTTCAAGGTTGCTTTCCAACAGGATTCTAAAGCCTTGGCTGGTTCTATAAGCTCAAATAGCAATCTACAAACGTGGATTAATTAGTTCCTTTATCGGTAATCTATTTTCTGTCATTCTGTTAACATGCTCCTTGCATTTAAATCTCGTATTTTTATGTCTTATCACTAACTGAAAAGATGTTTAATCTAGTCCTAAAGTTTTGTTCCTATCATGAGCTTCATGCTGCCTGTAAGCGTTATTTTTCCCTCTTTTTTACTTTTCCATGATTCGAAAACATACAGTTTCTAGAACTAGAAGTTGAAGTAATTATTCTGGTTTCAAAGAAAATATTTAACGACCATTAATCACGGAGTTATCATCAATAATATTAAAATCAGATGCAACCAAGTTCTATGACCATGAAGATACTACGATTTGAAGACTCACACTCACATGTTGTTCTCTACTCTTATATAAACTATTTCTACAAACACTTATTCCTCTAAAGCATGTTAGTTGAAATAAACATTTGCAGACACTATATAATTGTTTATTGCCTTGTAGGTGCAATAGGAATATGGAAGTACAGTAGGCTTTGAGCGATAGTCAAATATTTTAAAGCTTGGAGCTTCCGTTCTCGTTACACGGCCAAGAGATAAAAAGATGAATAATGACCTTCCATTAGAGAAATGTTTTAAGGATTGCAAAGCTCACACAAATAAAAAGGAAATATGGTACACTTCTAAGGGGAAGAAAAAGCTTTTGGACATAACTTTTGTGTTTTAACGATATCTACATTTTTTTTCTTTGTGGAATAAGACTTGGTGTCTATCTCTTACAGTTTAACAGTTATGCTCAAATTATCAAGAGCAAATAGGAATATAAAGGCTATGGCTGAGAAATTAAAAATATTTGTTTAATTTACCATAAAATATGTTAAATATGTGGCAATAAAAAAATCGTTGTAACGCACGCTCAAGGATATATCACTTGTGAGCAAAACAGACTAACGCGGTTTTTGAAGATTATTGAATCCTGCCAGCGACCATGGGCTGGTAAACAAACTATAAAAAACTATAGTGGTAATAATTGGGTACCACAGATGAGTCTGAAGTTCGAGGAATACCCGCATAGTCTCCCCGTTTGGAGGACTTCCAGATACTCGCATTGTTACGGGAGAAAACATTCGTTAGATCAGTCTTGCAGTAGGCATAGAAATTGATGTGTTTCTAAAATTGAACCTATAGAATTATTGCCAGGCATTGCCTTCCTATCTCGGCTGTAATTCCCACAGGGGGACCATTTGAGATGAGAACGACGACGACGCACGGGGATGACCCTACATCCCAGACACCAGTGACGGACGGGCAGAATAACCATTACCACCCACATCACGTTAGAGCTGTTTTTGAGTACCCCATGCCGAACATGGCGCTTACAAAAAATAATCTACAAGCTTGCCCAGGCAACAACATCCCCTTCAAACTTTTGACCTATCTATCGTCCATGTTTCCGGTCAATTAGGAATGTGAATACTTTTTTGGCATTCTCCAATTCTACGATTTGAAAGAGAAACAAAAATACTTTTTCTTCAAGGCGGTTTTGGCCATTTAGCCTATTGCTGTTCCAGTCTTTTTCCTTCCATCTTTTCCTCGGTCGTCCTAATCTCTTGTGTCCTTGTGGTAGATATCTACGTGCTATTTTGGGAATTCTATTTTCCTCCATTCTACATATTTTAGTGCTGTTTCTAATTGGTTCTGCATTCTATTATTGTTTTGCTTAATTATTCTACTTTTAATTATAAAATTTGTTCGTATTGTTTGTTACCTAGTCTTGTATATCCAGCTATGGCTCTAGGAATTTCATTTCTGCTGTTTTGTATACTTCTGTTATGTTGTGCCATCAGTACCATGTGTGTTAAAATTGGGATCGCCATTGTTTTATATAGTGTTCTTATATAATCGTTTCTTGCTGTACTTGTTATGTAACTGAATTTAATTACGTTATTTTTCTATATCTATTTCTCTTCTGTATGTTATTTCACATCTGAGGAAACGAAATGTTGTGACTTCTTCAGTTATGTTATTTTCTAAAGCTACTTTAGACAAAACTGCGTTTAAATGCCATTGTTTTTCTATACAGAATGTCCCAAAAATAGACCAAAAACTTTGGGAGCTGATAGATAACATTATTTTAAGCTCTTTTTATTAAGAAAAGTTTTTCGTTGCGGTGCTTCTTTTAAGCGCTAGACGAGTTAATGTCATTTCCTACTGTCTCCCACCCAGTTTAAGTATTTATGGCAAAATCAGCAATGAAAATCAGTACTGCACTTATTTTACTAAGGCACACAATCTTAATCCAAGAAACAAGCACAAAACGCAGAAACAAAACACTAACATCTCATTCTTTGCAGTTAATCACAGCTTTACTATTCAAAGTAAATATTGGAACGCACGCCAATTGCGATTAACACAAAGAGTGCATCGTCGTGCCCTATTCTGCCGTACTCTGGCAAAGACACCATACATTTCTCTGGATTATAAGTTTGTCGGTCTGTAAACAATGAGAGCTTAAGTGAATCACGGAGCAAAAAGCTTTCCTTTACAAATAGTGTTTAAAATAATGTCATCTATCAGCTCCTAAAGTTTGTTGGTCTAATTTTGTGACACCATATATATATGGTCAGTTTGGAAATAGGAGCGGCTGTCCCGAAGTGCACGGTTTAGACGCTGTAGCGCATTGAAGTGTGAGGTGGGTGTACGTTCACATTTCACCAATAAAACCAACATCGACCTATGTACTTTAGAAACGGGCTTCGAACTGTGTACCTTCTACATCAGTGCACAGCTTATCGGTGGTGCTGAGCCTTATGCACATGATCCATTTCGTGCTATTGTCTTTGAAGGTTTTCAGTCGCTCCGTGGACTCAAAACATAAGGTCCTGCGCTAACATTACAGGTGTGACGAACACCATACTATTTATACAACTCCACAGAAAATAGTCGAGAGCTGCCAGATCTGGCAACTGTACTGGTCATAGAACTGGTCCTCCTCTACCAATCCATCGATTTGAATATGCGGCGTTAAGGTGAATCGCACATTTATATCGAAGTGTGCTGGAACTCATGTCGGCCATTTCAGCAGTTGTGTACCGTTACGTGTCGCACTGCTGTTAAAAAAAAACCGTTACTGTATTGGAAGCTACACTAGTAACGCAGTAGGATGGGCATCAGGGACTCTATGGTGCAACTTAGCGCATGTGCAGGAATGTTAGAATGCTCAGGTCGTTCATCCAAGTATACAGACGGCTAAAGTGTTGCATATCTTCCGTATTAAGGTACCAAAACGAATGTTAACAAATTGTCACAACCATTCGTTCTGAAACTTCTATGCTCTCCAGCGTACAAACCGTGCTACCCATTAGCTATCTGTGTACCGGGATGAACGATCTGAGTATAATAACATTACTGCGCATGCGCTAAATTCCTCCATAGAGCCCTTAGTGTGTATCCTACTGCGTTACTTTATTTGATGTAACTTATGCCATTCTTTGAAGTTCATTCTCGTTATTTACTATTCACATTTGATCTTCCGCGTATATCGCTACTTTTATTGATTGTGTCCCTAAATTAATTATCCCTATTGTTTATTGTTTCCATGTCTTTATCGTGTACCCTCTATACAAATTAAAAGGAATGGTTGACAAATGGCAACCTTGCCTAACCCTTTTGAAATAAGTATTGATTCTCGGTTATTTATCTTAATTTTCGTTTCTGCACCTAAAGGTTTATTACCGTTATTAAATGTATTGGGATTCCTTTTTTCTCTAGCAAAAAATTACAATTTAGGCTTTTTAATTTGCTGCAAGTCCGCCTGATTAATGTTATCGTATAAATATGTTTGTTAAGGGAGAGACAATGAGGGAGTCACATCGGCGTTTCATCAACTGTGAGGAAAGAGCATGGTTGCATTTTGAGTTTCTAGAAGTATTTTGCTAACTCTGTTTCATGAGTATTATTAACCAGTTTCAAAGTTACGCATCTTAAGTTAAAATGTACACTCTTTTATAAAAAAATCTGATGTGTTGCACCGGCATGACTTCCTCTACTCGAGTATCAACCATTCAGAAAAACTCTTATTTCTTCATCTTCTTCGTGTTAGCTCAGATAAACATTTGCCGAAATTATTGCTTATTTCCTTGTGGGAATACAGTAGGCTTTGAGTGATAGTCAAATCTTTTAAAGCTTTGAAATTCCGTTCTCTTTGCACGGCTAAGATATAAAAAAGATGAATAACGATCTTACATTTGACCAAAGCTTAACTATTGCAAAACTTTGGTCTATCCTTTACAGTTTACCATTTATGCCAAAGTCGTCAAATGTAAGCAGAACCATAGTCCTATAGTCAGTAATTAAAGTTCTAAGGCTTTCAAGGCCGGAGTCAATATTAAATATAGTGTGATCCGGGAAGAAGAAGCCCAGTAGACCATGGTCCACAAGTCCGGATCACACTATATCTAGTTTAGTCAAAAAACTCAAAATGTACATTTTATTTTGCATAAAAATATCTTAAACATGAGGCATTTTAATCAGAATCGTTAGAGCCATGTAAAGGGCAGTATAGGGTGGAGGAATTTTCCTCAAAATCTTCGTGTCACATTCTTGAAAGATATTAAACTCGAATACTAAGTTTGGTCTTTAAAACACTTTTTATATTTGAATTACGCTGTTCTAAACACAGACACCCACACACAAACGCACTTATGGGCCTTTCTTGTAAAAGAGGTTTTTTATTCAGGGAGTCTTAAAACATATTTCCTTTGAAATCTCGATATCACATTTTTGAGTGAAATACAATACTTCTACTCACTCTACATAGTAGAAAATGTACAAATACACAAGAACAATTATACGCATTTTAATTTTCCAGTGAGCTTCTCTTGGTTGAAGTATTTTAAAATTTTCCCATTTAAAATTATAAATATTATTATGGCATGTAGCATTCCTTATAAGATGGATTTACCTTGTGTTTTAAACTGCATAGTCCAGGAACGATTTAATTTACATACGCCAAACTTTGCAGCAACATTTTTTATACAAACATGAGACTTAGTAAAAAGTTGAAAAAAAAGGAAAACTGAGGAGATAGCTCTGGGTTTTGTAAGGTTCAGAGTTTGGTTCCCTGATGAGTCATTTTATATGATTTATTCGTCCTTTCCGCCATTCTGTCGCCTGTTCATAAAGTCAGTAGTTTGAAGCAAGTTTATTACCAGCTCCTTATCTGCGAAGGAAGAGTGGAGGGGGTAATTGTTGTTGTTGTTAGCTAATGCTGGACTTCTGACAATGAAGTCATTAATCCTCTTGCTCTCCAATATTTTTCACAATGATATTGAAGAGATCAATAGCAGTAATGGTAACCGTTTTTTAGAGAGCACCATATTTTTATGTTTTGGCGGTCACATCGCTCTCTCACAACCCCCAGAATGTCTGGGGGACCACACCTGTCGTTGGTTTACGGGTCTCACCGACCTGATCGGGAGAATTATCAAAATAAATTCACCGACCATATCCTCTGATCACCAATCACAGGACGTATTACATGCCATGACAGGTCAGCATGTTAGGGGTTAAGATTTTATAGAGAAATGGAGAGGTTGGAAAAATAAAGACTCCCTAGCCCTCGGGAACCCTAATAGCATCGGGGTCGGAAGAGAACAATAGATGACCAAGGTAAGGTCAGATAGGAAAGTTACAGTGAGGAGCAAAACACCAGTAAGTGGAAGTAATGTTCTGCTCAGCTTGGGTACCTTGTGGTGGCTATTCACATATCCCCTAGACGGAGACCCCTGAGTCTAGGGGGTAATTGTTAACAGCTTCGAAATTACCTAGAGAAATGGAATTTGTAACGTAACTTTTCGGTGTTTACATTTGTGATTCCTTTCATGTGCATCTAGTAAACGCGCAGTCGGGCATGTATATGATAGGCAATTCAAATAGTTCGAAAGCTTTGGTAGCACAGTATTTTGGCTTTAAGGGCACCAACTTTACTTTACAAAAAAAAAAAAAAAAAAAAAAAAAAAAAAAAAAGAAAAGAAACGCCTGACGATACTCTTTACAGCAATAAATGAAAACTTACCTGCATAGAATAAACTAAACAAACAACAAACAAAAGCAAAATAACGGTATTGTAATCAAGGATACAAAAATTTTAAACATTATTGACATACATGAAAATATAACTCCGATTACTAAATCGTGGATACGTAAATCTGCAAATACCTTCTATTGAGTTTTGTCTCGGAAGTTAATAAAATTCTGGGATAAAACGAGAAAATCATTCACTAGAGCAATATCGTAACAATAGTCTCTCCTTCATATCCTTCCAGTTCGAAAGTATCATTCATTCTCGCAAACATTATAATCAGTGGTCACTTTCATCTCGGCAGCAAAGAATGCACAAAAGTTCCTTAGTTTTAGACCGCAGCAGTTGAACCATATATACCGGGTGGAAGGTACTGCTACATTAACCAGGGATTCTACATGATAAGTGTAACAAGTATGTCCAATACAATTATTGTCAATAAAGAACCGTTTTGCAGACAAAAAAATAATTTGTGTCAAATATTTGGAATATTTAAAGTCACCTATGCAGTTTCTTGACGACTGGATATAAATCGTTTACTATTTCACTAACTATTGAGCAAACTTTGTGTGAAAAATGCTAAAGTGTATTTTTTAGACAGTTGATAGTAAAAGTTGGACTTTAAGCAGTTCGCGACAGTGTTAAAGGTATGAAATTCTACCACTCAGTGCTCAAAAGCTTTTAACACTCCGATAATGCCAACTTTGGTATCTTACAGAATTTGACTATGGCCTCATTCAAGTAGGTCACCAATCTCAGTTGTACAATGCTTATATAAAATGGCGAGTTACTTTAATGTAAATATGGACTATGCTGAACCTATAGAAGTTTTACAAGCAGCGGAGAGACTGAAGTTAGAATTGTTATTCAAAAAAGCAAGAAACTAATGCGACATTCTGGACTGGTGCAAGATACAAAACATACTTTTTCCACTGCCTTCTTTGTGCAGAATGTGTGGTTTTGTAAAAGTCAACATGTTCTTAACACTGACGATAAAAAGTAACAACTGAACAGGCCAGCCCAATGACTATCATGGCCATCAGAAAGCTAAAACAATAATGTATATTTACATATAATATACCTATAAATATTGAGCATTGTCTAAAAAGTAGTGCATGATGCAGAAGCTAAAAGGATTTTATTTTGTTCGTAGGTTTCCTCAACTCGGTCTGCGGCCTCGTTTCGGAGTCATACCTACTTACAAAATAAAATGTTCCTTTTAACCCTTGTATCATAAATAACTATTATTTCATGGGAATGGATTAGTCACATCGCAATGGACCCTTGACTTCCTACATGTCAGAGCCCTTGGTGTCGCGGTATTCTACCTATGAACTTTTAAGTCTGATTCCTGTGCAGAAACATCTCACATCAGATACATATTTATGGGATTAAGTATGACTTTGTGGCAGAAACTAGTTTTTGCAAATTAAACAGCCAAATCCGTATTTAACAGTCTCCAAATGATTTACAATGTACTAAGCTGAGTTCAGCAGGGTAAAGTTCAACGAGATATTTTGTTTGGCAAGGTACGTTTCGCTTTTATCTTGTCACAACTAATTTGCTTGTCCATTAAAGAAAATGAGAGTGCATGCAACGCGATCAACAAGGACGTTGCCACCCACGCCACAGGACAAGAAAAATAATGCGTGCAGTAAATTGACGATAGGAGCACAGGGCATGTGGAACCGCAACATTATCGGGTTCACTAGCCACCTGCCCCACATTTAAAGGTGCTACTTTCAGCAGAATTAAAAGGATAGAGTTGTCTCTAAGGCATATAAACTGACTCTGTTGTTATCACGCCCATAGAGTTCAGTCTGAAACTCATATATAGCACCTACATCCCAACGATCTTTCTAGCAACGCAAAATTCCCATACCACAATTCACATTGTGACGCGGTCACAACAAAAAGCGACCAGGGAGAGGCTACTTCAGCATATACCAGGCCGGGGAGCAAACAAAGGCGCTCAAGGTTAGGCATCCTCGCGCGACTGTTGTGTGTACGTAACGCAGGCGCGCACGCGTGTGTGTGCGTATGTGTGTGTACGTACGTGTGTGTGTGTACGTGCGTGCGTGTGTGTACGTCCGTACGTGTTTGTGTACGTGCGTGCGAGTGTGTGTACGTGCGTGTGTGCGTGTGTGTGTACGTGCGTGTGTGTGCGTATGTGTGTACGTCCGTGCGTGTGTTTGTGTACATGCGTGCGAGTGTGTGTGTATGTGCGTGTGTGCGCGTGTGTGTACGTGCGTGAGTGTGTGCGTGCGTGTGTGTGCGTGTGTGCGTGTGTGTGCGTGTGTGCGTGTGTGTGTGCGTGCGTGTATGTGTGCGCGTGTGTGTGCGTGTGTGTGCGTGTGTGTACGTACGTGCGTGGGTGTGTGTATGTGTGTACGTGTGTGTGCGTGTGTGTACGTGCGTGTGTGTGTACGTGCGAGTGTGTGCGTGTGTGTGTACGTGCGTGTGTGTGCGTGGGTGTGCGTGTATATGTGCACGTGCGTGTGTGTACGTGCGTGGGTGTGTGCTTGCGTGCGTGTGTGTACGTGCATGTGTGTGCGTGTGTGTGTGCGTGTGTGTGCGTGCGTGTGTGTACGTGCGTGCGTGTGTGTATGTGTACGTGCGTCCGTGCGTGTGTGTACGTGCGTGCGTGTGTAGGTGCGTGTGTGTGCGTGTGTGTGCGTGTGTGTGCGTGTGTGTGCGTGTGTGTGCGTGTGTGTTTGTGTGCGTGTGTGTATGTGTGTGCGCGTGTGTGCGTGTGTGCGTGCGTGGGTGTGTGTATGTGTGTACGTGTGTGTGCGTGTGTGTACGTGCGTGCGTGTGTGTATGTGTGTACGTGGGTGCGTATGTGTGTGCGTGTGTGTACGTGCGTGTGTGTGCGTGTGTGTACGTGCGTGTGTGCGTGCGTGTGTGCGTGTGTGTACGTGCGTGCGTGTGTGTATGTGTGTGCGCGTGTGTGCGTGTGTGTGCGTGCGTGGGTGTGTGTATGTGTGTACGTGTGTGTGCGTGTGTGTACGTGCGTGCGTGTTTGTATGTGTGTACGTGGGTGCGTATGTGTGTGCGTGTGTGTACGTGCGTGTGTGTGCGTGTGTGTACGTGCGTGTGTGCGTGCGTGTGTGCGTGTGTGCGTGTGTGTGCGTGTGTGCATGTGTGTGTGCGTGTGTGTGCGTGCGTGTGTGTGCGTGTGAACGTGCGTGCGTGTGTGTATGTGTGTGTACGTGCGTGCGTGCATGTGTGTGCGTGTGTGTGTATGTGCGTGCGTGTTTGTGTACTTGCGTGCGTGTGTGTGTGCGTGTGTGTGTACAGCATAACTCAAAAACGGAAGTCGGTTAAAACATTAATCCGTTGATGCCAGTGTGTGTTAGCGTTATTTGTTTCAGAGATACATGTAGGTGTTTGAAGTGCTCATTTCAAAGCTGACCAAGTATTAGTTAATGATTTTGATCATTTCATGTGAAAACTCCAGTAGCAGGTTAACACAAAACTTGTTGCTACATGTGTTTTCTTAAGTACCGTGGCCCTTCTTGCATGAATTACAATGCTCTTCTTAGCGCTGCTCTTTTTCCTTGCTCAAGAACATACGAAGACCAGTTTATTACTATGGGTAATAATAAAATGGACCATGTTCAGAGTTTGGAAAGGAAATACATTCCAGTGTTGGGATTTCCGCTGTGCTTGAAAGTTGCAATTTGTTGACAAGTTTACGACATTGTGGCACGCTAAACAGGCACCACGGGAGCACGTAACTGAGAGCTTCTTACTTCTCGTAAATCTCAAGCTGCGCGCAGAGGATATAATATACAGTCAAACTACTCTTATAAAATATATATTTCTGTCTTACTTTTAATCGACATAAACTTACATTTACATATTTATAGTAGATATAAGGTGACATAGGTTAAAGCGATAGTCTGCGCTTTAAAAGGCGGTTGTTTATGCGACATTTTTGTAGTTACTTACGTAACTAGTCTAATCTGAATGATTGTGGGACGAGTACATTATAATAATTACGACAAAGTCACTCCGGTTACATTTCCGTCACTTCATTGTGTTCTAAAATTAAATAAAAGTATAACTTATGATCCATATAAGACCAAGAGAAACGAAATAACTAGCATTCATGTTTACAGATGTAAAACTTTGGATGCAGAAAATTAAATGTTGAAATTTCGGAAGTGTGATACAATTTTATACAAATCCATCGTTAACTAGATACTGCAGGAAGTGTTCATGTCTCTAACAGTTTTTCATTTACAAGACATTTAATTAAAATGAATAGGTCTATATGGAATATATTAACAGGAAACCTAGTATTTATATACAGAGGAACGTTTATAGTTCCAAATCGTCTTTAATTCGAAGACTTTTCTTGGCTCCTTGAATTCTTTACTAAAGCAATGTGAAAAATCACATGTAAATTGAATTCAACTTTCCTTAACTCCAAGTTTCTGTTCAAAAATGTCAGTTGCAGTTGGAATGATGTTTGGGGGTGAAATAGCTTCCGGCCTTGAGCTTCTGTAC
Source organism: Tenodera sinensis (assembly GCA_030765045.1). Taxonomy (NCBI): domain Eukaryota; kingdom Metazoa; phylum Arthropoda; class Insecta; order Mantodea; family Mantidae; genus Tenodera; species Tenodera sinensis. The sequence continues at coordinate 144,759,105 of CM060963.1, forward strand.
CTACTCCGACATCTCCTTGTTTAAAACACGTGCACTATTACTGGTTACTTGAGCTTCCTACTGTTCAGTGTGCTAAAAATCAATGCCACTATGTCTCTTAATAGACCACCTGTACAGTGCAAGACTTGAACTCAGGGCTGGGCAACTGGTGCTCAGAGAGCGCAGATTGTCACGGTCTTGAGTGATAACTATGCTTAGCGGATAAAAGCTAAAGGTCTTTCTAGGTTTCGCACGAGTCGAGCTGGCGTGCTTTATCTTTTGCGGCAAATTTCGCCGTCATTAGAAAAGTTAAAAAGGGTTTGAAGAAAAACTCTGAAATCGCCATAGAATGCGGGATATCACCGAAATCGTTGTCAGCTTATCTGAAGAAAAATATGCGATTTTAAGCAGTGCCTGGAGTGCAAATGGGAAGAGTCGAAAAAGAGTCAGACAACCTAATGTCCTAATGGATGTGTTGCTAAAGTATCAGCTTCAGCCGTAACTTTTGTAATTAAAATTTTTGGATACATGATACTTTTTTTGTCGCTTTAGTTTCGTATTATCCACTGTAATGTCTATAAACTGAACTGTCACTCATTAACGTTAGTGTGCTTAGCAACTTACATACATGGTAGTCTATATTTCTTGCTATATATAACTTTCACAAACGAAGCTGGTATGATAATAAATAAGAACCATGCGGTATATTAAGCCATACATTGTGATCCTCATGACAGGTATAACCCTGACTAACTCCCTCTGAAGTGTTATATAATTAAACGTCCAACTCATTTTCCTTATCTACCATTTCCATTCCCTCTGTAAATCCGACTTGAGAGTCAATATCTCGGAGAAAAGAAGACATTTTTTAAGATTTAGCAAACCCTTCAGTCGTAAAGCCAACCGTTAATGTGACAATGTCTAAGGGTTCTTTAGTTTCACACCGCATTTGTACTTTACAACCTTTTTTCGGTGCTCCGCATCTCTCATTTTCCTTAATCAGAGAGAATAGTTATATAGTATGAGTAAAATGTTGTTAGCTAATGCTGGATTTCTGACAAAGAAGTCATTGATCCTCTTGCTCTCCAATATATGGAGAGAGCAATAGCAGTAATAGTAACCGCTTCATAGAGAGCACCATATTTTTATGTTTTGGCGGTCACATCGCTCTCTCACAACCCCCAGAATGTCTGGAGGACCACACCTGTCGTTGGTTTACGGATCTCACCGACCTGACCGGGAGAATTATCAAAATAAAATATGTCTTATTCAGAACTTTAAACTCTTAGAGTTTGGTAGTGATATAACCCAATGTGCAACTCCTTCCCCCAAAAACTCAACTTAAAAATACTTTAAGCCTCCCCATATGTACTTTTGGCCATATTTGCCTCTTTTCAGTAAAGTATAAACAGTAGCCTCGGAACTGAAATGAGGTAACTTGGACATAAGAAAGTTCTAAACCCCTACGTCAGTTTTAAAGGTTTAGAAATATTATATAATCTATAACAGTCATCCGCAAATTGGCACTCACGATTGCCATCCCCTGCAGGTCCAGTTCGACGTAGCAACTCATAGATCTTAGCACGTACCTACCTATCAAGCGATTGAACACAGCAATCAGGTGCAAACTACTGCAAAAAAGAGTGTAATGGCAGTCTCTAAACCACTAAAGAACCCACGAAAACGTGCATTTGTCTACAATGAAGAAATAGAAGAACAATTTTTCTTTCCTCTCATGGAGAAAACATCGGTTACTTCCGTACTTGAAAGTTTTGGTAAGGACTACCTCATTATAGTATACCGTGTCGTAAAAATCCTGAATTCATAGCTAGCAGATGTAATGCAGTGAAATATTGTCACGTATGCCATTAGGAGAGAACAGATTTGTGAGTACATTTTTACGTTTTTAAACAAAGAAACTTACATTCACTGGCAACTTTGTACATTAGAATCATTTATGACTTTTCTGGAGCTTAATAGCTTGCAACATTAACAGGAAAGGCATGGTTATCCACATCTTATGAAATTCTAAAAACAATTATTTCTGGAACTGAGTAACTGGTGACACTAACAGGAAAGGGTTGGTTACCCACATCCCATGACAACCCCAAAGGGATTTTTACCATGACATAAGCATCCTGTTTACCTACGAGTTTGTCACGTAGGCCGGAGCTGTCGTGCGCCACTGGGAGATTCCTTGGAAAGTTCTAGAAGGTAGACGTATTGGCCGTAAAGTACAAAGCCGAGGGCGGAAGCTCATGACATTTGGACTGGGCCCAGAGATAACCGGAAGCCCCTAGGAAGGAGAATCTTTATAAATTCTGTACCGGGTATCGGCTTGTGGTCGGTTGCCACGGTGACGCCGTGGAGGTCGTGACGGCCGCCTTGATCCAGAGTTGTGCACCATCGCCAACGTTACTCTCTCTCTCCTACGGCTTCGTGACATCGCCCAACAAGGTAAGCCCGCTAGGGCACTTCATTAACTCTACAATTATCGTTGGAAGACATTAAAGTTATTGTAACAGTATATAATGAAAGTATTTGGTGTAACATTAAAATAGTAAAGGAACAATAGGAACTTATATTCTATCTTATAATAAATCCATAATATTTTTATATAAAGCGAGTTAAGTCTCTACCACTAAAACCTATCCTCTACGCTTTCCAAATGTTACAGCCAAACTTGGTTGTGACAATATATATGTGTTAATAATAATAATAATAATAATAATAATAATAATAATAATAATAATAATAATAATAATAATAATAATAATAATGATAATGATAATGATAATGATGATAATAATAATAATAATAATAATAATAATAATAATAATAATAATAATAATAATAATAATAATAATAATAATAATAATAATAATAATAATAATAATAATAATAATAATAATAATAATAATAATAATAATAATAATAATAATAATAATAATAATAATAATAATAATAATAATAATAATAATAATAATAATAATAATAATAATAATAATAATAATAATAATAATAATAATAATAATAATAATAATAAAATGCCAAGCCTTAATTGGCGTACACTTTTTTAAAAATCTACCAATTTTAGATTATGCACATCTCAGATGTTTTGCTATCAATATTGAAGCCAACACATACAGTGTTATTTCAACCTAAAAACTGTGAAACCACATTAAAGGTCTCGCATTTTTATGAACAATTTTCTTCATAATTAAAATAGTTACCTGTGAAATTTCTACCGTAACCTACTGATTTCACAATGCTGCGCTGTATCTACTTCCCACTCCCTCTGAACCCACCTGCGGTTGTGCGGTACATCAATGACATCATGGAGTTTCTATTTTGCGGTCCTCTGGTTTTTAGTATTCTGGAAGAGTAGGTCTTTTCAGTGGTAAACTGGTTATTCAAATTATTTGTAAAATGTTATATATTCTGGGCTTGATTTCTAAAATATTGGTGTGAATTCTGACGCTGATCTCTGAAATATTAATATAGATTCTAGCGCTGAGTATACTTTGTTCTATATAGGTATGTACCAAATGGGCTACTGTGGGCAAGTGAAAGGTGTAGTGGGCATGTAGCAATGGAGGAGGTAATGCATATTGCTGTGCCACTTGTCCTGAATGCCGGGAAGAAGTGGGCGGGTAAGTTCGGCCCATGAAACAGCCTTGTTTTAAGAGCGGCACTATACGACTCGAATGGATTGCAGTCATTTCTTACGAGCAGCGCAACAAAAGAATTGCAGCACTTTATAAACGAGAAACTTGCTCCATTTCAAGATTTACCTGTTAAATGACGAGACTTATAGCGCCTTTACTTCGAAATAAATACGCAGCTACCGTCGGTGTCAGAGCCAAATCTTACTGCCATACTCAGAGTGGGTTTCAACGTTCTATTTTAAATGTTACTGCATTTAGTAGTGTCGCTACCATGTACTTTGTTAACGTTCACTTGACAGCTGCAGCTGCACATTTACGAATTCACATTAAATGCACTCTGGAGCGAAGAGTGGTTTTTAACCGTACTTAAGTTCTATACCTGTTCTCAAATCGCACACTGACCTACTGCAGGACGACACAACACCAAAAGGGTATGCCGTGTATTAAAGTGTAGTCATTTGCAAATTATAGCCATAAAAATGCTACAATCCTAGCCATCCCAAGAGGGGAGGTTGGATTTACCTACTTCCACTTTATGTGGATTGTGTCACTCGTTTAACACTCAGACGTGCACTGTGTTGCAGTAGGCTTTGGTTATATGTACGTGACGCTTGATATACGGGCCACTTTCAAATCTTATGTGATAAGCATCTGTTCGTTAGTAACTTGTTGGTTACTGCTTATCAATATTTGGTTACAAAGTCGATTACATAGTCTTACAAAATACATCAAGTGATAATCACATAACCTATTGCGATACAGACTTAAAATAGAGTTCAATCTGGATGAACTATATTCACAAATATCTGTAGAGCTTTACTCACAAAGAAATTATAGCTGTGTAGCAGGCATAATTCGTAAGTTTATAAGTCAAAATTGTCATTAATACGCAGATTTTACTTGATCCCTTGAAGTCTCTATTAAACCAATGTAAAAATAAATCAAATGTAATTCGAATTTTATTTTCTTTATTTCGATGTTTTCGTTCGGAAATGTCAATCGAAAATTAATCTAACCACGGAAATATATTATAGATTTATGTATTTATACAACAAAGTTATCTCACGGGGTTGTTTGTTTTGTCGAAATGCCGTTGCAATGCAGTTTGGGGGTGCAGTAGCTTTCCTAGCTGCGGCTATGAGCTTCTATATTTGCTCCCACATCCCCTTGTTTAAAACTCGTTGCCTTTAGTTGTCACTTCTTGACCTTCCTACTGTTCAATGTGTTAAAAATCAATGCCATTATATCTCTTAGTAAACCACGTTTCCAGTAGAAGACACAACTTTTTGTGGAAAAAATCGCCGTTATTCGAGAAGTTGAAATGGGTTTGAAGAAAAAAGTGTGATTTCGCGGAAGAATACGGGATATCACCGAACACTGTGTCAGTTTATCTGAAGAATAAGGAAAACATTTTAACCAGTGCCTGCAGTAAAAATAGAAATAGTCGAAAAAGAGTGAGATAACTGGAAAATCGTGATATCGAAGAGAAATATGTACCTGTTTGGCTAAACTCAATTTAATTCTAATTTTTTAATATTTCGAATTCTTTTTTTATTTGTTCTGGCTTCAAATTGTCCAAATTCCACTGTAATTTGTATTTAATAAAATGAAAGTGTACTTTAATTGCAATAACTTCATCATTTTATGAAAGGAAAGAATACAATTTTCTGCAGAGTTTATTAACTTAACAATGTGTACGAGAAGCGCCAGACGGAATAAAGCGAGTTAATTGCTGCCATTTCCGCGCTACATTGTTGCAATGCTCTGCCTTGACTGTAGAGGTAAAGTAATGTAGCGCTATGTAAAGTTGCTAAGAGATTTGCCCGAGGCACTCGAAAGGAAGATGAAGTGGAATATAGCAAAGAGATCGATTTAGCGTTGACAGTCTCAGGAAAGTGGTCTCTGGAGAAAATGCGAGGGTTTCTGCAGGTCTGGGAAATGCTGCTGCAACTGTCCCATATGCTGACGTAAGCCTGCCAGCCTTGCTGCCAGATACCTACTCAAATACCTCAAATGGTTGTTTCTGCAGTAAATCTTGGCTGCTTACGCAGCTAGAGTGTACTGGTAGATACAAGCTTAAGTGCGGTTAAAGTTCAAACTAACATGTTTTTAAAACTCATAATCACATTCATACTGTAGCAAACGGCAATTGGACAAACCCCACTTCTGACACCAGTGTGACAAAAACGACAAAGGTCCAGTCTAGGTACTTTTATATCACTTTATTTTCATCTAAAATTCTGGACAAAAACACAATTTTCTTCTCGTCGTTAACACAGCCTACAGTTCTTCGTGATATTACAACTCACAACTGCACTCTTCCCGTAATCTTTAATCACTTCATTCTGTCTTTATTCATTTTCTGTGTCTCACAAACAGCCGAATCTGACGATGCATCAGTCAACACTCATTAAAACATATTTCGACAACCGTACCACTCACACAGCTGTCTCGCACTTACTGACGCACTGAGTGACTCAAAGACTGCCTGCCATCACGCGCTTCGGAAGCTTTTATACCGGCGATGACGTAGGCAGATATTTCTCGAACTTCTGCAAACACGCCGGGTACTGGACACTGCTCAAATGCTCTGGAAAAACCTTTGTGTTACGGTTCAATTGTTGTTATTCACCTGTTTGCTCGCGTGAGTGGTGAGGGGAAGCTTGACCCTGGGGGCCTTTGTTACACGCCGTCCCAATGGAGTGGGGCAGCTAGGCCCTGGCCGTATTTTGTTGTGTTGCCATTGCCGTGGGCCGACGTCACAATGCATTTAAGCAATCTTAGTCGAAACGTTTCCAGCACAAACTCTCAAACTCATTTTGCTGCAGTACAATTTAATGTTTCAGTAGATCATAAACACAACACGTTTTCAAGTAATAATATTGTAATATATTTATATGCAGTGGATCCACATTTGTAACAAACAATGAAATTCATGAGATACACACTAGACAATGAACAGCATTCATCAGTGTAAAACTGCCTTGCTTCCAGAAAGGTGTATATCTACTATGAGACCATAAATATATTTAATGCTCTTCCTAATGATATTAAGGAAAAAGTTAAAATGTTCGGTGTTTTTAAAATTGTTGCTAAAGAGTACTTTAGCTTCAAATCATTTTATTCTGTACAAGATTATCTGAATGACAAATTATCGTGTTAATGCTTATGTAGCTTTGTAAGTAGTTTCTATCTACCTTAGTGATAAATCATCGTTAATTATGTTTGATGCCCGCTGGAACGCTACTTAATTATATATGTATCCAACAAGTGACAAAAGATGACATTCATTGCTAATTATACCTAAGGCCGAATAAAAGTTTAAAGCAAAGTTCAATTTGTATTTGTAAATATTCATTATGTTAGTCTTATAACTGTAGAGAAGATTTGATTGTGCTTCTCAACTATCCCTGATTTCAATTGTCATGTTCAATGTCCACAGATCTTCATGGATGCTTGTGCACACGCTGAATGCAATGCAATCCAATCTAATCTAAATCTCTGTGCACACAAAGAGGAAATGCAAATAGCAGTTTTTAATTAAAAGTACTCCCGAAACTCCTCCTCCAACTATTTCTTCAATTACGCATGAATTTCCTTCAATTGAATTACATTTTCATAAATGAATGTTTCCGTCAAATTAAAAAGTTGCTTAAATTTGTGTACATAAGAGATTGTTTCGCTGTATTTTCTCCGTTAAGGTTTGTATACAGAAATATATCTTAACATCCAGTAAATTGTATTATATTCTCCAGCACATACACCATACGTAAATAGAGAACCTACTCATTCCGTAAAAAAGTTCAACATCCATTCTTCACCAGGAAATACAAGTTTTCAGACCACCTAATCGCAAAAACCATTTTTAGAAATGGATCCGCGCGTGTGTGTGTGTGTGTGTGTGTGTGTGTGTGTGTGCGTGTGCGTGTGCGTGTGTGTGTGTGTGTGTTTCTGTGAACAGCATAACTTGAAAACGAAAAGTTGAATGAATGCCATGTAGTATTTACATTTAGTATCTTCCAAAGATGCTACAAGAAAACTTTCAACAAAATATCCTGATTCAAAGCCACTTTTGCATTTAATTTATTTCGAATTTTTCAAGTCTCTCAAAAATGGCTCCAACAGCTAAAATTAAAACATAACATAGTAAAGAGATACTCATGAAATATAAATAAAAGTCGTGAATTTTCTTAACTAGCCTGTGAAGTTCTCCCATTCGGATATAACTTTTTTGCAGTCTTACATTAAAAAACGTACTACGTCAAAATGTAGATCTTTTTAAAACACAGAAGTTATTCAAACCTTTTTCTGTCATTTCCGAGATTTCCGTTACTGATGGTTTGAATTGTTCAATCATTTTTTATTTTTTAAAGTTATTAAACTGATTTATAAAATGATCACATACATTCCCAATATTTTATTCTAAAGTAATCCCATTCCAAACGCGAGAAGCATAAATTACTAGTTAATAGCTTCCAGTGAGAAATTAATAATTTAAGAGCTGCTATTAAATGTCCACACATGATGCAGCAATTCCAGAATATAATTAAATTTAAATACTACCGGAGTATAGCTGTGCTCCATAATTGTGCAAATTGTGTTAAAACAGGCAGACATGTAAACTAATTTATACGTATTTCTATGGTTTCAATTATACGTTCTATTAAATGAAAAGCCTTTCCAGGCACTTAATGAAAGTAATGAAACGGGAGCTTTAGGAATTTAGGAAAGAAGAAAGCTATTTCAATCGTGGATTGCAACAAACTGAGTAACCAGCAGGTGCACAACACATCTGTAGGCGCTTGTTTACAGAGACACATAGCTATGGAAGTAATATCAACGCTAAGAGTAGTGTTTGCTACAATTTTACATTTTTGTTTATTTAAATATTTTTACTTTCTCTACTACGTGAGGCAATTAGGGAAAGTATTGCATTCCACCCAAAAATTCGATGTCGAGATTTCACCGGAAATATACGTTTTGAGATCCCCTGAATAAAAAAAAAAAGCATTTTTAGAAGAACACCGTGCTCGCGCGCGCGTGTCTGTGTGTGTATGTGTGTGTGTGTGTGTGTGTGTGTGTGTGTGTGTCAGTCTGTGTGTCTGTGGACAGCATAATTCAAAAACGAAAAGTCGGTTAAAAACCAAAGTTGGTATTTAAGTTTAATGTCTTTCAAACATGCAACACGAAGATTTTGAAAAAATAGCTCCATCCTAAACGACCCTTTACATGGAAAATTTTTCGAAAATTTTTATTTTCTTGAAAATGACTAACGATTTTGATATGTTTGAGATACTTAGATGACAAATGAAATGTATATCTTGAATTTTCTAGCTTTAGCCCTTGTAGTCGTATCTACTCTGGACAACTTTTGCATAACTGGTAAACCGTTAGAGATAGACCAAACCATACTGTACAAAAAATGTAGATCTTGCTAAAATACACAATTTATGTACAAGTAAATTTTCTTGTAAAGTGAACCATTTTGGAGATATTCCTTGTTATGTGTATAAGTTTCGGAAAACTTATAACTTTCGTGGAATGGAACATCGTTGTTCATTTTTTGAAATATTAAGCTTGCAAAGAGAACGGAATCTCAAAGCTTTAAAAGATTTGACTATCGCACAAAGCCTACTGTATTCTAATATTCCCCTTGCACCTACAAGGAAATAAGCAACAAGATAATTTGTACAAATGTTTATCTCAAGTAACACGAAGAAGATATAGGAATAAAAGTTTGTAAAATTCGTTAGTACAAGAGGAGGGAAAGTCGTGTGAGTGCAGCACATCAGATTTTTCCAATACTTCCCACATAAAATGAATGACTCGTAAGATTTTAGAACTGAAATTAAGAGAAAATAGCGGCGAATGGACATAGCGCGAACAACATTGGCGCTAGTTGGTAACGTAACCAGCAGAACAACATTTGCGCAGAATTTTTCAAAACTTGGGCTATACTACATACATGGAAAGTCTCTCCTCTCCTCCTCCAGCCCCTATTCCTCTAAGACCGCGAGCTGGTGAACAGACAGTAACTGATGCCATCCATTCAATTCGCATTCCCGTGAAAATACTTTGTTTCCTTTGTGCAACATTGTAAAGCCACTGACAGTGGAAGTACATTTTTATATAGTTATTTTTGCTTCAAAAGTATGTGGTACAAGCAAGTTCAGACTATGAGAAATGTGGTACAAAAGAAAGCAAACTCAGTTAATAACAGTAATAATCATGGCCGTGCAACAAACACCTGCTGTGCGAACAGCAATAAAAGAAAATCTCCGCTGAGTTGTGTAAACAGAGCAAGGCACTCAGTAACCAGCAGGTGCTAATGTGCACGAGTTTTCCCTTAGTGCCTTTTTTCTACATTTTGCCCCACATGAAAAGCAAGCGTTTCTGCGAGCTTGTGGTGCTACTCCCCATATTGAAGAGAGCGACTTACTTTCACGCATCGAAGTACGTGATTTTCATACACCAAAATATATTTTCCATTGACAGAGAGCATAAATTAGTTACAGCCAATAGAAAATGTCTATGTATGAAAAAACGGCATAACACATTTTCAACCTCTTATCAGTTCGTACGTATCTCACATGTGTCACTTTATGCCAAAAGTTATTTTAGACCAAAACCAATACAAAAAAATCTAATGTGTTGCACTCACATGACTTTCTCTACTTTTGTATTAACCATTCTTACGAACCCTTATTCCTCTATCTTCTTCGTGCTAGTTACAGTAAACATTTGTAGAAATTATATTATTGCTTATTTCCTTGTAGGTACAAGGGGAATATTACAATACAGTAGGCTTTGTACGATAGTCAAATCTTTTAAAGCATTGAGATTCCGTATTCTTCGCACATTTAACATATCAAAAAATGAACAACAATGTTCCATTTCACGAAAGCTTTAAGTTTTCCCAAACTCACACACATAACAAGGAATATCTCCGAAATGGTTCAACCAACAAGAAAATTCATTGAGACATAAATTGTGTATTTTAGCAAGATCTACATTTTTTGTAGAGTATGACTTAGTCAATCTCTAACGGTTTACCAGTTATGCAAAAGTCGCCCAAAGTAAATATGACTTCAGGGGCTATAGCCAGAAAATTCAAGATATACATTTCATTTGTCATAAAAATATCTCAAACACAAGGCATTTTAATCAAAATCGTTAGAACCATTTTCAAGAAAATCAAAATTTTCGAAACATCTTCCACGTAAAGGGTAGTTTAGGGTGGAGCTATTTTCTTCAAAATCTTCGTGTCGTATCCTTGAAAGACATTAAACTTAAATACCAACTTTGGTTTTTAACCGACATTTCGTTTCTGAGTTATGCTGTCCACACACACACACACACACACACACACACACACACACACACACACACACACACACACACACGCACACACACACACAGAGTCACAGACACACACAAAGACACACACCGACGTCTTTCTAAAAATGCTTTTTTTTTAGATTCAGGGGTCCTCAAAACATATATGGAATCTCGTTATCGTATTTTTGGGTAGAGTACAATACTTCCCCTACTTACCAGTAGAGAAAGTAAAAATAGTACATTCGTATTCTAGGTATGCACAAAGTCCTTAATAAATGCTTATGCTTAGAAGAGAGAAAAAACAACATAAAATATCAGAAAAAATCGGATATGTTGCACTCTTATGACTTTCTGTACTCTTACACTGAATATTCTAACAAATTATTATTCCTCTATAATGTTCATGATATTCGAGATGAACATTAGCAGAAATTATTGCTTATTACTAGTTTTCTTGAAGGTACAAGAGGAATATGAGAATACAGCAGGGTTTGAGCGATAGTCAAATATTTTAAAGCTTTGAAATTCGTTTCTCTTTGCACGGTAGGAGATAAAAAGGTGAGTAATGGCCTTCCATTTGAGAAAAGTTTAAGTTTTGCACAACACCCATCATCGAAATGGGGTTCGTTCCACAAAAAACGGGCATACGGACACAACTTGTGTGTCCATATTTGTGTATAGCAAGATTTGGTCCATGTGCTACGGTTTACCAGTTATGCAAAAGTCATCCAGAGTAAACAAGACTACATAGGCTATAGCCAGAAAATTCAAAATATACATTTTATTTGCCATAAAAATATCTTAAACCTACGAAATTTTAGTCAAAGCCGTTAGAGCCATTTTTGAGAAAGTGAAAATGTTCGAAAAATGTTCCATGTAAAGGGAAGTTTGGGCTGGAGGAATTTTCTTAAAGATCTTCGTGTCGTGTTCTAAAAATACATTAAACTTAAATGCCAACTTTGGTTTTTAACTGACTTTTTGTTTTTGAGTTATGCTGCTCACAAACACACAGACATATACACACAGACAGACAGACAGACAGACAGACAGACGGACAGACAGGCAGACAGACAGACAGACAGACAGACAGACAGACAGACAGACAGACAGACATAGAGATGCACACACAGACCTCTTTCTAAAACAGCTCTTTTTTAGATTCAGTGGGCCTCAAAATACATATTTCCGGCGAAATCTTGATATCGAAACCCCGTATGGTTCGAATACAATACTTCTTTTACTTACTATACGTAGTAGAGAAAGTAATAAAAATGAAATATTCAGATGTAAAACATCGGAGTGATAGGAAAAAACAATAGCCCGTTATCTCACGTTCACTTGTGTCAACCACAAGGTCATAGCTAAACTTCCGAGAAAATACAGTACAATGTTTCCACACGCTTAAAACATGGTGCATATAATTTCACATTTTACTGTTATAAATTTAGACATATGCACTCGATGTTTATCAATCAAATATGTCAACAATTATGAACTGCTTATAAGATCTAGCACATACAATCGAAGTTTATATACACAGCAATTCACTAAGCGGCAACATCGACCTTTGCTCTTAAATCGTTAGAGTTTTCTAACGAAAGGTGCTTACACAAGTACTATGAGAAAGTGTCAGCAGTTTAGAAATAAACGTTTATTGAAGCCTTTCGTTACTATATCACGTCTATTTCCTCCGAGAAAGCGCTGCTGGAGAAATGCGAATAGGCAGTAATCACAGAGCAGAAAGTTGGTGAAAATGGAGGATGATCCAACACTCCAAAACGAATCAGCAGCTGTAACGAAGCATTGCGTTCCACGCTTCTTCTCTAACTACTTCTCCAACTTTTCGATCAAGGTATTTGCAACCTCTGCACTCCATAGGAGAACAGTCACCCCAAAACACATAGGTTATCACGTTTAATAAATGCTGCAGGAAAACATTATCAGGATTGTTTTATTTGGATTGCATTTTGGTCCCGCAACACTTATGAAACGTAGGCCATGGGGATCGAATCGGCGACCTCCCACCTACAACAATCCCACTTACTTTCCTTTGCTTATGGCTCTTATGTTTGGAAATTGCTCTGCCTGTGTATAGGAGTACAGCTAATATTTCTGTAAATCTAATTGTTTTGAGTTAATCACAGTTTTTTTTTATTCAAAATCAGGCCGACAAACTTTTAAAATAGAGAAATGGCTGTTGTCTTTGCGAGAGTACGGCAGAATAGGGCACGCCAATGCCCTCTTAATGTTAATCGCAATTGACGTGCGTTCCAACATTTACTTTGAACAGTAAAGCTGTGATTAACTGTAAACAATGAGAGGTTTGTACTTTGCTTATGTCTTCTGTGTTTGTTTCTTGGATTAAGATTGTGTGCCTTAGTAAAATAAGCGCAATACTCATTTGCATTGTTGATTTTGCCTTAAATACTTAAATTGGACGACACGGAGTAATATGTGACATTAACTCGTCTAGCGCTTAAGCAAAGTACCGCAGCAAAGCTTTCCTTAACAAAAATTGTTTAAAACAATGTTATCTATTAGCTCCTAAAGTTTATCGGTTTAATTTTGGGACATTCTGTATATGGACTATCTACTTCAATCGTACCTTGTAGCCTTTGAGGAAATCAACATTACGCAATAACAATATTTCTCCTAATGCTGTTTTTACCACTCTATTGTTTTTATATTTATTTCTGCTTTTTTCGGGGGGAGGGGGTTCAATTCCCGCTTCAAAGTGTAATATATAGAACAGTTATTTAATTATAGACTTCATGGGGTCTATAACTTTTGGAATGCAGTAGCTTTGTACTTGGTAAAATTTCTTATTTTTTTCCTGGACGAATCCTGATCCTACAGGAAGCATAAAACAGTTAAAAACAAAGATGATAACTGAAGGCGAGGTTCATTTTACTGTTCAACTATCCTAATGTTACCTACAATGTTTACGTTAGCAAGTGTGATGAGAAATTAATTTGTAGTAGCCTCTGTGGTAATGTCAAAAGAGGTGCTTTATGAAGCCCTTGGGTTTGCTGAATGCTCGCCCCTCCCCCTCCCTTGCTGGAGCGAACAGCTTCTCTGTGGATACTCATTAATATCCTATTGCCCAGAAATTTGTAATCATCCAGCACCACAAATCGCCTGTAGCAGTAGGTGAGCCTAGGCGAGCCCAACCTGTAACTCAATTTAACTTGAGGATTCTCGAGAGCTTCCTACAGATCGATCTAAATTTATGTACCGGGTTGTCTGACGCAGAGGGATTCAAAGATAAGAAGAGCGCAAGAAGAGATAAATTTAAATGAGGGGAGGGGGAAAGAACCGCGAATGAATAAAAAAGGAATTCTATGAGAGGAATTCCAGAAAGAAAGAGAATTTATTGTATGAGGAGCCTGAAAGAAATCTGAAGTGGCGTAACGAATTATTGTTTGCCTTCGCATGTTTATGTGGTTCCGTTCTATTTAGCTGGAGTATGGTATATTCCTGAGAAGGATGTAGGAACGTGTGGTTTTATAGCTAACGAGTGGCTTGGACCCAAAACTACTTCTGAAGTCTGCACGTCTGTTACTCGTACAGTTATGACCTACAAAGTTCTTCTGGCTAGGGAAAAATATATTGTGATCTTTTCTAAAAGTAGCTCTCTTAGATGAAGCCTCCCACTGTGAACTTCCGTTACAGGCTTATTTTTAACAGGTTTATGCACGAAGATATTAAAATATCATGTGTCACATTCACACGACTTTCTGTACTAAATACTTGTACAAACTATTCCTGACTAAGGCCGTGACTAGGTTTGGAAACACGTTTCCCCGTTTGTACCTCAGCCTTAAGCGTCTTTCTGTGCGATTCCTGTTTTCTAATCTAGGGATCTACGAGTATCTACATACGTAGTTGTAATATTGGTCTCACTAGATCAGAACCTTCCTCTAATTTTGCGTCTGATCCGAGAATCTGGTATATTTACGTTCTATAACTTGACATTTTAATAAGAGACCTTTCGCCGTTCCATTGACTTTTAAACACAAATAACAAATAGGTTTCATTTGGTATACTCCCATTTTCCTTAGATGTTTCTCTGTTTATTTCATGTCCAGTTATATAATTTATAGCTACCTAGGGCTCGGATTTTTAGGTGCTAAAAGTCTGGGAAATGCTTATTTTTTATGTGTTGAAAATTTAAAAAGATATGTGCCAAAACAAATAAAATATTGTGTAAAGATCTGAATGAGCTAATACACATGCACTAATTACTCACCAGACATTATTCCTGGAAAGGATCGTCAAGTACTATAGTGCTATAGTATACGACCGCCTGCTTCCTGAAAAATTTTTATCCCGAAAAACTCACAATTGTTACGAAAAAGTGTGTTGATTTTCGAAAACGATCATTCCACATCACAAGAACTAAGTCTAGCATAACTTTCTTGCATTTTAAAAGTTTTCTATTGCGGGACCAGAAAGAACATTCAGTTTATTTCCCATCACCTTGAGCTACTTGGACTGCGTCTGTCAAAGGCATTCCTGCTAACTCCAGTTTCTTTATGAAATCACAGAGGCACCACAGATTGCGGAAACGTATGCTAAGTCGTTTCTTAATACAATGTCACTTAAAAGTTCCTGCAGAATTTTAATGAAATGGTATATTTACAATTTAGTTTACTTTTGACACCAGCAGAACCATCCAGGTTTTCTGCGTAGTATTCAACCGTGTTTCCCACCGAGTCATCACAGGCACAGTGGGCACCGGAGTGTGGACTTCTGTTACTAAAAATGTTGAGTTCTTTTAGGTAGCTTGATAAACACTTATCGCTTCATAGCCTGTGGTCTACACACTGATACCTGCACGTGCTCATCTAACTGTATAGTCAATTAGTTATTTGTACATCCGCGATAACAGATGCTTAATCAAGCGCATGACAGTGGAAAAATTCTCTGTTATTATCTTGTGGACTCATGCGGCTTAAGTAAGAAGATGTCTATATTTTCTTCCAACTAAAGAGATACTCTAGTTGACATATCACTTCTTCCATTAAGAATAACAAATTCGACATCTGGTTCTATGCAATTAAGCATTAAAGACATTGTAGGGCGACTTTAAAAAAAACTGATGCGTTGCACTCAAATGACTTTCTCTAAACCTGCACTAACCAATCCTACAAACTCTTATACCTATATCTTCTTCGTGTTAGTTGAGATAAACATTTGTAAAAATTATCTTATTGTTTTGTTTCCTTGTATGTGCAAGGGGAATATTAGAATGCAATATTTGAGCAATAGTCAAATCTTTTAAAGCTTTCAAATTTCGTTCTCTTTGCACGCTTAATATATAAAAAATGAACAACGATGTTCCATTTCACGAAAGTTTTAAGTTTTCCGAAACTGACACAAATAACAAGGAACATCTCCGAAGTTGTTCACTCTACAAAAACTTTTATTTAGATATAAATTGTGTGTTTTACCGAGATATAAATTTTTTGTACACTACGATTTTGTCTAGTTCTCACGGTTTCTAGATATACAGAAGTCATACAGAGTAAACAGGACTACATAGACCATAGCCAGAAAATTCAAAATATACATTTAATTTTTCATCCAAATATCTTTAATCAAAATCGTTAGAGCCATTTTCAAGAAAATCAAAATATTTTAAGAATTTCTATGTAAAGGGAAGTTCAGGGTGGGACTATTTTCTTCAAAATCTTCGCGTCGCATCCTTAAATACCAACTTTAGTTTTTAACCGACTTTCCGTTTTTGAGTTATGCTGTCCACAGACTGACACACACACACACACACACATACACACACACACACACACACACACACACACACACACACACACACACACACACCTTTATCTAAAAATGCCGTTTTTTTATTCAAGGGATCTCAAAACATATATTTTAGGTAAATTCTCAATTCTCGAATTTTTGGGTAGAATACAATACTTCCCCTACTTAACAGTAGAGAAAGTAATAATTCTGCTGCAGCTTCTATGTGGTTTTATGTAAATACGTGGACATTATTTTAAAAAGAGGTTTCTTTTATGCGATTGTGTATTGTGTTATGTTATGTGTGTGTGTGTGTGTGTGTGTGTGTGTGTGTGTGTGTGTGTGTGTGTGTGTGTGTGTGTGTGTGTGTGTGTGTGTGTGTGTGACAGTCTATAAATCCGTAGATAGCATAACACAAACTAAAAGTCGCTTAAAAACAAAAGTTAGCGTTTAAATGTAACAACCTTTAAGGATGGCACAAAGATTTGAAGAAGACTCCTCCACCCCAAACTACATTTTACATGGAATATTTTCCGAAAATTGATTTTCTAGAAAACGGGTCTAACGAGTTTTATTATAATTCCACATGTTTAAGAAGTTTTTATGGCAAACGAAATGTATATTTTGAATTTTCTGGCTATAGCCTATGTAGTCCGGTTACATTACGCATGCCTCTTTAACGAGATATACATTTTAAATATTTCAATAGGTTTATTAACAAAATAAAAAATTTTATTCTAAAAAAGCGCAGGGTGCTTTTTAGATGTTTTGTCATATCTTTACTTTTATAAATAGCTACCAATGAACTATTTATAACATTTTATGACAGATACCCCACGCTTTTTACAATAAAATTTATTATTTTGTTAATATAAATGAGTTTTTATTTTAAACGTGTTACAGCATTCTGAAGTATAATGTACCAGTTCTCTCTATATCGCTATAGAACAAACTCTTCATACTCAAAAATTATTTCCTCCTTTTAGTTCTCTTTGCTATAAAAGCGTGTCTTTTTTAGTTTTTTAAAACTATAATTTAAATTTAATTTTTTAGTCTGAAGTTTTTCTATCCAAATATTTTGCAACGTTTTTAATTTTAAATCCTTTTAAAATTTCTCAATTCGAAATTTCTTCCAGTTTTTTAATTTTAAAATCTCCTTTTTTGGAACACTATTACATTACAATTACTGTTTTAACTACACTATCGGCTGTTTTGGCCTTCCTGACGCTGGGTAAACTTCGATCCGCAATCCTTCCCCCGAAATCTCGTGTCCCTCTCAGGTCCTCTCTCCAGGCATCTATCTCCGTCTTTCAATATTTTCAAGCTATTTAATTCCTTTGTCCAGCGTAACCGGTGTCGATTTCTAAACCGCCAGCTGTTGTGGGCATCTGGGCCCTGTGTGAACTTCAGTCCGCGATGTTTCCCCTGGGTCTCGTGTTCCTTTCAGGTCCTCTCTGGGCACCTACGTCATCCAATATATATGTATTTATTTAAGGCAATTTTCAGGGTACAGATAGAAATGTACCTTGCATTATCACGGTCCCTGACCTATCTGCACATTTTTAAGTCACTCAGAAGACTCAAATTGGTGAAAAGTACGTTACATTGTTAAATTTAGCCAAGTCACATTTTATCCTGATAAAGCTGGTCAGGACATTAGGAAAAAGTCATGAAACCATTGTATTATCTTCGGTCCTTGACATCTTTGTAAATTTTCAAGTCAATCCGGCGACTCAAGTTGGTGAAAATTGCGTTACACTGATAAAGTTAGCCAAGTTACTGATGATCCTGGTCAGGACATTAGGACAAAGTGATATTATTGTATTGTCATCGGTCCTTGGCATGTGTGCAAATTTTCAAGTCAATCACACAACTTAAAGTAGGTGAAAATTATATCGAAAGATTCCGTTACATTGATAAATTTAATTAATGTTTTTTTATCCTGATGATTCTGATCAGGAGCTTAGGACAAAGTCGTGATATTATTATATT
This sequence comes from Tenodera sinensis, assembly GCA_030765045.1. NCBI lineage: Eukaryota > Metazoa > Arthropoda > Insecta > Mantodea > Mantidae > Tenodera > Tenodera sinensis. Next base: position 144,777,845 of record CM060963.1, read on the forward strand.
GTCATCAGTCTTTGACACGTGTGAAAATTTTCAAGCCAATCACACAACTCTAAGTTGGTGAAAATTACGTCGAAAGATTCCGTTACATACATACTTACATACAGGTGAAGTTAATGTAAACGTTGTAATAAATAGAGACGGTTGCGTGAGTGAGCCAGAATTTTTTGTATAGGAGTTTCAGAACACCCTACATTAATCACGTAGCTGATAATTGTTTATTTTTGTACCCCAAATAACTTACTACTGCTGTTTTTAAACACACAATGGGCAATGTTGAGAGGTAAAATCAGGACTGAAAAATTCAATGCCACACCCGGGATTTGAACCACGGATCCCACGCTTCACGCACGGCTGCCCTAAAACTACTGAGCTACCATGGCCAACCTGGCAGTATGACATTAAATTCCTCAACTGATTCGTATTTCCTGATAAACTACAAGCGAGTCTCATTTGTCCTAAGGGTAACTTACTGTCGTATTTAATGTCCCAAGTTTAAATAGCCGCGCTACCTGTCAAACATAACCAAGAATTTTATTGTAATACTAATTTTCTATAAATTTACGAACATAATGAAGCAAAATATTTAAATCAATGTAACGGACAGCAAGGCATTGCAACTGTGGTTATTTTTGTTGTTTCTTGGTGAGTTCGAAAATAAAGAGTCGTGTAACTAATCAAATGTGTTTATTTTTAAGTCAATCGTATATAAGAACAAAACATAAGCGGTAAACAATACAAGAAAAAATATAGAAGAATATAATAGAAAAGTTCGGGATAGCCAACATAGCTCCAATCTTAGGCGGCTTACTAGCCACACAACTCAATAATGTGGATATGCCGATAAGCTCACTGCAGTTAACACTTGCGACATCACGAGAGTGATCTTCCCTATGCTTCCAGTCCCAACTGAAGCAGGTCTATGTACTATGCACGCACAATCCTCTGTGACAACGTGTTTACATATTCAAGTGTGCCAAATCTCAGAGGAAGCTCTGTTCACAGCCAGAGGAGATTCACGGCATGCAAACAGCTCCCTCCAGTTTCTCTCAGCAAAATTACGATTTGTCACTGATAACGCACTATCTTATCCATACCTCATTAATTTACTCCGCTTTTATGCATCCGGCGCTTAACATTTTTACATATATGTCCAGTACAATGGCGAAAATAGAGTTTTAATATCTTTGTTTTCACAAAATGCATGCATCATTGCCACAGTTCATCAGTTATGGCCGTTTACTGAGCTTTTAATGCTTCCCTAGGGGTGATAAACCTTTCCCGGGCACCATTTTCATAGCCAGCGGCGCACTGGGTCTGTTATGGTCCTATTTTGGAAATGCTTTCCTCATAAATATTGGGGAGATATATGTGTGAGATAGTGCCCGAACAGATTTATGACACAGCGTATTTTTAGCCTACGTTTTAGCTATAATAAAAGTGCACACATTCTTCCTGTGCAACCAATGTAGTGCTATAATTCCCTTTGCAATATGTTTCACTCTTATAAATACCAGAAATAAACAATTTATGCTTTACATTCTCTTGATTTCAATGTCCGCTATAACTTATTACTTTCTCTACTACGTATTGTAAGTAGGGAAAATATTGTATTCGACCCACAATTTTGATGTCGATATTTCTCCGGAAATGTATATTCTGAAGCTCCCTGAATCCAAAAAGCCGTTTTGGAAAAACGTCCGTCCTCGCGCGCATGTGTGTGTGTGTGTGTGTGTATGTGTGTGTGTGTGTGTGTGTGTGTGTGTGTGTGTGTGTGTGTGTGTGTGTGTGTGTGTGTGTGTGTACGTGTGTTCGGGTGCGGGCCTGTTAACAGCGTAACTCAAAAGTGGAAAATCAGTTAAAAACCAAACTTGGTATATAGGCTTAATATCTCTCAAGGATACGATACGAAGATTTTAAAGAAAATTCCTCCACCCTAAACTTTATGTGGAAATTTTTCGTTAATTTTCTCAAAAGTTGCTCTAACGATTTTGATTACAATACCAATGTTTAAGATAAATGAAAATTAAATGGTAAATGAGGTTTAGATTTTGAATTTTCTGGCTATAGCCTGTGTAGTCCTGTTCATTCTGGATGACTTTTTCATAACTGGCAAAGCGTAATGTATACACTAAATGTTACTACACAAAAATGTAAAACTCGTTAAAACACACCAGTTCTGTCCAAATTAACTTTTTTTGTGTAGTGAACCACTTCAATGTATTCTTTGTTATTTGTGTGAATTTTGTAGTACTTAAACTTTTCTGAAATGGAAGATCGTTAGTCAAATTTTTATCTGGTCGTGCAAAGAGAGCGGAATTTCAAACTTTAAGGGATTTAAATATCGTTCAAAGCCTGATGTATTCCCATATTAATCTTGCATCTATCAAAAAATCAGCAGTATGATAATTTCTGCATATGTTTATCTCGAATAGCATGAAGAAGATAAAGGAAGATAAAGAAGCTAAACTTTACAAAAATAGTACAAGAGCAGAGAAATTTATGTGAGTGCAATACATCAGTTCTTTTATGTTCCTTTCACAAATTATTCCTGCAAATTCTATCAGCTTCATAGTAATTGAGATAACATTTGAAAAAATAGTTTTATTAACCATGTGCTTGCTATAAAATTTCGTACCTGTGACATAGCAAAAAGCAATAGTACAATGAAACTGCGTATTCCGAACATAGCTGTTGCCGCAAAATTTACTGTGTCTGTTTTGAAAGAGACATTGGCATATTCTCTTTCAGTTCGGTATGATTTTGTTCTTTTATGAATTATGGTTAAAGGTATGTGTACTATTATACATAATTTGTTTGATTAAAGTGGGCTTATCAGCCTGTTTCCAGAAAAAATGCACATTTTAATGCTGAGTAAATATCTTAAATATTGAATGATATTTTAATAAAGATCGTTGCAGTCATTTTTTGGGAAAATATAAAATAAGAGCATTTATTATTATTATTATTATTATTATTATTATTATTATTATTATTATTATTATTATTATTATTATTATTATTATTATTATTATTATTATTATTATTATTATTATTATTATTATTAGTGTTAGTAGTAGTAGTAGTAGTAGTAGTAGTAGTAGTAGTAGTAGTAGTAGTAGTAGTAGTAGTAGTAGTAGTAGTAGTAGTAGTAGTAGTAGTAGTAGTAGTAGTAGTAGTAGTAGTAGTAGTAGTAGTAGTAGTATTATTACTATTATTATTATTATTTTTTTTTTAATGACAAATCATCTGTCCCACAGTTTTTCCCATATTATTTATTCACGCTTAGTTCTAGCTCTCCTTTTCATCCAAGATGCTTATATTCGTACAACAAAACTGAAAGCTGTTGGTCGTTATTCGCCATCGCATTAAAAAAATGCGGTTTTGTAAAGTTTTGTTGGAATTCTTAGCTACCTCTAGCAAAATGTTAAGTTGGCATTATTTCCAGCGTGGAAATAATGTGAACCTCTAGGTTCGTTCATATGTGCGCTTCTATGCAATAAAAGGGAACCTTGTTATCGTGCCTATATTTGTTTTTAAGGGGCTCTTGCCGTGAGAGAAACGCATATGAAATATGAACTGTATTTTGCACGCTTGCCGGAAGCGCAATATACTCACTTTATACAAGATAAATAACAGTGTGCGGTGAATGTCCTATAGTTGTGTAGATGGAAGAAATACTTCTAAGCCCCAGTGACTTAACTTCTAATAAATAAGGAGGAAAAACGAAGCCCGGGAACTATATTTAACCTTTAGACGAAACCCTGAGAATAAACCGAGCGAGGTGGCTCAGGCGGTAGCGCTGTGACCCGCATTCGGGAGGTCGGGGGTTTTGGGGGTTTTTCGGAGGTTTCCCTGAGTCGCCAGGCGAATGTTGGGAAGAATTTCCATATCCTCCGAATATCCTGTGCCCCCATTTCACTGCAATAATCATTTCACTTCACTCTTCATTCCATTAGGTTTCTTTCAGGGTTGGAACCATCGGCGAGTGTCGCGGCAGCAGCACGGCAGGGGAAATAAATGGACTCAGGAAAACTCGTCCCCCGGATTGGAAGGCGCGTCCACTGGTTTACGCGGTCCCCAATGGATGGTGCAAGCCCGAGGGGTGGGGGGGATAGGACCCGCGTCGCCATAGGGAGAAGAACAGGGTTAAGCCAGCCTCCGCTAGGTGCTTCTAACTGGGAAAATGTCGGGCCCTGTCATGGCAACGTTCCGGCCGCCGTTGGGATCTATTCGTCTCATCCATCCTTTTTGGTTGTTGTTGTAGTGTTTAGCGCCCGCTTTTACTACTACGGCACCGCAGGCGGTGACACTGATGATACATGTAATGAAGATGGAGCACCGGTGGAATGAGATGGCGGGGGAAACCGGAGAACCCGGAGAAAACCCGCCCTGACGCCGCTTCGTCCACCACGAATACCACATGCGGGTCCCTGGGATCGAACCCGGGCCGCCTAGATCCTTTTTTTTTTGGGGGGGGGGGGTACCCCTTCACGGGCATAGGCACAAAAGATCGCCATTATGCAAGTTGTCATTGGACCTTATTGTTCCTAGTTGATTGATGAATAACAACAAAACTGTAGTGAATCTATTGTTCAAATGTGAATCATGAGCACTCTATTCTCTTTCAGTTCAGAACTGAGGTGAATGTAATGGCAATTATTCTTACAAATGTGTTCATAATGAGGCATGGGAATTTCTAAGAGTTAATGCCAGAACACAAGGAATTTGAGTTCAACTGTTATTGGACGGTATGCAGTGACATAGCAAGTTACCTAACACTCCATCCTCGTACACTCAGTTCGCGTTGGCAGGCTCTACTCGCCGGGCTGTGTTTACCTGCCCTTCCGTGACTCATGCCTGCTGAAGTTTACATTATTTGTCGTGACAAAGTGGCAGGAGCATAAATAACTCGAACACAAGTAATTGCTTAACAATTCCTAGGTATGTTCATTATGTGACATCGGGCGGAGTCAAACTATTTCCAATCACATGCCGGACCAGCGAGTGGGCAAAGACGTTGAAGGTCACGTTGCCTCGCGCAACTGCTCTGTGTACGTGATTGTCAACAATACAAGCGATGGAAATAAAACGGGTCGACAACGTTCGTGAGATTTCTAAATACGTCAATTCCGGTCGGCGGGAGGGGGGGGGGGGTGCGTGCGTCTGTGCGTGTGTGAGGAAATACAGAAAGGTCCTGTGACGTCATATCCAGAATATAAGGAGGCTGGACAAGAAAAGAGCAGTGGGACCGCACAATGTGCTGGTCTACCCACATAAAAAATAGCGCCAACAAAGGCAGACAGCGGCTAAAGTTATGCGCCCCATCTTCCGCAGCAAACAGCTGCAATTGAAGTCCAAACTCGTCCTGTATAAAGCTTTCATCCTGTCAGTGGTTCTTTACGCGTGAGTGGCCTGTGCAAACGCCTCAAAAACCGCCCTGAAGACTATCCAAACCCTCCAAAACCCCTCCCTCCGGAAAATCCTCTCTGCTCCCATCCTAACCACTATCCAAACCTCTCCAGGAAACCCAAATCCCATCCATACCCGAGGCAATAACAAAAAGAGCCACTGTCGCGTGGGCGCGCATCAGGAATCACCAAAATGACGTGATTGCCAATATTGGCAAGGGCGAGCCAAAGCATCGTAAACATGCTGGAATTAAAATGTTCTAGACATTGCATGACTCGCCGACTGACGCGCGCCCATGCAACCCAGGCCCTTGGTCACACACTCCGGAAGAGGTCTGTGCCTCGGAAACGCCACAGGAGCTGCAACCTGGTCCGCACAGGAAAACTGCGGAAAAACTGTAAATAGTGAAGTGTATATAGTGCAGTGTGTGTAAATATGTATATACGAGCGTGTATGTGTGTGTGTGTGTGTGCGTGCGTGTGATGGGACATATGTGTGGTATGCCCAGGAGTGAGTCAGTGTATGTATCCCTGTATATAAATTAAAAAAAAATTATTAAAAAACGGACAAACAAAAGACTGAGAATACGCCCAAAAACTGTTCTCGGTGGGCTAAAGCTGCTAACTGTATGGGGTTTTGATGAGATAAAAGCTAACAAGAGTACCCATGTAAATATTGTAAATTATAATTAATGTCAATTTTAGCCTGTAAGCCTGTACCGGCACCAGGCAAATTTTTCCTCAATAAAATAAGTCTAAGTCTAAGAGCAGTGGGTTTTAGAGTTGAGTTACCGACCGGAGTCGGCCAGTATGTCACTGACTGCAAGACAGCTGCGTGTGTATGTTGTAAGAAGATTCAACGAATGTCATGACTGGTTGTAACGCCGTAATTAGGGTATGAAAGACAGAGAAAGTGACGGACACTGAAGGACTGAGTAAGGCAATGGGACGTAAAAGTGAGTTGTGATAACCCGAAAGATTGTAGACTGTGTTAACGTGAAGAATACTGTCCGTGTGTGTGTGTGTGTTTGTGTGTGAGTGTGTGTGTGAGTGTGTGTGTTTGTGTGTGTGTGTGTGTTTGTGTGTGTCTGTGTGTGTGAGTGTGTGTGTGTGTGTGTGTGTGTGTGTGTGTGTGTGTGTGTGTGTGTGTGTGTGTCTGTTAGTCTGTGGACAGTATAACTCAAAAACGAAAAGTCGGTTAAAACCAAATTGTTATTTAAGTTTAATGAATTTCAAGAATGCGACACGAAGATTTTGAAGAAAGTTCCTCCACCCTAAACTACCCTTTACATGGAAAATTTTTCAAAATTTTGATTTTCTTGAAAATGGCTCTGACGATTTTGATTAAAATGCCATATGTTTGAGGTATTTTATGACAAATGAAATATCTTGAATTTTCTGGCTATAGCCCATGAAGTCCTATTTACTCTGGATGACATTTGCATAACTGATAAACCGTTGTTAAAACACAATTTTATGTCTAAATAAACTTTTTGGAGAGTGAACCATTTTGGAGATATTCCTCGTCATTTGTGTAAGTTTTGGAGAACATGCTTCTGTCACATTAAACATCGCTATTCATTTTTGTATGTTAACCATACAAAGAGAACGGATTATGAAAGCCTAAAAGAATTTGACTGACTACTAAACTTGGATAAATCTAAAGCAGCTTTATATCTCAAGTCATTACTAACGTATATACAAAGTCCACTTTTGTGTAATTTGTTTCTTGAAAACTCTGCTCCCAAAGAGCACCGAAGAGTTGTATCAAATGATGTTCGGCAAGACATAAAATGTGTGATACTGGTTTTTCAGTACCAGGACCAATAGAAACTTCGTTCAATTTGTTTATCATACTCATATTCATAGTATGGTATTAGAATACAGTTCTTGAAAATTTTGGTCAAATATATTCTAAGGTAAAATATGCATGAGGTGAAAGGAAACTAACCTTTATACCGATAAAAATATAAACTGGTTAAATTGGGCCTGCTACAAGTTTAGAAAACTTGAATCTGACTTGAATAACCCAAAGTCAGAACCGGGACTCGAACCATGGCTATTCGAGTCTTGAATGTTGTAATGTTATCGCTTGCGCTAGCACCTATAAATGCATTGAATTCTGTCAAATTCAAGGCTCCGGTACACTTTCAAATAGCTCAAAGTTCAATAAATATATTGTAACTTCAACCACGGCGCAGCAACAAAGGACGGACGGGGCCGAGTTACAGTACGCCACATACCAGGCGCGGTGAATAACAAAAGCGCTCAAGGTCAAGTTTCTCCACACCACTCACGCAAGGAAACGCGAGACTAACAATATAGTGGCAACGCATAGGTTTTCCAGAGTGTTCGAGAAGGGTCCAGAAGTAGGCTTGTTTGTACACGCTCGAGAAAGATCTGGCCACGTGATCGCCGGTATAAAAGCTTGCAGAGCGCGTGAGAGCAGGCAGTTTTTGAGTCGGTCAGTGTGTCAGTGAGTACAACACAGCTGTGAAATATACGTCACGTCGAAATGAAGAAGTTATGTGTTGAGCGATTGTATCGTCAGAGCTAGTGTTTGAGAGATAGATAAAGTGAAGACAGACCGTCAAAGGACTGCGTTAAAGCTACGAGAAGGAAACAGTTGAGTTGTAATATCACGAAAGGCTCTAGACTGTGTTAACGTAGGTAAAAGAGAACTGTGTTTTTGTGCAAAAGTTTAGAAGAAAAATAAAGTGGACTGGGATTTTGTCGTCTCTGTTAGAATATTTAGAAATGAATATACTTGTTATAGTTATCGCACTCGGTTTTTAAATCGTTAACTTAATATGAAGAGAGCACTATGTGGAATAAATAAGTATATATGTGAAGTATCTACAGTATGAATTTGTAGAGTACACAAAGGTAATCCTGACTTTGAAGTACCTGCAGCTGGCAATCTATCAATATGAAACACTTCGGTCGAAATTAAGCATCTTGTGTTATTACTTTAAAAGGCTGCCTGTGTAACCAACTTACAAAAGGAAATGTAGTTAATAGCAACACAAACCAAGTTGCTTCAAAGGCAGGCAGCTCTGTTTCTCATTGCTCAGCAGCAGTTAAAATTAGGGATTCGGTTCTTAAATCCGTTTAGTTACAGTTGCAGCACGGAAGGAAGTTCCACTTGCATGCAGATTACAACGAGCTTTGAGCAAAGGCATTACGTTGCCTCTGGGAGAGGTACGTACGTACGTACTGTAAATCGCTTTTTTTATTTTCCCCGTTCTCGTACCCCTTGATGCCATGAAATATTAATCCGTAGCGCAGACTGGCCACAGTTGCCCATGACGCCGCTTTTGATGAATTGCCTCAGAGTCCACTAATATAAAGGATTTGGTGTGAGAGGTAGCCTCTAATGTTATTATTAACCATAAACTTTCAACATCCCTGCCTCACTGATTGTACGTATAAATTTGCATGTCAGCTTTGCTAGACCGTATCGCCATTCCCATTCAAGCCTGCTTTCATCTCTACCTCACAGTACCTCAAAGCTTATTATTTCACTATTCTACTGTTATTTATAACAACAAAATAAACATAATCCTCAATTTTTTTTCCAGATTTATATCATACGCATGCCGCAGTTCCTGTTCTACTGCGTATAGCAATTACAGGAAGCAGGTATTGTATTCGACCCAAAATTTCGATTCCACCAGAAATATGTTTTGAGGTCCCCTGAATAAAAAAAGGATTTTTAGACCAAGATCCGCGGACGCACGTGTGTATGTTTGTGTGTAAACAAAACTCAAAAACGATAAGACAGTTAAAAACCAAAGTTGGTATTTAACTTTAATATCTTTCAAGGAGATCCGACACGAAGATTTTGAATAAAATTACGCTACCCTGAACTACCCTTTACATGGAAAATTTTGATTTTCTCAAAAGTGGCTCTAACAATTTTGACTAAAATGCCATATGTCTAAGATATTTTATGGCAAATAAAACGTATGTTTTCAATTTTCTGACATATTCTATGTAGTCCTGTTTATTCTTGATCACTTTTGCATTACTAGTAAACCGTAAGAGATAGATCAAATCGTACTGTACAAAAAATGTAGATTTCGTTAAAACACGCGAACTATGTCCAAATACATTCTTTTGTGGATTGAACCATTTCAAAGATATTTCCTGTTATATATGTGCGCTTTGCGGTACTTATGCTTTCCTCAAATGGAAGGTCGTTATTCACTTTTTCACCTCTTGGCCGTGCAAGCGGAAGATAATTTCAAAACCTTAAAATATTTTACTACCGGTCAAGGCGTACTGTACTAGTATTCCCCTTGACTCTATAAGAAATTCAGTAATAAGATAATTTCTGCAAACTTTCTATCTTTACTAATCTCTACTACCATATGTAGCAAAATAATTCAGGCAATAGAGGGTTAATACAAGAGTAGAGAATGTAACATGAGGCAACAGATCAGATTCTTCAAAGACTTATTGGAATAGAAATATAATGTCGTTAATATATCACATAAGCCTATACGGACATCGTTTACCCGAAGTAGCTGACTTAGGTTTGAATGCTCTTCAAATATTAGAGCTTCTGGGGTTACCAGCCTTGTAATATCTATCATATTGTAGAAAAGGCTTTTGTCTCCTTCTACGGTACAGTGTCGAATAAAGTTGCGCGGATACTCAAAAAGTATAACATTAAAACGATATTCCCCTCACAAAACATTCTCAGGCAGCTTACGAGACAGGTTAAGGATGATCTTTGTTTTAAAAGACTTGGTGTTTAAAAATTCCTTGTCAGTGTGGAAAAACATATAGCACCGACAGTTCGCACGATTTAAGAGAGATGTGAGGAACACAAAAGCCATCTACAACCAGAAAAATCTGATTTGTTGCACTAATATGACTTTCTCTACTCTTGTACTAAGAATTCTTATAAACTCTTATTCCTATATCTTCTGCATGTTATCTCAGACAAACATTTTGTAGAAATTATCTTATTGCATATTTACTTGTAGGTGCAAGGGGAATGTGAGACTTCAGTAGGCTTTGAGCTTTGATATTCCCTTTTCTTTGAACGGTTAACCTTTTAAAAAATGATAGACGATGATGCATTTGACGAAAGTTTGTTTTCCGAAAAAAAGAAGTAACATTTTGTCTATCTTTTACGGTTTACGAGTTATTCAAAAGTCATCCCCAGTAAACAGGACTTCAAGGGCTATAGCCAGAAAATTCAAAACATACATTCATTTGGAATAAAAATATCTTAAACATATGCCATTTTGATCAAAATAGACAATTTTAAGAAAATCAAAATTTTTGAAAAAGTTTCCATGTATAGGGTCGTTTAGGGTGGAGCAATTTTCTTCAAAATCTTCGTGTCGCTTTCTTGAAAGACAATTAAACAATCAAAGTTAAATACTAACTTAGGTTTTTAACCAAGTGTTTCTTTTTGAGTTATGTCAACAGTGGCGCACACACACACACACACACACACACACACACACACACACACACACACACACACACACACACACACACACACACACACACACACAGAGACCTCATGCTCATTTTGGATTCGGGGGCATCAAAACATATTTCCGGTGAAATCTCGACATGAGATTTTTGAGTGGAGTTAAATATTTCCTCTACTTTTCTATATGTAGTAGAGAAAGCGAAAATGATCAGTAGCGCAGCGTAGTCTCCACAATGATCACAGAATTTTGCTTGATGAGGTAGCAGTTTCACACCACAGTAACCGACATTACAACAGATTTGTAATAGAGACAATGAACTTAAACTAGAGCCAAATAATTTTAATATGAATAACGGCCTACGGCTGAGCAGAGCTTGGACAGTAATGGCCATGATTTTTAGATGGCTGTTTATTTCATATGCAGTCCCCGATAAAGGCCACGAGTTTCAGTAGGCCATTTATTTATTAGTCATTTCCTGGTGATGGCAATGGAGTTTGATATGACCAAAAG
>CM060963.1:144794218-144821718 GCA_030765045.1 Tenodera sinensis
AATAAGCAATAATGGATCGCTAATGCATAGTTATAACCCTACGAAGATTCCACATGTTCCGGTTAGATAGGCAGCATTATGGACTTGCATATATGTGCCTCTATTTACTAGCAATTGCAGATATACCGCTAAATTTCCGAACAATACTAAGTATAAGCTGTTTTGGTATCAATTAAACGTTTCATAATTGCGCTCCATGTTTTAGGATAATAGCACTGCGGTGCATGTAAAGGTCGACATTGTAGCCCAACTGAAGCTTCACCCTGCATCCTGAACACTCAATACAATGGTCTTTAATGAAGAAAATCTGTTACCTATACACGACTTTCTCTTCTCATCGTCCTTTGTTTTTATAGATTTTGCATTATACACTTATTTGTGCGTACAAAGAACGTCTAAGATAATCTCACTACACCTCGTGGCATTACATTATTTATCCTTATACGAAGCCTTGACCATTTCGTTGCTTGCATTAGGTAATGGCGTAAGCATATGCCACTCGTTTTGCTAAATAACCTTAACCAATCACCAAAACAAATGCTACAAAATGCCATAGAAACGAAATACATGTTTATGATTTCGAACGCATTGGTTAAAAGAGAAAACGTTAGTGAGTGCATTCAGTTTGTCATATACACCTGTTATGATTGGTAGGACACATCTTGAACGAGATTGAAATCCAAGGGCAAAACTAGATGAGTGCCCAGTTAGCGAATTGAATAATGTGTATGTGTGAGAAGTTTCCAGGGGATGCTGATTAAAGTTTCAATTGTGTTGACTAAATACATAGCAAGGCAGCACTTTATAAGAAAAAACTAACAAAACTCATTGTCCCTGTAATATTAAGGTTTGTTGTTGACTAAAGGCAAGAAAAAGAAATAAATAAAACAAAAAATAAAGAGTGAATGAATAAAAGATGAACGAATAAGTAAATTGATTAAGTAGCGTGTTTTGCTTCTAATTAAAACTATAATTAGTTAATTTACCTATATTAACCTATTGTTATATAACCTATATATAATATATGATAATTAGGATACATAGGAGTATACATAAAAATATGATACCATTTTATTGCCATAATATGTAGTGTTATATTCTTGTAAACCATATCCATAAATATATTTATCTCCAGTTTCCAAAAGGATTGGTCAATGATAACAAAAGGTAGTTTATTGAATCACAGAGATCTTTAGTGTCACAAATGTATTATAATTATAAATGACTACCTGTGCAAACACGTATATTATAATAATATCCCTCTAGTTCTACTTAGTAATGCTGTTTCAATTTGCTTTCAATGAAATTATAAGCGGTTTTAAACCTCTATATAGTACATGTTTCCCTCGCCAGTGTGATATATACTTATATTATTCTAAATATGTATAACTGGATTTTCTCAAAAAAGGTGCAGACGTCAATCTGCCCTCTTTCCCTCTTTATTGCTGTGTTATCAAGTCGCCACGTTCTGTGATAGGTGAGGTGAAAAACACGCCTTAGAAGAACCCAGAAAACCATACGAAATCCGCCGAAGATTATCTTTGGCTTTGTTTGTACAAGGAGAAATGGGAAAGTAACCGAATCACTTTATGCTGTTCTTGAAATTCCATATTCTTTCAGAGATTTCCAGAACAAACTGTGCAGTCACAACGTTTTAAAAATGACAAAGATATGAATACTGAAATGGTTGATGCCGCAAGAAGCTTACATAAGATAAATGAAATAAAATGTGTTTTAAATATATCTACATATCAGGTCTTCCGAATTAATAAGAGGGCCTGAATTGCTACTTCCGACACACATTCAAGAAATAAATAATATTGTGTATATAAATATTCTAAATATACGCTCCTTTAATTATTATAATCTTTAGTAAATATAAGCCATCCAAAAGCTCTCCTTGAAAATATATAAAATATACTCTGGAATAGAGCGATATTCTTGAAAATATTTTCTTGTATGTTTGGAAGAACTGTTCTTCATATATCTTAACGTTTAAGGACACCTCAAGACATATTTTACCGAAATACGCTCTGCCTTTAAACTATTTTGTGCAGTAAACAGTTTCGTCAACAAAAATCTTATGAAAGGGCACATTTTAAGAATAATAATTATGTAGATGTCATTATCTCATATGGAGTTCATTTTTTTTCAGTTTTACAAAATCCGAAAAAAAAAAAAAGAAAGAAAAAAACGTTTAAATCTTTTTTTGAGATGGAACCATTGAAATATCGGGGATGTCAATTTCATGTTTCTCTGAGGGGGATGACACATATGTAAGGAATATTTATAAATATGTCATTGTTACCATACACTGTTTATCAACAATTGACACAACGTTCATAATTCTAAAACAGATTGGAAAGAGTTTAAATCAGTACTATTTGAAGTCATTCGATCCCATTATGAATGAGCCAGCAAACCGGGGCGGTGTCTGCTTCTAATGTACCTACCGCGCATACTGCAAATCGCACCACAGAATACTGTTATTGACTTGTTACGATGCCATGGCATTTAGTTGCGCTGCAGCTTCCATTTTCTTCTGGTGAGAAAAGAAATTGTTACGTAAAAATAGGTAAAAAACATGAAGGATATTAAGTGGCTAGTGATTGGTTTCCATAATTGCGGTAAGTTATACAGAGATATTACAATTCGACTAGGGATAACTAAAACGTGTGTGTCACAGAAAGAATATAGGAAAAGCGGCAAATGTTCAAACATAGAGCGAAGTGGTAGGCCAAGGGTTGCATCGCACTGGGAGGATAGAACTATTGCAATTATGACTATATAAGATCGGCAGATAGAGGAACATTTGTCACCAGGCCGAAAAACCGCCGAGAACTTCGCGAGGCATTATCCGAATCCTGGAATACATTGCAATGGAAAAGTGTAGGAATATTGCAAAGAGTATCCCAAAAGAGTAAATCTACTTTGAAAGCCAAAGGAGACCAAATAAACTGTAAAATCAACTGCAACGTATGCTTGGTGCCATATGCTTTAAATATATAGCAATTTATAACGTTATACGCTCTTCAAAGAGAAAATTTCAAAATATCACTGACTGTCCTTAAACTTTTGGTCGAACCTGTACAAAGTTTGGTGCTTATCCGAGTTTTTGCTTCTCTGATATGCTGTTCACACACACACACACACACACACACACACACACACACACACACACACACACACACACACACACACACACAGACACACACACACACACACACCTATAACCACGGTTACAGATTTATGAAGCGTTTGATGACAAATTTTGTTGTATCAAAGCATGCTTTGTAGACATCTACTTAAATACATACTATAAGCTGATCCGGTCTTTCTACAACGATGTTTGCATTGTTTTCTTTTTATTTCCAAAAGTAGAGGTTTCTGTGCATGACCTACCATATCTCAGACGCACAACGCAATCTCTTCTTTCTTACGGGCGATCTCTAGTGTATCGGCTTAGGGACTCTACCCAGCCATAAGAACTCGCTGAGGAAACTGCAGAATAGAGCTCAATGAAATACATACATCTAAAATGCAAGTCAGCAATTAGGCTGCCTTCTGTCTCCATTTGGGCTGTTCAAAACATTCGGAAGTGTAGAAAGTAATTTTCTACCAGCGTCCCGATAGGAGTTTCAGACAGTTCGATAAACGTGCCTCTTTCCAACAAATTGCACCTCAGCCAGGCCCGGACCACGCCCTACCGTAGGCGGGGAAGATATTAACTGTGAATAAACTCTGCTTCACAGCCGCGGACAAATCAAGAAATGATGAGTCATGTCTGGAGCTTCAAATTCCTCTAAGCCCTACACGGCACAGCGTCTTGTTCACACTATCCGCGATACAGTTGTCTAGCGGCAACAACAAGTTGTCACAAGTTCCAAATCTTTAGATTACTAAACCATATGATTAATTCAAGTGCTGTGCCTTGCAGTCCGGACATTACCCCTTTTTTATTGTTCCATTTATATCCCAACTTTAACTGCAGAGGTCATAACTGCGGCCTTGCCTATTGACAAATGGTGTTATAACGTTTTTCTATCTCTGTTTGTTTTGTTTTGTTTTTCGTTTTTAACTTTGAATTCACACTTTCATTGTTTCAGACTCAGGGAAGGATGACTAATAATCTTGGCTGGAGAAAAATTCCTACCCCCCTGCCGGGAATCGAAACCGGAACCCCTAGCACAGCAGGCAGGTGCTCTACCAACTAACTGTACCATGGGGCTAGCCAAATCGCCCCTTTGTAGCACGCCTTAATTATTAAAATTTGTATACCAGGGTGCCCAAATGGTCTGTCTTTGGCATAAGTAGATTTCCTTTCCTATTAATTGTCAAACACTCGTGCACTGATCAATTGTACGGGCATAAGTTTATTACTGTCATAGGGTTGTTGGTTGAAGTGAAATTTTGTCCATATATCACTCTCATTCCTGCAAAATAATAATAATAATAATAATAATAATAATAATAATAATAATAATAATAATAATAATAATAATAATAATAATAATAATAATAATAATAATAATAATAATAATAATAATAATAATAATAATAATAATAATAATAATAATAATAATAATAGTCTAAGCCCTATTATTATTATTATTATTATTATTATTATTATTATTATTATTATTATTATTATTATTATTATTATTATTATTATTATTATTATTATTATTATAATTATTATTGTTGTTGTTGTTATTACTATTATTATTATTATTATTATTATTATTATTATTATTATTATTATTATTATAGTAATAATAACAATAACAATAATAATAAAAGTAGTAGTAGTAGTGGTAGTAGTAGTAGTAGTAGTAGTAGTAGTAGTAGTAGTAGTAGTAGTAGTAGTAGTAGTAGTAGTAGTAGTAGTAGTAGTAGTAGTAGTAGTAGTAGTAGTAGTAGTAGTAGTAGTAGTAGTAGTAGTAGTAGTAGTAGTAATAGTAGTAGTAGTACTAGTAGTAGTAGTAGTAGTAGTAAGAAAAGAACAATTAGAATAATAATTACAATAAATATACTAATAATATAATAGTACTAATAATAAGATAATAGGTATAATAATAACAATAACTAGGAACAAAAAGAATAAGAATAATTAATACAGAAACAAGAAATAAACGAACAAATGACAACGAAACATTACAATAATGTTTAAATGGACTTTGTTACGGTACCTTAATGTGAAATGTTAGATATACGAGCACATACCGGAGTGAACTAATTCTCTTGAGAATAAAGATTCCTGCAAGTAAAGTGCAAAATATTCTAAGACCTTTTCGGTTGTTTATATTCTTATTCTCCATTCCCGTGGATTTCACACGCTAGCTCAAGCCTGGGAACTGCCTGGCATTGCTCATCTTCGCCGATAAGTAGAACGCAGTTGGCACACGCCACTGACGTCCATGTGGCTGGAACTGCCCCGGTGTGTTCTGCAACTGTTTCTACTTATGCAAAAGACGGATGAGCTAGACCACCTGATATATGTAGTACAACTCTTGTACTTTACTCGTATTTCTCTTATTTTGTAATATTCTGTAATGCTTTACTTATAATTCACACTTTGTATAGAACATCATTGTGTTCAGTGAAAATTGAAAATCATGAGCATATTATGTACCTACACATTTTTTCCAAGTAATGCAGCATGCCTCGAACAAACGGACCTATAGGCCAGGCTTACTTAGGACCAAATCTTACGCTGCTTGCAACGTTGCCTCTAAGAACCTCATATATGAACGTTTGCTTTAAGAAGTCATATCTGGCAATTTCTCGGAGATTACAAAACCGAGATATGTAGGACGAATATTAAACCTTTTCCTCTTCGAGCAGTGTGTGTGCGAAATGAAAACTTAGGATCTAGAACGTCACTTCTATAAAGAAAAAGGTAGCAGATGAAGGAAAAACCGTAAAATTCTAGCCAAGAAGATCTTTGAATACATAAAGGTGTGGTTTACACAGTGAAATTACTACCAAGTGAATTCCCAATGGGCCCTCCTTCTCCTATATTGAAACTTATGTAAGCAAACAGTTGGAATGATATACTACAGTTTTCTCCTTTAAGCGTTTGTTTGCAGAAAAAAGACATATATTGGAAGACTGTTATGGTTACAATTTGTTAGGTGTCAACCCGAGGGGGAGGAAAGGCAGAAGTAAGAAAGCTATATCGTGTTGTATTCGGTTTCATAAATAGTGTTTCTGAAGTCCTATATTGATTTGTGAAGGGAAATATAAGGTCTTCAAGCTTAAGTGTATTGAACGTTACAATGAATATCTCCGCACAACTTTCTATTCAATGAAAATGCCTATACTGGAGCATCCATAATGAAGACTGGGTTCAAGTTCAACCGTCCCACAAACAAACACTGCATAGTACTTAATAGGTTGCGTAATGGGCACAAATACAAAATGTTGAGGTATTTAGGGAAACACACACACACACACACACACACACACACACACACACACACACACACACACACACACACAGATATAGTGGGTGAGTCTTCTCAGCCTGCAGATCGAGAAGTTATGCAGTCCCGGCGTTTTACAGACTGTTTCGTAAACATCGCGTGTATCAATTTGGGCCGAAATGACTGTTTTACGCCGCTGTGCGTGAAGCGACTTGCTCTCGGAGTGTGCGCGTTGGTCTTCAGGGTAAAGATGCCAGATTCAAATACTACCACTTTTCATGTTTACAAATCTTAATGGCAACAGACAGTTTGGCATGGACATCTCGTTTCACTTAATTAGTTTAACTGTGGGAATTTCATGAAAACACAAATTGTTACTTTTGGTATATGCTATAATGAGCGTCATAAACAAATGCACAACAACGTTGTAATTATAGTTTACAGACATAAGGCATCGTTAAATAATATTTTACTATTTAAAGCTATTCTTAAATATAAAAGAAGGCCGATAAATTGTTCTGAGAATTTCCAAATTGCAGTATGTACGTAGATAACGTTTGCAATGCCATATTATGATCGTTGTGAACCTCTCTGATTCCCATTTAACAATGACTATGACGTCATGTGGGATAGCACGCAAATAAACCTTTATAATTTACCTGTGTCTTCCATATGGTTGTAAAAGCTGTTCGACAACTTAATGCTGAACCTAATTTTTGAAGGTGTAATTGGAACTGCCGACATTTACCATGACTTTCCTGTACATTAACCATTGCGCTGCTAGAACACTAACACGGAGCACCACTGTAGTCCTAATCAGCACACTGGTGCATGTAGTGTCAGCACCTGCATTTCGCATCGTCTGTGAAATTCAGGGTTGCCTAATTACCAATCTAAGGATGAGAAAATTCACGCGATATATATTAACCAATGCCAGTATAGCAAATATATTACGTTTTGATCAAACTTGTATTAGATACTTTGTTAAGGAAAACAATAACAAAATATTTTACATGTGAAGAGTAGTTCGGGGTAAGAGGAAATTCAAGGTTTTCCTGTTTTATGCTTGAAAGATGGATTTAAATGCCAAACATAACATTTATCTAAATTTTGTTTTTAAATTATGCTCCGCTCGCTCTCTCTTTCTTTCTCTCTCTCTCTCTCTCTCTCTCTCTCTCTCTCTCTCTCTCTCTCTCTCTCTTTCACATACGCACCTCATATCTGGGGCAGTTGTAAGTTGCTGAACGAATATTACCGGTCAAGTCTCAATATCCCGTTTTAAATGTAGTGCAATGTTTCCTCTGCCTACTTTAAACACAGACAGATTTTGTCAGATATTTGCAAAATTTGAAAACCCCCTAAGAAGAGTCGGAACAGCGTGATAGCAGCTACACCAGTTTTGCAACAAGCACATTAGGATAGTATTTGCTGTAAACATCTACCACGATAACCTGGCTCATCATATCGGAGGATGAATGAAGTGGGTGAAATGGTGTTCAAATGAGTCCCGGATCCATACAGTTTAAAGTTGCTGGCGTTCGCCTTCAAAGAAAAAGGCAAAACGCCGAAATGGACTATCCGCGTAACTATAACCAAGATTCGAACTTGGGATCTCTTGAAAGCGAGGCAGACATCCTACCTCGATACCACAGTTATTTTATATACATCCTCTCATTTCAGAAGTACAGGCATGCAATATGAATAAAATTGAGTAGTATTTACATACGTTCCGCTCGGCGTCACATTGTTATATGAAATGCTTACGTCAATGTGCAATTTGATTTTCGTAGTAAAAATAATACCTTATAGTATTTGTTTATTATCATTTTAATAGTTATTGTTGTCATTACTTTTGCAGCTATATGAATTAAATGTTACATGATGGCTAAAGGCAGTGAAAACATGCTGGCAGCTCTTACTTAATCAATGAAATATTCTAAAATGTTTAATTTCGATCTTAACTAGGAATTATGTTTTAAACTACTGTTTCTTGCTTCCGCTTACCTTCAAACACATAAAATGGCACCAAAACTTTATTTTTCGCGATATACAAACACAATTTGCAAGACTATTGTACTTATACCTGACTTGATTGAAGTCAACCAATCATGTCCATAACATTTTCAACCAATGGCACCCTTCATTCGCAAAAAGATTATCACACTTCACTATCACCTCCTGAATTTTAAGTACCGCCTCCTCTGTTTTTCTTGTTATGATCAAGGTAGAGAATCTAGCTGCACTGTCCTACAAAAACTCAACAACTTACAACATTTGAGGCAACAGAGGCGCTATTCAAATGCTAAAAATGGCTGACTCTCACTTTGGTAAAGCATCTAATGCAGTTTGAGGAGGGAGAACCAGAACGCAGGATACAACTGGAAATATATTTGGAATCACTATTGAACGAAATTATAAATTAACGCAGATACTCTTTAACTACTGACATTGCCAACATCTTAAAATATTGGAGCATCGATATGAGAATCTTGTAGGCCGTGCCAATGGACGCTGATGTATATGTGCCTTCTACATGTTTCTTTTAATCCTTTTAAGAGGTTAATAATTACAATTCAGCATTTAAATAACATTTCATAGACTATATAATCCTTAAATTCGTGAAACAGTCTTAGTAAGTGCAACTCACAAAGATCAAATTGTCTAGATAAATTAACAATCATTCGTAGCATTACTTATGATAACTAACTTTTGAGAACAGGAGCATGTTTGCAACTACAAAGGTTATGTTTACAAGAACGTAGCTTTGCCCTTGACATATAGATACCAATCCAACTCATATTACATCAAAACTATTCTGCTGCCTGTGTTTGTTCCTGTAATCCCTCTACTATTAGTGACATGAAATACGATCGGAAGCTTTTCATTTGGACACTCGTGTGATTTGCGGTAACTGGGTCGAGTATTCGGTTACTAAACTAGCGCCACTGGTCGTCCTTGTGCCACTAAATATTCCATTTCACTGATTTACACACTTTTAAAGCCTGTTTCATATTGCTAGTAAAACATACATAACTTCGCATCTCTCATTCTATCCCTGCATACTACTGTTAAATAGTTGATGTGCTGCACTCACATGACTTTCTCTACTCTTGTATTACTATTCCCACAAACTTTTATTCTTTTATGTTCTTCGTGCTAATTGAATCAAACATTTGTAGAAATTATATGTTTGATAATTTTCTTGTAGGTCCAAGGAGAATATAGGAATACAATATGCTTTGAGCGATAGTCAAATCTTTTAAAGCTGGTTGCTATATGAAGGCTTTGAAATTCCATCCTCCTTGCACAGCCAAGAGATAAAAAGTGAATAACGACCTTCTGTTTGAGAAAAGTTAAGTATTACAAAACGCACACAAATAAAGAGGAATATCTCTGAAATGGTTTTGTTCAAAATAAAATGCATTTAGACATAACTGTTGTATTTTAACGGGATCTACATTTGTGTATAGTGAGATTTGGTATATCTCTTACGGTCTACCAGTATGAAAAAATCGTCAACAGGAAGCAGGTCTATACACGCTATAGCCAAAAAATTCAAAATACGCATTTCATTTGCCATAAAATATCTTAAATATGTGCCATTTTATTCAAAGACATTTTTCTGAAAAAATAAAAATTTTCAAAAAATGGTACATGCAAAGGATAGTTCAGGAAGAAGTTAAGTTCCTTAAAAGATACTGAAGTTAAATACCAACTTTGGCTTTTAAAAGACGTTTCGTTTTTGACTTATGCTGTTCATACACACACACACACACACACGCGCGCGCGCACACACACACACACACACACACACACACTCACATACACACACACGGATTTTTTTTTAAGAATGCTTTTATTTTGATTTAGGGGGCCTCAAAATATATATTCCTGGTGAAATCTTGACGTCGAATTTTTGGGTTGAATATAGTACCTCAGGTACTTCTAAACTTAGTAGAGAAAGTATTCCAACTTTTGTTACATAATTACGAAAGTACCACTAAAAGGTTATCATTGCTATCAGAGAGGTCAATCCGACTGATGAAAGCAACCTCAGAAAGAGGTTTCATTTCACCGGTACTTTGTGAAGTTTACATTGTTTACGTTTCTCTTAAACATCCGTAAGACATATTCATTGTGTCAGAGGTTTGTCGAGAAGTAAGCAACCATTGAGCCAAGCGAGATAACTCCGCCGTAACTTGTGGGTCTCGCATTCAGCAGGTCGTAGATTCAATTCCCTGGCTAACCTTCCTGACCCATGGATGATGGATGATCATAGGATATACGTACTTGCTGCTAAAGAAATGAAATGAACGGAACGATTAGAAAATTCACACAGGTAAGTAAATAAATAGGTCATGCACTTAATGCAATATATCGATTAAATTTGGCGAAAATTGTGGAACATTTTTATTTTACTTTTTGTATTATTATTATGCTTATACTTTTTATGTTAATCGGACTCTTTCATTTTCTGGATATCGGTAATTTTTAAAGCTCAAGGAGGGCATTTAAATGTTCCAATGCAGGTGAGCTTTCCTCGCTGACCTACGTCGCTACAGCGTTCAAATGCAATTTTCGTTTATACTGTCTTTGGTTTTAGTCTCTTGCACGAAATTTTGCTTCGAAAAGGTTGTGAGTTGACTGTGCTGAAATGAATTTGATATATCGAGCTGAAACGCCGCGAGTCTGACAGGTGTTTTGTTTTTAAACAAAGAAGTGTAGTCAGTGTTTTGTAATTGTGCAATCTTGCCAGGTTAATTCAGTTGCCCAGTTGTATATTAGGCATTGCTTAGGTATATAATAGGTTTCAGTTAGTCGTCAGTGTATGGTAAATCAGTAATAAGCAGATATTTTATGATGGAGTAAAAATTAGCGAAAGTGCATAGCTTAGAGGTTAGCTAAGAACAATTGTACACTTTTACTTTCTCTACTGGTGAGTAGGGGAAGTATTGTATTCCACCCAAAAATTCGATGTCGAGATTTCACCGGAAATATATGTTTTGAGGCCCCCTGAATCCAAAAAGAAAGCACTTTTAGAAAAAGGTCCGTGTGTGTGTCTGTGTGTCAGTCTGTCAGTCTGTCAGTCTGTGTGTCAGTCTGTGTGTCTGTGTGTCAGTCTGCCAGACTGTGGATAGCATAACTCAAAAACGAAAAGTCGGTTATAAACCAAAGTTGGTATTTAAGTTTAATGTCTTTCAAGGATGCGACACGAAGATTTTGAAGAAAACAACCCCACCCTAAACTACCCTTTACATGGAAAATTTTTCGAAAAATTTTGATTTTCTTGAAAATGGCTCTAACGATTCTGATTAAAATGTCATATGTTTGAGATATTTTTATGATAAATGAAATGTATATCTTGAATTTTCTGACTATAGCCCTGTAGTCGTATTTACTCTAGACGACTTTTGCATAACTGGTAAACTGTTAGAGATAGACCAAATGATACTATACAAAAAATATAGATGTTGCTAAAATACACAATTTATGTCTCAATAAATTTTCTTGTAGGGTGAACCATTTCGGAGATATTCCTTGTTATGTGTGTGAGTTTCGGAAAACTTAGAACTTTCGTGAAAAGGATCATCGTTGTTCATTTGTTATATGTTAGTGGGCAAAGGCAACAGAATTCCAAAGCTTTAAAACATTTGACTATCGCACAAAGCCTACTGTATTCTAATATTCCCCTTGTACCTACAAGGAAATAAGCAATAAGATAAGTTATACAGATGTTTATCTTAACACGAAGAAGATACAGGAATAAGAGTTTGTAAGAATGGTTAGTACAAGAGTAGAGAAACAATGGGAAGGCGAAAGGAAAGTTTTCATATTAGGAAATGACCAAGAGAACTTATAATTCTCATGAACTCCTACTGAAGCCAAGCAGCAGAGGGTATTTCATATGGTGCTGGGGAATTTTAAATTGATTGGATTTAGGTAAAGTACATGTTAACTTTAAAATTCATTTTTCTCAATTTTTCAGCAGTTTTCAGCAGTTTGGGCCCTAGTTTATAAGTTATTAGCTCTAAATTTTCAGGAGAGCTTTAGAGGTACTAAAATGTATCACGTGCTTGTTAAAAAACTTTAAATAATTAAGCTGAAATGAAGTATTTTTCATAACTCATACTTTAAAAAATGCGAAAATACCAATAAGTGGTACACAAAACATTTTTTTATCTTAAACTAATTAAATCTAAGCAATGGCTGCCTAACAATATCTTTACATCTGTATGCTGAGCTCAAATTAAACATTTAGGTGAGATACAATACACTGGGGGCTCCGAGAGTCATTTCATATTAGCGTATCAAAAAGTGACTAAAACGGTATGACATGGAAATTTTGTGTATGCTATAGATTTTATGTTCGGAGTGTGTGACAAAAAATTGAAAGCAATCAGACGAAAACCGTGGAGATTTTAATGTTCATAGATACATTACCTTAAGTAATAGTAGAACGAGCCAAAGTATCTAAAGCATGCAAAACCGGTTTGTGAGGAATTTTTAAACTTTTTAATGTATAATGTTACAAACTATCACACAATCAATGTAGTACACGTGGTTAAGCTGCTAAAGGGTTTACAATTAGTAAAAGACTAAACCCTTCTAGAAGATTTTCTCACTGTTGTTTCTCGCCGTAAGTGAAATCTTTTCTGTGGCATAACAACATAGTCAGTCCTGTGCTGGAAGTGAGAGTATGTGGGATGCGGTTGCCTTGGGAACTAAAATCAGGCTGGACATTAGACTGGAAAGTGGCTATCAAACCCGACGGCTTGGAACAGAATACAGGCGCATTCTCCTTTAGCACACAGGACATTTCACAATTTGCT
Source organism: Tenodera sinensis (assembly GCA_030765045.1). Lineage (NCBI taxonomy): Eukaryota > Metazoa > Arthropoda > Insecta > Mantodea > Mantidae > Tenodera > Tenodera sinensis. The sequence continues at coordinate 144,807,474 of CM060963.1, forward strand.
TCTAACATCGCCTAGTTTATCAGCTGGCGTATTATCTGCCTTGGGTGTTCTTATTGGTTCATCTTAATTTACATTTGACTTTAGGCTACGAAAGATACGAGTAGCAAAGATACAAACCGACTTACTAAGCTATATGTAAGAAAGTACGAGTACTTAAGTAATTAATTGTAAACATGCACATATTATATGTAGAAATAAACGATTTAAAACTATAAAGTACAACTTTAGAAAAAAAAAGAGTAAATTTGTTCATGTAGGTATATTGTAATGGGAAGCTTCTTCAAAATCCTCATGTCGCGTCGTTGAATTGAAACACCAAGTTTCGTATCTTTGAAAATGCTTCTCACAGACACAAAAGCACGCAAACGCGCACGCTCGCGCGCGCGCACACACACGCACACACACACACACACACACACACACCTTTTATAAAGGTGTATTTTTACTTTCTCTAGTTCGTATGATAACGCGCCTGGCTGTGGCACGGGCGATCCGTGTTCGATACTCGGTAGCGGCATGCGATATTTTCCCCGCTGGAAGTCCGGGGTGCACTCAGCCTCATTAGGTCTCTCAGGGACCAATTGAGCAGCTACTTGACTGAAAAGTAGTGGCTATGGTCGAGAGGTCCGCATAACCAGCCGGGAGGGACGGATGTGTGCTGAACACGTCCCACCTCCACTGCTGCACACCTGTGCTGAGCAGATGTGGGAAACGCAGCGGTCGAGCGGTAGGCCTTGGTCCGCACGGGCTGTTGTGCCATGGAGCTTACTCCCTATAGTAAGTAAGGAAAGTACTGCATTAAATCCAAAAATACGATGTCGAGATTTCACCGGAAACATATGGTTTGAGGTCCCTGAATTATCCAAAAGAGCACTTTCAGAAAAGCTGTGTGTGTGTGTGTGTGTGTGTGTGTGTGTGTGTGTGTGTGTGTGTGTGTGTGTGTGTGTGTGTGTGTGTGTGTGTGTGTGTGTGTGTGTGTGTGTCTGTGTCTGTGTCTGTGTCTTTGTCTGTGGGTCTGCCTGTCTGTGAACAGCATAACTCAAAAACTATAATTTGCTATTTAAGTTTAATATATTTCAGGGATACCAGGCAAAGATTTTGAAGAAAACTACTCCACCCTACAATACCTTTTACATGACACAGTTTTCGAAAATTTTGATTTTCTCAAAAGTGTCTAACGATTTTGATTAAAATACCATATTTTAAGATATTTATATGCCAAATGAAATGTATGTTTTGAATTTTCTTGCTATGGTCCATGTAATCCTATTTATTCTTGATGTGTTTGCATAACTGTTAACCGTAATAGATAGACCAAATCTTACTGTGCAAAAAATGTAGATCTCGTTAAAACACAATATAAGTGAAATTATGTTTTTGTGAAGTAAACATTTCGGAGGATCTCTCTGTTATTTGTCAGAAGTTTATAGTACTTATAGATCGTTCTCAAATGTGAGGTCATTATTCATTTATTTATCCCCTAATCAAGCAAAGAGAACGGAATTTCGAAGTAATCATATTGCGACCACACTTAAAACATTACTTGAAGCCTGCTATTTTCCCTTTTCATTTACAAAATATTAGTAATAAGATAATTTCTCCAAATGTTTATCTCTATTAGCATGATGTAGATCAGGCGTGTCAAACAGCACTCGCCAAGTGTGAAAATATTCCCCTATTTTCCCTCCCTTCAAATCGGAGAACGAGGAAAACAAAGCGAAAACCGGTTCTACTAGGGCGTGCTACTGCAGTTAAGGAGGGGTGCACTCCTCTCTTCACACCCTGGGAGTGATGTTTGACATGCCTGATGTAGATTAAGGAAGAGGTGTTTGTAAGTATAGTTAGTGCAAGAGCAGAGAAAGTCTTGTGAGTGCAGCACATCAGACTTTTTGGTTTAGTCGTGCAAAATGTATTTCCGAAGAAATCCCGAGTTGCAATTTTTGGCTGAGCAACTGCTGCTAGTTGCTAATAATTAATTCTCGGGTGATCAGCCGCGTAAAATGTATAAAATTCGAGCTTTCGACTATTTTAATCTCCATAGTCTTCACCAGGAAGAAGAATCAAATGGTTGAAAGCTCGAATTTTATAACTTTATTAGTAACATTCGCCGCGAAAGTTTTAAGTCTTGTATATAGCTACTAGTTATTTTAGTATATTAACCGGCTGTTAGATATTTTAATCATACTGGTATGTGGAGCTTTTCATAATAAAATGCAGTTTATCTTTGAGATTGTGAATGTTGTATAATTTTATTTTTGTTGTGTGGTTTTTAGGTTTTTATAAGTTATACGAGTGATGTTTTGCCAAAAGAAATCTTATAACACCGCGTACCTCACACTTGGCGGGATTTTCTATTGTGGCGCTCATGTTTTGAGGTTATATCTTTCAAACGCGTGACTGTACGATACTCTCTCTTAGATAGCTAGAAGCGCACTGATCACTGCGCATACTGATGTGTAGATGACGGCGCTACCCCCCTACTTCTCGCGCTACGCACAAACAACGGTTACTTTCTGGACCGCCCTAGTAGGATTTTGTCCTTGTAAATATTTTTGAGAAGTTAAATAAATGAGTAAGGATGTGCAATGTAAGCTCTGGATTAAGTAATTATATAGCGTTTCACTCTTAGAAGACAGTATGGAGTTAAATGGGACATCTCTGTCTCTATCTAGCGCATACAAGTTGCCATTAGCCGCGTCCTTTTCTACCCTCGCTCTGTTGCCACATTCCTAATAGCATGGTATAAATATTCATTTGTTATAAATTTCAGGTTTGAACACATTATCCTACGCAGAATTTTTTTCTCTATCAGGTTATATCCTTTTCAGAGTCATTATACATTTCTATAGGTCCAAATTTCTTCAGAAAACGTTTTTTTCAATAGAAGTCCGATATTTGCTGTTTCTACACTCATCACGCACTAACTAACAAACTAACTGCTAGAATGCATCTATATTTTTTTCTTAGGTAGAGTAAACTATAGTGCTACTACCTGCCTACTTTGAATTCTCTATGTTTACCCAGTTAAGGGTTATAATTTTTTAAATTAAATGTTTTCGGAAAATTTTATATCTGTGCACTGCAAAAGTTACGCAGTGTGAAACTTTTTTGTTATTGAGTTTACATCAGGGAACCAGCGAGAACAAATGTTGAGGAAGGTTGGAGAAAGTTTTTAAAATAAATCAAAAGGCAGTAACCTCTTTCTTTTATCCAGTAAGGCAAACAAAAGGTATTCATCTATTCAGCGTCAGGCCTGACACAGAAGATAGTATAAGGAGCAGCACTAGCATTAGTTCGAAAGGAGCCGTGTGTGTAACTGTGAGCTGTTATTGCGTTATTTGTTTAATATTTTTGTAAATATTTGTAGTTATGGAGGGGGAAGCTAGGAAGAGACGATATGTTGGTAAATTAAGAAGTAAGGAACGCCAAATAATTATGAATGTGTTAGATTATTTTTGAAGTAAAATGCTTGGCAGTAAAGGCAGTAAAAGAAACAGCTAAGGCTATCGAGTGTTCAGAAGCAGTAGTGTGTATGATTAAAAAGGAACTAATGAAAGGACCTCTAAGAACGCCATCGAAAAGGAAAGCAAAAAGGGCGGGACTACACAAAACGCTAGGTTAACGCAATATGATTGAATAGTGCAAGGTGGAGTGCGGCGAATTGTTCATTCTTTACTGTTTGCAAATATTCCACCCACGCTGAATATAATTTTGTCACAGTTCAACAGTGATGAGACCCTACCAAATTTCTCAAGGGCCACTCTGATTTGGGGTTCGAATATGAAAGAAAGGGTAACAAGTGCATATTAATAGAAAGAGACGATATCGATATCATCAGATGGCGACATAAATATCTAAAAGACGTAAAAGGTTTAGGGACCAGGGGAAATCAATTGTTTATACAGACGAGTCATTTGTAAATTTAGGTCATACAGTAACAAAGGCGTGGAGGGATACCAAAGTTAAAAGTGCCCGTCTCGTCAAGCAGCAATTGAAGACTAAGTACAGGACTCAGGCCACCTCGAGTAGCTCGCGGAGAAAGATTCGCAACTAGTACATGTTGCAACACTGCGCTCCATTTAACGTGTACTGTCTTTTAAGGGTGAGACGCGCTTTAGATGCAAGTGTTTACTATGGCAAGTTTTTGTTTATGTTTCTGTCTGTATACGTGTCTATCTCTCTGTATGTGTGTCTGAATGTGTGTCTGACTGTATGTGTGGCTGTCTGTCTATGTGTTTAGTGTTTATCTTTATGGTTTTGCAGTATGCACTTCTTTTCCCCTCCCCAGTAGTGAAAACGTAACGTTTTCCGTAAGACAAGAACAGTCCTATCAATTATTCGTTGTCACGTTAACGGTGAAAACAGCCATTCACAATCAAACCACAACAAGCTCTGTTTCTAGGGGTTGGGACATGTGCATTCATTAATAGTTGCTGCCATTTTAGGACAAGCAGCGGTTGAAAGAAATAACTCACAAACAAGTCAGTGTCCACAGCCCTCCGTAAGTCAAGTGAAATACAATACTTCCTCTACTTTACTAAGCGTAGTAGAGAAAGTAAAAATGAATAGCGATGTTCCATTTGATAGAAGTACAAGTTTTCCAAAACTTACACAAATAATAAGAAATAGCTCCGAAATGGATGAACAAATTATTTAGACTTAAATTGTTATTTTATCAAGATCTACATTTTTGCTTAGTAAGATTTGGTCTATTTCTTACGGTTTGCCAATAATGCAAAAGTCATCCAGAGTAAATAGAACTCGTGAACTACAGCCAGAAAACTTAAGATGTACATATTATTTGTCATAAAATATCTTAAACATGTCACTTTAATCAAAATCGTTAAGTCATTTTCAAGAAAATAAAAATTTTCGAAAAAATTTTCCATATAAAGGCTAGTTTTCTTCAAAATCTTTGTGTTGCATCCTTGAAAGATATTAAACTTAAATACCAACTTTGGTTTGTAACCGGCTTTTCTTTTTGGAGTTATGCTGTGCACACACTGACTGACGGACAGACACACAGACACACACGCACGGACCTTTTTCTAAAAATGCTTTTTTTTGGGGGGGGGGGGAGAGTGGTTTCCGGGCGCCTTGGGACATATTTCCGGTAAAATATCGGCATCGAATTATTGGGTGGAATACAATACTTCCTGTACTTTACTAAACGTAGTAGAGAAAATAAAAATGACGCTCCTAATGAGGTCGAAACCTGAACACGGTAAGAATAACAATGGGTATGTCGGACTGACTCTATGCTCTAGTAGTCAGAATGCTAGGTTCATAGTCCAGAAGTCCCGGGTTCTATTCCCGACTGCAAGATGGGGAGTTTTCTTTAACGAAGCTTATTCTTCATTCTACATAGAGATTGCGTGTATGAGTGAGAGAGTAAAGGTCTGTGTGTGTGTGTGTGTGTGTGTGTGTGTGTGTGTGTGTCTGTGTGTGTGTGCGTGTTTGTGTGTGTGTTTCAATTTAATGCTTATAAAGAAAACTCAACATTAGCCAACCTAAAGTTAGTAGACAAATAAACGCGTGAGCATCATTGCCGATGAGCAGTTGCTTTAAAGGAAAAGCCGCCTAACTGAGGTTAAGTTTTAAAGGCGGCATACAAATAGAACAAATAGAAGTCTGCTGTGTTGAACTCGCATGACTTTCTCCACTTTTGTACCAACTATCCTCAAAAATTCCTTGTTGCTCTTCTTCACATTAGTCGATCTAAACTTTTACAGAAATTACCATATTACTAATATCCTTGTAGGTGCACTGCAAATAAGAGAATAGAGTAGACTTTGAGCGATAGTCAATTCTTTTAAAACAAGTCGTCAATTAAGGCTTGGAAATTCCGTTTACTTTGCGCGGCCAAAAGATAAAAAAGTGAATAACGACCCTCGATCTGAGAAAAGTAAGTATTGCGAAACTATCACAGATAATAAAGAATATTCACTCCACAAAAAATGAATTCAGACATGACTTGCAAGATTTGACGAGTCTACAGTTTCTTTAGGTTTGGTCCATGTCTTACGGTTTACAAGTTATGAAGAGTAAACAGGACAAAGAGTAATTTAGGTGTAAGGATTTTTTTTCAGTATCTTCACGTCGTATCTTTGAAAGACATCGAATTTAAATACCATATTTGGTTATTAACCGACTTTTCTTTTTTTGAGTTACGCTGTTGAAAGGCAGACAGGCGCGCACACACACACTCGCACATACACACACGCATATACACGCACACACGCACACACACGGACCGCTTTCTAAAAATGCTTTTCTTTTGGATTCAGGAGTCCTGAAAACATATTTGCAGTGAAATCTCGACATCGAAATTTTCGGTTGAATATAGTACGTTCTCTTGTATTTGAGTTTTATTTTAGTCGAAGTGCCTTCTTATACAGTGTTTCCGGAATTACTTTTCATCAGCTTTATGTTAACTGCAAAAAGAAGCGAGTCTAACCCACTTTTTAATTAGGGCACACACCTGGTAAAGGAAGCTGAAAAACTTTCGGATTATTCAACATTGCTTGCTTACTACTTTCCAGTTTAAATCCAAGTAGCACATTATGTCGTATTTATGCTTTTTTAGCTAAACTGTGTTGAAATATTATTTTGGACGCCATCAAGCAGTAGAACATTTTTCAGTTAGTAATAATTCTTATAGGATGGATAGTCGGAGGTATTTAACATAAATCGTTTACTAAGGTAATGGAAGTAAGACGGGGTGTTAATAAATAACCGGTATTATTTTTTACTGGAAAATGTTACTCACATATATACAAATTCCTTTAAAGGCCTTCAAAGTAACCTCCCTCGGATGCAATTCATTGATTCCATCGTTCAGTGCAGTGTTCAGAACACTCCTATTTTTTCACTGTAGGAAATAGGTGCAAGTCACACGGCGCTAGGTCCGGTGAATAAGGTGGATGTGGTATCACCTCAATACCTGATTCAGTGATTGGTTTTTGAATCTTGATGGCGCAATAACACGCCATAATACAGTGAGCCATCTGTTCGTCAGTGATCACACGAGGCACCCTCTTTGCTGCAGGTTTTCTATGGCCTAGAACATTTCGTACAATGTCTTCAGCTGATCCGTAGGATACTAAGGATAAGCGACGGTATTCTCGCAACATGACATCAATCATGTTGGCATAGGTTTTAGTCTTCGAAGCTGAGGAGCGTGGAGCATCGGCAAGGTAATTTTTATCCTCCGAAATTGATCATTGCACTCGAAAATTTGTGATTTCCCGCTGTTGTGCTCGTTGTAGGCTTGCTGCAACATTTGCAATGTTTGTGATGGAGTTTTGTCAAGAAAAACCCAACATCTAATTGACGTGCACGGCTGCAACTTGATATCCATGTGGCTACAGCAAACACCCCATACATTTCCCCTGCTTCCCTCCAAGTGCGTACCGCCAGGCGTATGGTATTAGATCACCCAAAGTCACACCTACCAACACCAATCTCAAGCAGGGCGCATTAAAATGAAAAAATAAAAAAATAAATAAAAATAAAAAAATTCCTGTTAGTTTTCTATACTCCCTCATAAGTGAGGGGATTTTAAGAATCAGTCAACAACTAGTTCATGCTAAAAAGGTAAAATATTAAAATGTTAAAATAGGACAAAATCACATACTAAAAGTCTAAAAAGGAATAGTAATGTAATACTACATCAAAATATTGTTGTTAATATTAATCACTAGCATTTAAAATATTTACGAATGGAGTGCTTTAACTTAACCCAAAGAATTACAGAGAAATAGTGGAATAGAAAAATACTTTACCAGGAATCACTTTCCTCCCCGCCATCTTTTGTTTCTGTAAACTAATATATGTTTAAATTATAAATGTGTATATAAATAACACTACGTTTTACTGCGTACATTTATAAGCACTCGATTGTTTTTGGAAATAGTTTTATACAAAGTAAAATTTGAAAAGCATATAAATGATGTACTCATTTTAACCAAGTTTTAAAATATGGAGTAGTGTTTCTTGAATTGTAATATGCAATATATTGTATAGGTATAATTTGAAGCGCTTAGTTAGAGCTTGTTTGTTAAAATTGAGAATTTTATGCTGCTCTTAGTATGAATTATTTTTTTACTTTATTCCAAACATAACAGATATAGACAAATTTTCCTTGAACTCGCATTTATAAAATATGTGTTATGAATGCAAAGCGATTAGCCTAAAATATTAAGTATGCGATGGGTGGAAGTGCGTCATCTCTTAGATCATAGTATACACATAGAAGGACAAAACAATTTAGTAATAAATTGAACAGTAGTATGGAGTAGTATTAAATAATTATTAAATTAAATTATTTATTTCATCTGTGATTTTCCGACACCTTCTGTTTCGTTTTCAAACCAGTTTATCAATGTTAGAACGTAATGTCTGGGGCATTTATAATCGAAGACTGCAAGTTAGGTTGTGATCTGACAAGGTTGTTGGTGATTTGCACAACAGAACTAAACACACATACATTTATGTAACGTTCCCCGAACTTGCAACAACTTATAAACCGTTTAATGCGACGAACGGAAGGACTCAATGACAACTTGCGGAGGGGGACTTGGTACCTTGACCAAAACCCGATCTTTTGTGTGTATGCGTCTTACGAGGACTCCCCCCCACCCGAAGGACTGACAGGATTCGGAGGTCGGACACCACTTTGCAGAGGGCACATTTTCCCAGTTAGAAAGACTCCGGTGTAGACTCAGCCTGGCCCCTCTCCTACCCATTCGGATTCGTACTCCCAATGGGGGCGTGGAACTCGGGAAACAGGCTCCCCTCCCCCCTCGGGTTGTACCTTTCAGTAAACCAGTAGGCTCGCCTTCCAACCCGGGGGACGAGATTTCCAGAGCATTTGTTCCTGCTGTTGTGCTGCTGCCGTGACGCTCGCCGACGCTTCCAACCCTGAAAGAATCTAACGGGATGAAGAGTGAAATGAAATGATTAATGTAAGGGTTGTACAGGAAATTCGGAGGTTATGGAACTTCTTCCCAGCATTCGCATGAGGAGTCAGGGAAACCCCCCAAAGAAACGCAAAGTCAGGAACGTTGGCCACATAACAGGGAGGTTTAATGAAGGTTCTGTTGCAGATGTCGCCAGTAATGTTATTTCTCTGTCCTACATACCACGGCATCTACCGCACATAAAGCGGGTTGAGACGAAGCAAGAGCGATGATTTATGTGGTCATAACCTACATTCACAAGAATGCGTTCTATAAGGAATGAAATGCATCGATATCAGTGAACAGAATTCCTATTCAAGAGGGATACAACAATAACAGTGAAATATGAAACTGCCTCGAAATGTGTCCCCAAACACGGATCTCATAGATCGTAATATTACTTCACCTTGTGGCCACACCGTTCCTTTCTTCACTTTTTCGTAAATGCTTCACTGTTTTAAGTAGAACTACTAAACATAGATCATCTTCATTCATGGTAGACTTGATGTACTTGAGTGACAAGTTACTTTCTTACATTCTCTACTGCCTAGAGTAAGCAGGAGAAGTATTGAACTCGACCCAAAAATTCACCGGAAATATATGTTCTGAAGCCCCTGAATCCAAGAAAGCATTAAAAAAAAAAAAGTAGCTTTTCGTGTGGGCCGTTTACTAAAATGAGAGGAGTGATTTTTCTCAAAATCTTAGAGCCTGAACCTTAAGTGATGCTGAACTTAAACACCGGTATTTAACGGAATTTTTGTTTTTGAGCTATCTACCAACAGGCAAACATTCATTCACGTTTTGCGAATATACATATATGTTCATGGAACTTCGAGACGTTTATTTCCGCTCAAATATCTATACTCAGTTTTGGTTGCAATGCAATATAGTTTAATATTTAATTTACTTTAATATAATATATACGTTATATAATATATATGTATTTATGACTGACACTTTTTCCACCGCCATCATAAGGTCATTCATCGCAATGTAAGGTATTAGAGCAAACCATTTTATACTGAATACATGTAATATAATTTTCCAAACCACCTACGAAGAGATTGAAATATCGGTGCAACTTGAAAAATTAACTGTGATAAAAGGAAACACAAGAAAAGCTACAAATTACATATGTATACACGTACATGGCTTGTTTCTTCAGTAAATTAAAAATGAAAATGTTCTATACGTTTAGCCAGCTGCTATATTTAGGGGAAATACCTTCTATAGTGATTTAGTGTACACCAAAGTGTTTACGTCTTAATTGTCACTTGATAGCAATAAAACCAGGGAGAATTCCTTTGACTGCAACATAAGATGGTGTTGCGAAAATTAGCAAACGAAGATATAAATAGAACCAAGTTCTGGACCTTACATATAACATCCAGAATATGCTTGTAATATGCAGTCGAGTTGTCAATATTTTCACCTTTTAATCCACGGGTTCCAGGTTAGACTCCAGCCCGGAGAGGAGAAGTTTTGTTTATTTACAATATTTATATGCTCCGCTCTTCCGCAGGGTTTCAAAGTATGAATTAATCCGTGATTTCTAATGAAAATCAGGAAAAACAAAAAGAAAAAAGGAGAGGGAGAGAGGTGGAGAGAGAGAGGGGGATAGAGAGAGAGAGAGGGACAGAAAACCTACACTAAAAAAGTTAGCCGTTTCTAAAGTAAGGGCCTTCCATATGGCCACTAAAAGTAAAACGGGACTAGAAAAATGTGTCACACGTCTTTCTCTGTTTTTTAAGGAACATACATTTTTTGTGAGGAAACATTTTGTCTAACTCTTACGATTTGCCCATTATTCGAAAGGCATTCAAAATAGGGAACTTCACAGTCTATTTCTAGAACACTCTATGTAAAAAAGATACGGAAATATGGTAAACAGATATTACCAGGTTTTAATCAAAATCTTTAGAGGGATTTTTGCACAATTGAATGTAACAAAACATTTTGTATGCAAAGCTTACTGTAGATTGGCCTTCGTGTCACATCATTGGAAGATGCAACGTTGAATTTAAATAGAAAGCTTCCTATTTGATCAAGTTGATGTGCTGTTGAAAAAAACACACACACACACACACACACATACACACATACAGAGAGAGAGAGAGAGAGAGAGAGAGAGAGAGAGAGAGAGAGGAAAAGTCAAAGAAATGCATTAGAAAAATCAGAAAAATCAAATGGGGACTACGTTCTGAAGTAATGAGCATAATCTATACAGGAGTAATCTTGCCACTATTGTCCTATGGAGTGCCTGTTTGGATAGATCATTTATAATTACAATATATTGTCAAAAAAGTAACACAGATACAAACACTAGTAAATATTGAAATTACAAAAGCATTCAGGACTACTTCACACGAAGCTCCATGTACTCTGGCCGGAACAACTCCCATCATCATCAAACTTACAGAAATAACTAACTACCACAATATTATAAGGGGAAAAGAGGGAGAGAAAAAAAAACAGCCCAACTTGACGTCCCAATAAACTACAAAAGATGGCTCCATCTTGCCGATAGCATAATCATTGAAGAAAAGAACGAAACAGACACATATGCAGTCATATATATGCTACCGATGGGAGCAAAAGTCATACAAGCGTAGGATCTGGAGTTACTATCATGTATCAGAACCAATCAATACAAAAATGTCAGTATAAATTATTACATAATAGGTGCTCAAACATCCAAGCGGAACAAATTGCTAAGTTAAATGGCCTTAAAACACTAAATGCCAAATAAATTATAGGTAAATCTGCATTAGTGCACACGATAGCCACATAACATTATATCTTCTTCGGAATAACACACAACATTATCCCCTGATAGAGGAAATAAGAATTAATCTTACAACCCTAAAATCCAAAGAATTGAGGATACATTTTGCATGGGTTAAAGGGCATATAGGAATTGAAGGTAATGAGCTTGCTGACACACTGGCTAAAGAAACAGCAAACAATACAGCAATAGTGTACGATCTACAGCCCACTAGCTCCATGAAAAGGGAACTGGAACAAGAGAACCTGAAAATGAGTGGAAAACAACACACAACGGTGCACTTACAAAGGCCTATTTTCCAAGCATCGAGAAAAGACTAAAGATGAATATAACGCTTACACACAACTTTACAGCTATAACCACTGGGAAGTTTGGTGAATACTTCTATAGATTTAAATTAACCAATGGAAGGAAACACATATAGCGGATCATATCCTATGAGAATTTGAAATATTAAGCCGTGAAAGAAACTATTTTAAAACAGCAGTGACACTCAAAGGTGCGAAGTGGCCAATTAAAAATCAAGAACTAGTGGAAATACATATGAAACTACTTCACAAATATGTAAATAATAGAGACTTTGAACTTTTGAAAATAAGTACCATCACATGATTGTATGAAATCAACAACGATTGTACTGTAATCTTAGATAGGTTTAATTATGTAAAAACATATGGATGCAGTATTACATTTTCTGTAGTGGAACATGCTGAAATACACCCCCCCCCACCCAAACACACACACACACACACACACACACACACACACACACACACACAATTTTGTATAACGCTCATTTTGTTTAGGGAGCTTCAAAAAATAAATGGTACAGAAAATAAAAAGAGAATGTGCCAAACATTGTATGATGCAACTTGTGTATTATGGGAATACAACTGGATTATCTGGAGTGAGTCAATATGACAAAAGTTCTTCTATTTTACCAGAATGTAACACAAGTAGGTTTATTTAGGATAACTTAGCTCTGTATATTGTTAATAACCTTCCCAAAATTATTGAAGAAGCACCGACTCAATTCTGAAGATAATAGTTTTGTTCAAAACTACAGTAATACTTTTTATATATTTTTTCTTTAGGATTATACCCTTTCGCTATTGTATCTTATTTTATAATCTGTTTTATTTCATATGCTTCACTTGTCATAGGATTTATTTGTTCCAGGAACACCAACAAGTGATCAAATTAATTAAAGGAAGAAATGATGATGATTGAATAATAATAATAATAATAATAATAATAATAATAATAATAATAATAATAATAATAATAATAATAATAATAATAATAATAATAATAATAATAATAATAATAATAATAATAATAATAATAATAATAATAATAATAATAATGATAGTTTCATTTGGCATACGTACATAACTTGTGTGTTTTACTGAGATCTACATTTTATAGAGTATTCGGTCTGTCCCTTACGGTTTACCGTTACGCAAGACCTCAAGAGTAAACAGGAATACATGTGCTATAGACAAACACTCAAAATATGTTTTCCATTTGGCATAAGAATATCTTAAATATATGGCAGTTTAGTTAAAATCGTTATAGACGGTTTTTGAGAAAATACAAATGTTCGAAACATTGTCCATGTAAAGGATTGGAGAAGTTATCTTGAAACATATTAATCTTAAATACCAAGCTTGATATTTAACGGAATTTTCGGTTTTGAATTATGCTGTATTCTATCTCTGTAACTAACCTATTTCATCTCGTCCCTCAGGTTCTAACTACATGTTCTTGAACCTTCTATCGGAAAATGTGTTATCATTGTTTTACTTTCCCAAGTTAATAAAAGTAATTCATCTCACTATGTATTTCTCACACACTTCCTTCTCCAAAGCTGTTTACGTCAAGAATATTCGGCTGGAATAAAAGGGTTTTTCATCCCACCACGTTTCACAGACTAGGGTTTGTTTCACTAACCCCTATTAGGCACCTCATTCAGTTCCTAATATACCTCCTGAATAAAATATTTCAATTTCGTTCCCAGTTAACTCCCCTGCCTTTGTCTCTTTTTTCTTTTAAACCTTCTTACTACGTATAATTAAGGAGAAGTATTGTATTCGACACAAATTTCGATGTTGATATTTCACCGGCAATATATGCTACTCCCTGAATCCAAAAAAGGGATTTTTAGGAAAAGATCGACGTGTGTGTGTGTGTGCGCGCGCGTGTGTCTATCTGTATGTCTGTGTGTGTGTCGACGAACAGCATAACTCAGTCGGTTAAAAACCAAGGTTGGTATTTAAGTTTATTATCCTTCATGGATGTGACATGAAGATCTTGAAGAAAATTCCTCTACCCTAAACTACCCTCTACGTGCAAAATTATTCGAAAATTTTAGTTTTCTAAGAAATAGTTGTTAACAATTTTGATTAAAATGCCATATGTGTGGGACCCATGTAGTCCTGTTTACTATTGATGACTTTTGCATAGCTGATAAACCGTAAGAGATAGATCAAATCTTACT
>CM060963.1:144826718-144874218 GCA_030765045.1 Tenodera sinensis
AGTTTGCTGAACGAGTAAATTTGTATGGAAGAGGTAACGTACGGGATCACATATGTAAAGCACGTGGAGAAATATAATTCACTAGAACACAAAAAGGCGTATGATACATCACAGACGCATATTGAATCAATTAGAAAATTATTAGCATTTTGAAATATGTAAAACTGTAGAGAAAACTGTTAACGTGGTCGAATAACGGAAACAGTAAAATAAAGCAAAGCTGATACGAAATCCCGTGCTCACGCTGGCGTTTAAATTAATCCAGGATTGCCAACATGACAAAAATGTTTGTTACGACGTATTTGGCTGGATGTAAATAGTTTACTTTCTGCGTAAAGTTTTATTTTCTTTTCTTTCTTCTTTCCCCCCCCCCCTTTTTTTCTGTTTTAGAGGAATTTAAATATTTAGTTATCATTGTTTTTAAAAACAATCTTATCCTGGAAAAACCTAATGTGTTATATTCTTATGATTTCCTCGAATCAGTGTCGTTTACTTGTATACGGGTTGAAAGATACTGCTGCGGTTTAGATGTTAACCAGGGATTCTACATGATAAGTGTAAAAAACATGTTCAATACAATTATAGTCAATAAAGAGCCGTTTCACCAAAAAGAGCGTTGTGTTAAATATTTGGAGTACTTGGAGCCATCTAGCTTTCTGACGAATGGATGCAAGTGGTTTATAATTTCAACAGCTGTCGCGCAGACATTCTGCAAACAATGCTGTGATGCATTTCTAACTTAATTCGAAAGAATTTAGTCAGAATAATTTAATGCTAACGTGAAACTCATGTGAGTGCAACATATCAGATATTTTTACTTTTTCCACTACTCTTTTACTACTCTACTGGCTGTGTGTCTGTGGACAGCATAACTGAAAAACAAAGAGTCGGTTAAAAACCAAAGTTGGTATTTAAGTTTAATGTTGGACACGAAGATTTTGAAGAATATTGCTCCACCCTAAACTACCCTTTACATGGAAAATTTTGATTTTCTTCAAAATGGCTCTAATAATTTTGATTTAAATGCCATGTTTGAGATATTTTTATTACAAATGAAATGTATATCTTGAATTTTCCGGGTATAGCCCATGAAGTCCTATTTACTCTGGAGTTTTTGCATAATTGGTAAACCATAAGAGATAGACCAAATCTTGCTATACAAAAAATGCAGATCTTGCTAAAACACGCAATTTATGTCCAAATACATTTTTTGTACAGTGAACCATTTCGGAGATGTTCCTTATTATTGGAGAACTTATACTTCTGTCGAATGGAACATTGCTATTCATTTTTTATATGTTAACCGTTCAAGAAAATGGAATTTGGAAACTTGAGAATATTTGACTATCGCACAAAGCCTACTGCATTCTCATATTCCCCTTGTACCTACAAATAAATGTGCAATAATATAGTTTCTGCAAGTGCTTATCTCAACTAACTTGAAGATATAGGTATAAGAGTTTGTAACAATGGTTAGTACAAGAATAGAGAAAGTTATGTGAGTGTGACACATCAGCTTTTTTTGTGCACAATTCGCGAGTTAATTGCTCATTAAAGATAGCTACCATGTTTCAGACTGCTAGGAATAATGGAGTCCACGCTGAATATCTCAACTTATAAACATCCAGTGGTTCACACCCGTGGAAAGAAGAGTGAGTCAGAAGGAGCACAACTGCAGCGATAAGAGGGGTAATTTTCCTAGCCCAATGCACCATGTTATAAGCGTGCATTCTGTGAATAAGAGCTTAGTAAAGCCTGCATGACAGTTTGTGTGCTCTTATTGTCCTAGTTTTGCCTATGCTCATCGTTCTGGAAGCACAAGCTTATACTTCAACAAGAATACACTAACCCATTTATAACTGCAGGGCTTGATGAATATTGCATATGAACGTTAAGAAAATTCATTTAGAGGCAGTCAGAATACATTTGTGAGAGAACACGCCACATGTGTTGTGAAGGGAGATGTCTAGAGCAAGGGAGAGGGTAAAGTTCCTTGCCGACGTCAAAGGCGAAACACCGCGAAATTAATGCTAACCAGTTTGAAGAGCTCATAATTACATTACAAATCCTACACGTTGTAATATCGCTCTATTTGCCACCGTGTTTTCATACTTCTCGTTGCCTAGCATCTTAAGGGCAATACCTGACACCGCGATTCCAGCATCGGTAAGCATCATGGTTTTACAGATTAGCTGCAAATTGAGAATGCAAACACTATATTTCTTTGTATTAATTAATTCTGAAAACATTTCACATATCAAAGCGACACGTTGATTGCTTAGATATTTCTAATTCTGTGGCAAAACGACGAAATCCAGTCCAGTTACTGTTCTGTGACATTATTTTCCCTCTGAACTTTTGAATAAAAACATAGTTCTCTTCTATTGACGTTAACACAGTCTACAGTCTTCCGTGATGTTAAGACTCACAACTGTTTTCTTCTCGTAGCCTTGACTCACCCCTTTCACTGCCTTTCTTCACTTTCTTTGTCTGTCATGCACTAACCCCAACGATACAACCACTCGACTCTCTTTAAATTGTCTTCACTTCCACGCGGTTTATATTTCACGACAGCCGTACCACGAGATACACAGGCGCGCGCGCACACACACAGCTGCCTCGCACTTACGGACACACTTACCGACTCATGTCTGTAACTTTCTACTGTGTCCTCGCCTCCTTATATAGCGAAGATGACGTAGCACGGACCTTTCTCGACTTCCACAAACATCGGCCGTCAGGCTTAATTATTTTTAGTGATATGTTTGCTCGCATAAGTGGTGTGGGGAAGCTTAAACTTGCGCCTTTATTTGCTCACCGGGCCTGGTATGTGGTGTGAACTAGCTTGGCCCCGACCATCCTTTGTGTTGCACCGTACTCGCCGTCACTATACTAAGAAATTAATAGTTCGCAGTTATTTTCTATACTGCATCACTTGGTGGCATATAGATTAACCACTTCACCTATTATCCAAAGAATACTCGTAATTAAGAAATTATCGTAAAATTTCTAACACGAGTTATCACGCATACATTTCATCTTAGTTTTCTGTGGTTTGATTCCGATTATTATCTTTCAATTTAGTGCACACTGCTAGACAGAATGACTATATTTGTGTTCCGTTATATCTAGAGTTACTATGTTGACTTCATTGAAGAAATACTTACATTTCTTCAACAATGAAGATTACGATCCTGCAACGCATGCAAATTCAAAATTAAATAATATTTGGAATCATAGTATTTCCCTTGAAGAATCTGGCAGCTACAATTTACAAGCATGAACTAAAAGTGATACTGACTCAACTAATTCTGTAGATCTAAGTGCAGCAAGACAATGGGTGCAAGTGCAAATAGGCGACAATGTAACTTCAGCTCCACTAAGATGTCCATTTACACAGTTTCTAGCCTGAACTTTACAATGGACCTTAACGATGCCAGCACTCAGTGTTTCCGCCTCTATTGTGATGATGAGCTACTGGATGTAGTAACAAGAGAGACAAATTATTTTTCATTATGTTTTAACGCAATAAAGAACAGTGTAAGAAACCCGAGAATTTTCGGGGCATTATAAAGGTATTAAAACCCATCTTTGTTTCTATATATTGTTGCGTCTTTTTAGGATGATTCCTACACATGACATCTAAGTAATAACCAATTAGTACAAAACGTATATTTTTACCATTTCTCAAAAAATAATTAGAGCGTGAAGCGGTTAGTCTAAGCCACAACTCTCAGTGAGTGCTACCGATAAAGAGTGGTATAAAATCTCATTTGGGTAAGAGACAAATAAAGGAATATCAAGTCCATTCTTCAAGAATCAACGTTGCCAGTATTTAGCTATTACGAAAAAAATCTGGTGCGTTGCGTTCACAAACATTTCCTACTCCTGTACTAACTACTCTTACAAAGTCTTATTATTCTATCTTCTTCGTGTTAACGAGGTAAACGTTTGCAAAAATTATCATATTGCATATTTGCCTGTAGGTGCAAGAGGAATATGTGAACACAGTCATATCTTTTAAAGATGGTCGCTATATGAAGGCTTTGAAATTCCGTTCACTTTGCCCGACCAAGGGATTAAAAAGTGAACAACTACCTTCCATTTGAGAGAAGTTTAAATATTGCAAAACTCATACAAATAACAAGGAATATCTCCGAAGTGGTTCACTTCACACAAAAAATGCAGCTATAACCTTTGTGTTTTAATGAGATCTATATTTTTGGTAGGGTAAGATCTGTTCTATGTCTTACGTTTACCAGTTGTGCAAAAGTCATCAAGAGTAAACAGGACTACATAGGGTATAGCTAGAAAATTGAAACTATAATTTAATTTTCCATAAAATATCTTAAACAGTTTTATCAGAATTGTTAGAGCCATGCTTGAAAAAATAAAAAATTCTTTAAAAATTTCCGTGTAAAGGTTAGTTTAGGCTGGAAGAATTTTTTTAAATCTTTTCTGTCGTATCCCTGAAATATATTAAACTTAAATAGCAGCATTGGATTTTAACTAACTTTTCATTTTTGGTTATGCTTTTCACACACACACACACACACACACACACACACACACACACACACACACACACACACACACACACACACAAACACACACACACACAGACACATACACACACACATACTCACACACATACACACCCAGACACACACATTTGAGCCTTTTTCTAAAAATGCTTTTCTTTGGATTCCCTATTTGCTGAACATATTAAAGTACAAATAAATTTAACTTGTGAAATGTTCAAACCTATCTACTTATAATTTTAAAGGGGCAGGGTTAATTGAGTTTTATGTAAATAACACTAGATAAACACACATAGTCTTAACCTTGTAACACTTGGTTCCGATAGAAGTTGATTTGCTATCATTTTGTTCTTATCCTTCATGAAACCGTGACCATGACTTTGTACCTAAGTCAGCCTCGTGTTACAGAAGTGTACAGAGAAGCGCCTTCACCTGCGATTTTCGTTGACAATGAAGGCACAGCCAATCAGCTTGTGCTAACATCAGAGTGCTGTTTCGGACATCAAGGTCCCTTCGCAAACAATAAGGTTTGCTTAAGTAGAGTGCACCCCATACGAGTACAGAGATGCAAGTCTGTGTCTCTCGCCGAACTCACAGCTGAATAACTTAAACTTAGAGACAGGCGAATTCTTCAACATAAAAATAAAATAGGACAAATTAAGCATACATAAGCATACATTCAAGAAGCCTTTCGAGATCTTAAACCTTTAACCTCCGAAAGCTTAAGAAACGTAAGAAATTACATTTTGAAAATAAGTTAAAATTATTTCACCCTACTTTTTTAAGAATGAAGAAAAGGGAACGCAAGCTCTTCGCAGAAATTTAAAATATGATATTTGTTGTTTATATAAATATCTTAAATATATACGGAATTTGTTCAAACGCTTTAGTGACAGTTTTTAGTACATAAGAGGTAGGTAAAAGTTCAACAGAAAGAGCAGCTTGCGGTGGATGTTCTTGAAAATCTTCGTGTTGCATCCTTCAAAGACGCTGAGTTTAAATTTGATGTTCAATATTTATCCCTGTTTACCTGTTCACTTATGATGTTTAAACGTACGCGCGCGCACACACACACGCACACGCACGCACGCGCGCGCACTCACACACACATCCAGCTTTTTCTAAAAACGATTATTTGAATTGAGGGAATCTCAAAACATGTATTTTTGGTAATATCACATACAGAATTTTTGGATAGAATGCAATTTTTACTCTGTCTAGCTGCCAGAAAGAGTAAAAAGAAGATATAGTGTTGAAATCGTGTTTTGAAAGTTTCGATGTTACAATCACTAGAATAATGAAAGCTGATCTTTTGGAATATACCTAGCACTATTTCATGGACTTTCCAGTCATATTGACGTTGCAGGTAAATTAATTATCCCGTATTCACATCTACCAACTTAACCTACCCTCCTATATTAAGCCTAGACCGCTAGCATTTTCACACCCTTAAACTTAGCCATATTTTGTTCACCACAGATATAAAATATAATCAAACCTAATTGTTAATTTGTATTACCTCAATAATTGTGCTCTTAGTTATTTAATTCCACATGCTATAATTTAAAAGAATAAAACACTAGAATCAGTTTAACTTTCCTTGTAATGACGATCAAAGATATTATGCAAATTACTGAAACTTAGCATACGTTCCGCGAGATAAACAGAGTAGGCCGTGCTTAAACCCATAATTACCCATGGTGATCATGGCGGCTAACTTGAACGAGTGTGTTGATTCTGAAATCAAAGACAATGGAAAATAGGCTGTACATTTCTCATACCTGAAAAATCTAAAGAAGTATACGAAAGTTGCTGTACTTAATATATATTAATTAATCATCAAGACACCATAAAAATATTAATGTTATTTTTCAAAGTTAATATTTCACATTTCATTCATACGCCATATTAAATTACTTTATGTTCCAAAAATTGTATGCAGTACACGTGTGTTACCTCGGAAATTGAAAAGATTCGACTGCCTCTCGCTATTTTAAACTTTACCTCGATCCAGTAAAAATCATTTATCTTCCTTATATAGCAATATACTATAACGTTCAGCTAATTACTAAATACATTATAGCCTAATTTACAGTTATAACAAGTATTTCTTAAATGGACAGAAAAGAACAAAATTCCAAGAGACAGCTACAATAATACTGAGGATATTAAACTTTTAAAAAAATGTCTTTGTGTAACCTTTTATAATATTAATTTTTTGAAAGTGTTGGTCTACACCTTAGCTTGTTTTGTGTAATTTACAAAGTATTTGCCAATTTATGTAAATATTAACCATTCATCGTATAGTGTTTGTAACTTACTATTAAATGTTTACTAGGATATTGTAAAATGATTTAATTTTGGCTTGTTATCATCACCTTGTAGCCCATAACTCCTGTTATATTGTTCATGTGTTAACTAGTGAATGAATGACGTGTATTTGTATTGTAAGTCGATAAGAGACCATGTCGACAGGCGACTATAAGTATGCACAACTTAAACGAAAAAAGGTTTCGTTTCCTATAGTTGCAACGACGCCTCTTGTGACGTGTTTTATTCTGTATTCATCGAATTTAAATAGTCTCTTAGAAAATCATGGTTGTGCGCTTAAATGCACACCTATGCATCCACCGTTCGTTTCTTTTTTCAACGCCACGCTAAGCGAAGGATATAGGAAGGGCTCCCTGTCTTAAGCCAGCAGGTTTTCGTTTCTTAACAAGCTCGCTATTGGAATGCCTAACATGTTTCACAAGGGTTAGAGGCTGTTGGTTGCGAGGCACATCACATGCAGGTCTTGGGATCACGTATACCGCAAGTCCACGGTGCCTATGTCAACTATCCGCACTTCTTTCTTGACATTTTTGTCATACTACACTGACCGACGTTTCATCTACACCGATGGATCAAAGAGCACCAGTCATGTTAGATTATGTGCTTATGGAACCAATTCACATTCTGTGTTTTCATAACAGTTCATCTATTTATACTGCAGAGCTGTACGCAATATACCGAGCCATTTTATATGTGCACCGTCATACATTTGGTGACTACCTAATTTTGAGTGATTCTCTTGGTGCAGTTCAGAGCCTTCGTGAGCTG
The DNA here is from genome assembly GCA_030765045.1 of Tenodera sinensis. Taxonomy (NCBI): domain Eukaryota; kingdom Metazoa; phylum Arthropoda; class Insecta; order Mantodea; family Mantidae; genus Tenodera; species Tenodera sinensis. Next base: position 144,834,359 of record CM060963.1, read on the forward strand.
TACCATTACCATCCTATTGTACAACGACTGTTTTAGATAATTTATGTGGTTAGAATGTACGATCACTTGAGTGCAGTAAGTGGTAGGTTTAAGTAGATAGTTTGTATGTAGATTTTATCTGCAAACGTTTGTTTTCAAACTGTTTTTATGAAACAGAGTTTGCTTTTGGATAAAGATAAAATAAAATGTGCATGTTGAAGTCTGGTATAGTATCCAGAAGCCAAGTTATTAGCTATGTAGGTTTTATTTATTTTTATTTACGCATTTATGGAGTGAGATACGATTTAGAACAAGATGTCTGACCATTATAGATACATACATTAGATCTAAATTGGGGACATGCGGTTTGAAAGCTGTGAATTCCGACTTAAAGAGAATTTCAGCTAATAAAAGTGTAGCTTTTTCACTACTCACAATAGCCAACATCTTTAAATCGAACAGTGCAAAGCAAAATTACTTGTTTGGAGAGTGCTATGGTTACCGCGCTTATGAAGTGACGGATGTATGTGTTATGCATATTCTATTATGATAAGCACCCACTTAAAGATATAAGTATACGAATAGCTCCAAAGAAAATTTTCGGCGGATCCTTTATCACTTGCTGGTGCTTTTTGAGGCTTTTTTTTTTTCACCTTATCTATTACAGGGCGTGATAGCTAGATAACACAGCAATAAGGGGGCGAGGAGGGGAGGTTGGTGCCTTTGCTTTTTCTGAAAGCGATCCAGTAATACTTATTTAGAGTCTCACATACACAGAATACTTTTCATATATGTATGTATGCTGACGAGGAAAACGTGCATTATGTGGGTGCCTAAAACCTCTAGTAATTGACACCAAGTGAAACAGCATTATTAAGTTGAATTAGAGGAATATGTTTGTATATATTGATTTATAATTATATACATTTGTGGGAATAAAGATCTGTGTGATTAAATAAAATGCTCTTTTGTTATACTTGACTAATTATGTTTATAAACTAGAGATTGTACGTGGTTTACATGAATATGGCAATAAAATTGTGTTATATTTCTATCTATATTCGTGTTGCATTCCTGTGGCCAGCAATAGTTGGTAAAGGTAAATAAACCATTATAGCTTGAGTTAGCGGGAAAACACGCTACCTTATTTATTTGCTTATTTATTTTTATTTATTTAGTTATGTTTGCTTCTATGCAGCACCAAATATTGATATTACTATGAAAATACAGTTCGGTTTACTTTTTTCTTATAAACTTCTGCGTTGCCATTATTTAATGAGTACCATTCACGCTTTAATTTGCAACCCCTGAAAAACGTTTCAAACATACATATTATACATATCGCTAACCCGGGCGCTCATCTAGTTTTCCCCTCAGATTTTAAGCCCTTCAAGTGTGTCCTCCCCTAGCCGTTAAGGTACTTACTACCTGTCTGACGAAAGAGTGCAGTTTTCAGGCGAGGGCGCTTCCATACCCTGGTCAGGTAAACACAGGACCTGTGCATGCTGCAGTACGAGAATGATGACGTAGTACTGCTTGTGCACCTGTTATGTTTCTGCACTATTAGTTTCCCCTGCCTACCATCTGCATACAGTCAGATAGGTAATATGACTACCAATCATGATAAAGAGGTCTGTATGACAAACTGAATGCACTCACTACATTTTTCTCTTTTAACCAATATAGTCGAAAGCGTGAACATGTATTTCGTTTCTACCCATTTTGTATCCTTTGTTTCGGTTATTGGTTAAGGTTAAGTAGCAAAAGGAGTGACACACCCTTGTCCCGTGGTCCGAAACAACCAACGAGATGTTCTAGGCCTCGTATAACGATAAATAATGTGATGCAGATGTGAGGTGCAGTGTGATTATCTTAGAAGTTCTTTTCACAAGTAACCGCTACAAAGCTGGAAGTAAGAATGCCTTTCTTTCAACGCTGCTAACTTCTTCCGCCTTCCTCTGTAACATATGTAGCCTAAAGTAAAAAGCTTTTCGCAGTTTCACGGAAAATGTTATGGCGAGAAGGAAGGATCAAAAGAAACCTGCCTTTGTGGTGTCAATCTTATGAAAGAGAAAAGCCGATTACACCAAAAGTAAGAAGAACAAGAAGAAGAAGAAAGAAACTGAAAGCTGTCCAACTCAGCAAAACTTGTTATGCTCTTTATGAACATCACATCACGTCTTTATCGTTTGTGCTTTCTCTGCTCAAAAAGTAATTGTGATGGAGAATGTTTGTTTTCAACAACTCGGAATGAGTCATAAAGCGCAACGTTGGTTCCATTCCTCTCCTTTGCATCATTTGTATATTTGTTCTTCGATGTGGAAGGTAAGCTTTTGGTTGAGACAGAATCTGGGAATACAATGTATATTAGTGAACATGGATACAAATACGCCTTTAGAGGACTGGAAAATAAACAAGATACCTTTGCAAGAAAAAGGATATAAATGCTTTTAGTTCTTAACTATGATTGTCTGTAACGTTTGGCATTTTGATCAGAGAAATCACCCTTCACGCTTAGTAGTGAACAATTATCATTTACAATAGTTTCCTTATTTATTGTACTCCTCCGTTAATACCTTTCACTCATTTTCACTACAAAGATTTAAATCGCAGCAATTTTTCTCTATCAAATACTTTCGCTTACTCTAATTTTCCATGTTTTATAAGGGACTCCCAAACTACGATTCCAGCCAATCAAACTTACACAAAACCCTAGAAATAAATAAGTGAGAACTGTGAAATAAAAGCTTTTAATGCAATGCTCTGTATTAAGATACATATACATCCGAAGTTTAAAATTATGGACAGATGGACAAATTGTAAAGGAAAAGAGTGAACTAACACACCCATAGCGGAAACTCGAGAGGCGACGAGGCAGGAAAGACAGAAAAAAAGCCAGCCGTATGGTGATCAGTGATCACATAGATCTCAAAGGCAAAACATTACCTCAAGGACAGACACCAGAGAAAATGTCTGGTGTGTTGCACTCACATGACTTCATTCTTACAAGATTCCTATATCTTCTTCATGTTAGTTGAGAAACAATTGCAGAAATTATCTTGTTTATAAGCAGAAGAAGAGCTTTGAGCGATAGTCAAATCTTTTAAAGCTTTCAAATTCTGTTCTCTTTGCACGGTTATATAAAATGAATAACGATGTTCCATTTGACAGAAGTATAAGTTCTGCAAAACTCATACAAATAACAAGGCATATCTCCAAAATGGTTCACTCTACACAAAGAATTATTCAGACATAAATTGTGTGTTTTAACGAGACCTATATTTTCTGTGTAGTAAGCTTTGGTCTATTTCTTACAGTTTACCAGTTATTCAAAAGTGACCCAGAATAAATAGGACTATATGGGCTATAGCCATGAAATTCAATATATACATTTCATTTGTCATATGCCAAACATATGGCATTTTAATTAAAACGTTAGAGCCATTTTCAAGAAAATCAAACTTTATGAAAAATTTTCCATGTAAAGGTCAGTTTAGGTTGGAGCAATTTTCTTCAAAATCTTCGTGTCGCATCCTGGAAAGACATTACACTTAAATACCAACTTTGGTTCTTAACCGACTTTTCGTTTTTCAGTTATGCTATTCCAGACTGACACACAGACATGTGCACACACACACACACACACACACACGCGCGCGCGCGCGCGCGCGCGCACGCACGCACACACACACTCTCTCTCTCTCTCACTCTCTCACGCGCGTGCGGATATTGTTCTAAAACTGCTTTTCTCGGATTCAGGGGCCTCAAAACATATTTCAGCAAAAATTTCGACGTCGAATTTTTAGATGGAAAACAGGGGTAAAATGGCAACAGAGAAGAAAGAAGCTGTGCCTGTTTACAATAATTCGATAGATAAAGAAGGTGGTGGTGGGGAAAATGTAACGAAGAAACAGTGAGTGGGCTCTTCGGCAAAGATTTTCATGTGAATTACTCAAATAACAAAGGGACAATTTCAAAATTGAGTGGAAATAAATCGAGAAAACAAGAGGATGTGGGGTGTGACCAGATGGAATGAAGGATAGAAAAACGGGCATTGTTTGCATGTGTAGAATGAATTGTAGAAGGGTGAACAGAAACACATATTTTAAAATATATCTCATAAAAGTAGGTGTCAGATTGTGAAAATGTGCTAATATACAGGAAATAAAAAAAAAAAAAAAAAAAAAATAGCGAAAAGAAGAGAGACATATGATGGGGGGGGGGGGGGGGAGGGAGGGGGGGGGGGGAGAAAATGCTTCTCTGCGCCTTGTGACAGGGAAGAACAGGTGTGATTAAGGTAAGTGTACTCAGGGCTGGTACCTACGATCGATGGAAATAAAAGTTTAGGGATAAAGCCAAGCATAACATAGTGAAAGTTGAGTGAGGAAAGAAGTGAAAGTGATAAAGAGTTAAGTAGAAAGTGAATCAGTGATGTGCAGGAAATTGTTAGCAAGTGAATATAAAACGCAAGAAAATGAATGCGGCGAAATACGTAAATTTTAAGAATGGAATGGATAATCTATAATAATAATAATAATAATAATAATAATAATAATAATAATAATAATAATAATAATAATAATAATAATAATAATAATAATAATAATAATAATAATAATAATAATAATAATAATAATAATAATAATAATAATAATAATAATAATAATAATAATAATAATAATAATAATAATAATAATAATAATAATAATAATAATAATAATAATAATAATAATAATAATAATAATAATAATAATAATAATAATAATAATAATAATAATAATAATAATAATAATAATAATAATAATAATAATAATAATAATAATAATAATAATAATAATAATAATAATAATAATAATAATAATAATAATAATAATAATAATAATAATAATAATAATAATAATAATAATAATAATAATAATAATAATAATAATAATAATAATAATAATAATAATAATAATAATAATAATAATAATAATAATAATAATAATAATAATAATAATAATAATAATAATAATAATAATAATAATAATAATAATAATAATAATAATAATAATAATAATAATAATAATAATAATAATAATAATAATAATAATAATAATAATAATAATAATAATAATAATAATAATAATAATAATAATAATAATAATAATAATAATAATAATAATAATAATAATAATAATAATAATAATAATAATAATAATAATAATAATAATAATAATAATAATAATAATAATAATAATAATAATAATAATAATAATAATAATAATAATAATAATAATAATAATAATAATAATAATAATAATAATAATAATAATAATAATAATAATAATAATAATAATAATAATAATGAATTTAGGGAAATGGAGAGTATAACGGAATTTGGAGAAAATAAGTGAATCAAAAGACCTAAGTAAAAGTAAAGGCAAATTTGAAGGAGGCAAACTAACAGTAGTTAAACAAAAAAATTCTTCACCCTGTATTTAATTCCAGTTTCAGCTGAAGAACAAAACTAGTATTTTACTCAGAATGAGGAAACTTCTAGTAAGTGTTTTGTACACTATTTCCAAACAAATTGTTTATGCTTGTAGTTATAGGTTTCCTCACATTACTTCATTCAATATTTACTTAGCTCTCGCGTATACGAAACCAGTATAAATAAACAAAATCCATAGCTATATTTGTAGTTAGCTGCGAGGAATGTAGTCCAGTGTATCGGAAGAAACAGCGCTTCGAATCAATACATCGATATATTTTAGATGAGGAGCGGTTGTGTGTACGGGTGAGATGATATATTGCTTCAGGGGTCGAGATACACAGGAATACGGAGAAGTTTGCTTCCAGCTTCTGTATTTCGTGATTTTTATTGCCTTCGTGGCAGTGATTGTGAAATATATAGCAAGTAATGTGGTTTTAATGGTTCAGATTGAATCTCCGGTAGTAAAGAACTGAAAGCTTTAAAAGGAATTACAATAGTATCAAGAACAGGGCACATCTTTAGCGAATTACCCTTCTGAGGACTGGGAAAACTATTTTTATCTCCAAAACAAAACAACCCAGAACTTAAGTCATAACAATTTGTAGCATAAACAGCTTTAAAGTACAATAATATCGTTTCCTAACCCTAGCATTACAAAAGAGGTGGGGGTACTTTATTGCCCACCTTCTGTAACGTTTCTAAATTGTCTTTTAAATTCAGTTTCTTTACATGCAGCTAACAGTTGTCAATCACTGTCTCTCCCACTGAATTGTGCAATTGTTTCAAAGTTTTCATTGTTGGTTCTTTTGAGAAACAGTGAAATATCGAGGTGGTCATAAAGTATTGCCTCCTCGGTATAATGTAATTCATGTAAAAAGTTAAAAAAGGAATAGTTAAACAATGTTAAATATTAAACATGACAAGATATAACATCCAATTTTAAAATACACTTGTTTTAAAAATTACCCAGACATATTGTTGCCCGTGGTTGTCACAAAGTGACCCCACCCCGAGATCTGCAACAAGGCCAAATATTGCTAGGGCTAAATTCTACAGATATTATATTTATAAATAAAGAATTCACTATTGTGATATTTTATATCAGCACATGTTTTATCGAACCCAGCACTAGGAATTTCAAATGCTTCTAACATTGACCATAGAAACAGTCTATAGTAAAGAAAATGATATTCAATTAATAACCTAGTGAGATAACGAAGACGGTAGCTAGCTGATAGACGGAGGGAAAGGTTTCTGTGCCCTTGCCTGCGCAGGGGAGGGGGGGGGGGGGAAGATCTTTCTGTCTATGGTAGGTTGAAACATTCCTCAGCAAATTCCATTCTCACGATCTCGATGAAAATGGTCATTCTGAGATTCTTTGAATCTTGAGAAGGTATTTTCGGAAAGGGTCAGTATCATTGTGAAAGTCGCTAATCATTGTAAAAGCACACGAGACGAAGATCATCTCTAGTACGTAGTATCTACCAGGGGAGGGTTTCTATGACGGTCATTTTGTGAGCACCAAGCATTAGAAAAAGTGTCCTAAACATGAAAACCTCAAGTGGTATTTGTTTAGAGTATTGCGCGAAATAATAATTCATTTATATAATACTGCTCAGTATTAATAGTGATTTAAAGTAAACAACCTACAACTTATAATAACATTCACACATGTTAATTAAGATTTATTTTCACAGTTGGCACTACAACTAATCCAGCAGGCTGTCAGAACAACAATAATAATTTTAGCGTTTAATCATTCCAGGTAAATGAGGAATTAGACATATGATGAATATAAACGAATGAATTTGCGTTAGTAGGGTATTTATTAAAGGTAGCTCTGCTATAATTAAAATTACAGTTGTTTGACTTCCTCTCTTCTATTAAAATATCACTAGAATAGTCGTCAAATCTTTCGTCTGACATTTCTGATTGCAATATAAGCCTTTGTTTTTCTTTGCATCTTACATGTAGCCCAGTCCATATTGTGTTATTTATAATCCTTAGGCAATAAGTCACTGTGCTTAACTTAAGAGATAGCAGAATAACTCTCATACACGTAGTAAATATCGTTTAATATTTATAAATAATACTTTTGCAATTAAATTGGGCTGGAAAAGTAGTTTTCTTTTTCTTTTAAGGACTTTGACAACTTGTATTTTCAGTGAAATATGTCTACTAGTCTCTCATTTGTGTACGATTGCTGTGCTATCTCGGCTATTAGCTATTCTATTGTGTGTGAACTTTAAAACGTCAATTTATTACGTACATCAAAGGGCTCCAAGAAAGCGTAGGAACTGACAAGTTTAAAGATCTACATATTGCTGATCTCAGGTGTGATGTCACCGTTTTAAGACGGTTTCCATGTGAGAAGCGATGTTTAAGTCTTCAACAGAAAGTTTACAACTTTGCTTTCTCTCTCACTTAGATACCTGCAGCAAATAGAGCAAGTATTGCATTCCAGTCAATAATTCTATGTCAAAATTTCACCATGTATTCAAAGACCTCAAATCATACTTTTATGATGAAACCTTCGTATCAGATGTTTAGAAAAAACAATACTTCCTACAACCAAGAACTTCTGTGTTAGAAAAAAAAATCAAAAGCAGTGGGGTAGCCTATCAGTCTCGGGTATGTAACCCAACGAATATTGTAAAATTCTATAAAATTAGACCCAACCTAAATAAAATGGCCCTTCAGTTTTCATCTTTTACCATTGTCTCAAACAAATGCTGGCTAATGCCGAGGGCATGATTCAAGGGAGAATCTGCTTTTCAGAACGTACATCTGTAAAGCAAATAAACTTCTTTGGGCGGTGGAAAAGGAACAAAAAGGTCCAATTCTACTTCTCAAACATTATCCACGGTTTGTGTGTTTAAAAAAAAAACCAACATGATTTTTGGGCATAAATAAATAATAAATAAACCTCTCTTTAATATCTCGGTCAACATTTATGTAACGAACGCTATTGTTCACTATTAATGTCCAATACGAACAGTTTTTAATGTTCGTCGTAATACTGAATTGAGAAACCTTTTAGAGAGGTTTTAATGTCTGGAAGCTTCTTACGTTGACTTTGTCGATCACATACAGTTTATTTTGATTTTTGTTGCAAGAATGGCACGGAAATAAAGTTTCGCCTACTACTGTAGCTCTGATTCATGTTGTGCATACCTTCGTGGTAGAATCCGCACAAATCAAGTTGCATTTGCTTGAACAGTAGGTAACCAAGTGTCCAAATAATGTTTAAAAGTCCACAATTGAAGAGCACACATACAAGAATCAAAACAAATCGTAAATTACTGTTTATTTACGACTATAAATGCAATAATGTTAACGTGATTCTTAACCCGAGATGTGGTCTAGGCCAGTACATACCTAGGGTCAGGCGCACAGTGACAACACAACACTAGTTTCCGGCAGCTGACGGCAGCTGTTGACCCAAGCGGAGTGACGCGAATTCAAAATCACGTTTTAGGAAAGCTTGATCTATGACATAAAAATGATTATGTATCACAAAATTACTATTAACACCAATTTTGCCATAGTTAAAGGAAAATTATGGGGTATGTAATAAATCAGTCACATCCATTGTCATTATGCCCCTGATTAAAAGGGTAAAAAGCATCACAGTGTATTTCACTATGTAGAATTTTGAATCACCGTGGGTCCTCTTTATATCATGTTATGTCTCACCAATGCCAAAGTGTTTTAAATTATAAAAGGAGTTCGCAGAGAAGCCAGGCTACCCCTGGATAAGAAGAGACCTGAGATTCATGACGAAGGAAAACCCGGGGAAATAGCAGTATTGAGGGCTGGGAGATCGCACCTACATATGGGTATATCAATGTTGCCAACTGGAAAACTATGGTCCAGGAGAGAAGCCTTGTCATATGACATGAACAGTCACGACAGATAGATTGTAGTAAATGATCACCTAAACCAATGTATCCAAAGTTTGTTCATTCACATATTAACATCATGCTATTGGACTTAAAAAGTTCAAAATAGCGTCATCCTAGACCGGAGTTAAACCTTTATTGCATGAATTATTTTGCCACATATGCCGTTCATCTTAAACTGGCATTTATAACCCTGTCAAAGTTACCATAACGGCAATGATTCGTAAAGACGCGATTGTTAAGGGCTGATGAAAAATCCTGTATTAAATGGCTGGATGATAACAGGTTTACATTAGATTGCATTTTGGTTTTATTTTAAAGTGACTACAAGTGTATTGAGCTAATTAAACATTTTTACGATATAAAATAGGTATACATGTGTGTATTGTATTGTTAAAAGTTGATTTTGTGACTCCAGCCAACGGCAGCGGTGTGTTCGGCAGCAGCAAAGGCTCGGGACAAGGCTGCCTCACAGCACTGCCGCTGCGTGAATAAAGGCTCTCCAGGCCAGGATGCCTCGCCATATGGCAATAATCAGAGCGGTTTCCAGATTGTTCGAGAAGTGTCCGGCGGCCGGCGTATTTGTAGAAGCTGGAGAAGATCCATGTTACGTAATTCTCGCTATATATGGAGGCGAGGCAACGAGCAAAGTCAGTTACAGACACGGTCATTGAAGTCAATAAGTTTTTAGTCTTCGTGCGTGTGTGTGTGTGTATGTGTGTGTGTGTCTGTGTGTGTGTGTGTGTGTGTGGTCGCGTCGAAAGGAAGATTGCGAAACAGTTAATGATTGTCGAGTGATAGTATCGTCAGTCAGGTGCTTAAGAGATAGAGAAAGTCAACCAATACATTAACGAGTGAGTCAAGGTTACGAGAAGAAAATAGTTGTAAGCTGTAATGTCACGAAAGACAATAGACTGTATTAACTTCAGTAAAAGAGAACAGTATTGTACATTGACTTAGAAGAAACTAAGCTAACAAAAAGTAATTGGTTTAGATTTTCGTCTTTTGTCACACTGGTGTTAGAAGTGGGATTCGTCGAATTGTCAAATTGTTACAATACAAAATGACAACATGAAAACACACTTTTAAAATATTTTAAAAGCATGACTAAAGATCTTCTTTGATATTGTGTAACAGTATGCAATAAGGAGTTGGTTTACGCGCTGTCATGATTATGTCAGATTTAAGAACCCTAAAACCGGACTCGAAACCACGGACAGAGAAAGCACGTATACTGCGTCAGTCGCTGTAGTGGAAATCAAACTGCGAGCGCTCCAAAGTTAAGCATTAGGGAAACATGGAGCAGGGAGCAAGGGGGGCGGGGGTGCGGGCAAGTGTATGCGGGACTGTAAGTTGTTAACTCAATAACTCTCCTAGCTCTGTGCTGGGCACAACCAATTCAATTTTCACCCTCTACTTGGCGTGACAGGACTATCTGCGTCAAGTCATTCTTTTCGGAATACTTCCGCTCAAATATTCTCTTCAGTGGTAAGCAGATTTTCTTTTACGAATAACAGGCGCCAGCAAACACAGATGACTTTGGAAAATTAATGTTACCAAGCAAATATGGTACCTTTAGTTACAGTAAATGGTTTATTTTAAGAATCAAAATAAATATATGTAACTTTTACTGTATTATTTAAATCCCATAAGAAAATACGAGTGTACAAGAATGTTATTCCAGAATGCCTAGATCACCTGCCTGCTGTGCAAGAGGTCCCGGGTTCGATTCCAGGCAGAGGGTAGGAATTTTTCTTCAGCCAGGATTATTCCTCATCATTCCCTGAGTCTGGAAGTATAATGGGGCGCCGTGGCTGAGTGGTTAGACCGCTCGCCTAACACCTAGGCGGGACCTGCATGTGGTATTCGTGGTGGACGAAGCGGCGTCTGGGCGGGTTTTCTCGGAGTTGTCCGGTTTCCCCCGTCATTCATTCCACAACTTGTTCCATTGCCTCCCTTCCAATCATTCACTTCGCTTGTATTTCATAGCATCCTCTTCCTCACTATCATACCTGGTGCTTGGCTGATCACCTGCTTCCAGGTCTTCACTCTGTCTGATCCAGAGGTCCCTCTGCTCCCCGACAGGTGTCTGGCCCTAGGCACTGGCTTGTGAGTCCTAGTGTGTGTAAGTCCTACATAAGGGGAGGGTACTCAGGGAAAGAAGAACGCCATTAAGCTATATACTTCCACAGTTAGTGGAAATATTTAACATTAGAGAGGACAGAAGCCTAGGAATCCAACTTAAATGTTGCTCCTACCATTGTAAGAAATAATCTGTCATTTATTGATTGTACCAGTGTTTGAATAATTAGCTTTGATACTCACAACCTTTCGAATGTATGTTGCTTACAGATTCCATCTCCATGTTCTCAAACTATCAGAAGACATGCAATAACCTTTAATTGCAACAACCGATTATTGTTAAGGATCTGGTGTAATACACCATATAATGAAATGTTTCGCTTTTCAAGTAATTATTATTATTATTATTATTATTATTATTATTATTATTATTATTATTATTATTATTATTATTATTATTATTATTACTATTAATGTTGTTGTCATTGTCATTGTTGCTGTTGTTATTACCTCACTTTTCCTTTTTTGTACGGAACTTGACGGTGCATTTGGTCTTGGAAGCTGTTTTACCTCTTCTCAGCAATGTTGCTCAGTTAGCAAAAACAGAATATTACCGGTCATATCAATATCAGGAGATTAGTTTCATTTTTCTTCGTGTTGCGGCGCTGTTCCTAAGAATGGGATGAACACAGCAAGTGGCGACTGATCTTCTTGCAGCTTTAGTGGTAATACTGTTTTTGTACATTTAACATTAAACTATCACATATTTCTTTAATGTTTACCTTTATTTAGTTTAAACCAGGCACGGACAAAGTCGGCTCGAAAGAGCCACTCCACGGAAGCGCGTTGTACCCTCACTCTACCGGGCATCCCTCCCCTTCACTGCTGTTCAGCTTCTGAGACGCCTCAATGAGTGGTGACTACAGCTCCGTCGGGTCGTCTGTTTCATGAAGAGTTATATAACTTGCAAATACAGGAAAGTTTGCTGTTTAATATGCGATTTCAACTTGGAAATACAGTGTTACAATATCAAACTCCACTTTGATCCAAGCATAAATAAAATTTTACTGATCTTAAAGATATTTATTTACACCTTCAAAAGGTACTTTCTGATTACTCGTATTTGCAAACATATAAAAGAGATGATAGTAACCTTCGTTACTCTGCAGGAGAATGTGGGGTGAGTAAGGCAAGTCCAATCGCTACCTTTCCTCTCGTGCCCATCCCTTGATTTAGAGCAATCTAAGATGAAATAATTTAACCGAAATAGGAACATTTAGAGCAGTAAACATTAATAGCTCTCCAAAGGGCTGGGGGGGGGGGGTCCCACAGGTGTAGCTTGTTTTGCAACAAGTCGTATTAAAATTGTATATTGAGATTACAGGTTGACTAGGGTTACCTTGCTGAAGTGAGAACGCCCTATAAATAAATCGTTTTGTCGATTGTTGCCCTCTTACTGCATGGTTAAATGTTACTGCCAATTACAGTGCATGTAACCCCGTGGCACATCAGCCCATCCGGGCCAAGGCCTACCGCCCGACCACTGCGTCCCCCACAAGTGTCGTAAGTGGGGAGCAGTACTGGAGCTGGGACATGGTCAGCGCTCCGGTCTCTCCCGGCCGATATGTGGTCTTGTAGAGAGTGACTGTCACAAATTATGTGAGTCTTGTGTCACCGAAGCTATTTTCTTGGTAAGCGTTTCAGAGATGAAAATTTGGAAGTGTAACTTTATGGAGCTCTCATTCTAAACCTTTACGTCTGCATCACAGATCAGATAGAGTCTGGTCCACTCGTGGTACAGACTGCTCATTCACTTCACCTGAATTTTCCCTCCTCCACTTTTGAGTCTTGTGAGGAGAGTTGTGCACGCCGAGCTGGTTCCTAATCTATCCACCAGGCTTTGAAATAATCCCTCCTTGATGTTATGCTCTTGTAAATGTCCCTGAGGTCTTTGAGCGGATTCAGCAGTGCATGCGTGGTCACTAAGTATCTAGTGATGGCGGCATTCACTTCCACAACAGTTTTCAGAGAAATGTAGCTACAATATCTCACTCTCTTATTACACGAAACTATTCCTCCAAAGCTTATCTCACGTATTTGTATGGTCCTTAAGTATCTTTGCAATGTCGTGAAATGTGCAAATAAACTTCGTCTATTCCAAATATTATAGAAGCCCACTTAACCAAAGTAAAGAGGCAAAACATTTTTGATCATGCATTTTTAGGATCGTTCCACTCATTCTGGATTATCACCTATCGGCCTTGGAACTATCGCTTCGGTTATATCGCCTTCTTTTCTTACGTTTCTGAACATCTGAAGGGTCCATGTGCAGCAAAAACCAGTGGACCATTTAAAAATGAGACAGACAAAAGGTTTGACTAATATTCTAGTGAGGATATTGATATTTCAATTGAAGAAGCGAAGTCAAACAACTGCAATTTTAAGTATAGCAGACCTACCTTTAATGAATTGCCTACTAATGCAAATTCATTCATTTATATTTATAGTATGAGTAGTTCCTCATTTCCCTTGATTAAGCACTAAAATTATTGTTCTTGTTCGCACGCTTACTGGATTAGTTGTAGTTGCAACGGTAAAAATAAACCTTAATTAATGTTATTGAACGTCGTTTACCTTTAACTCACTGTTGATACTAAATAATATTAAGTAAATAAATTATTAATTATTTCGCAGAATACTCTAAACAAATACCACTTGAGGTTTTCATATTTCAGATAATTTTTCTGGCAAAATTATCGTCATATGAAACCCTCTGTGGTATTACTACATATAATTCTATGGTAACAATGTTAAGAGTGAAACGAAGAAAATAAAATCGTATTTCAAACGCATGCAATAATGTTTAATAAACTGCTTCTGTAAATGCTTGCCTCTGGTGCATAAGGTCGCTGGTTCAAACGCGGCTGAGGGTGATGGGCTTTCTTGAGTGCATTTCTTCCTTCGGGAGGTTAGCCCCGTGTCTAGATTTACAGCACCCAAAAAGAACCACAAGCCTGATAAAGAGGTCTCTGAACAAAATTAAGTGATCTATCACGCCCAATTTACGATAGAATGGGACTCTGGGAACCACGGCAGTTAGGGAGAGTCTATAAATAAAAACTTGATTGCAGTATTCTACAGTATTAACGTATTAACAAAGAGTATTTAATAAAATCCGTAACTTTTTGTAACGCGTACGAGGAACTATATGATCCTACTGTTTGATAAGCATTATATGTGTTGGTGTCCTTAATACCATTCTGGAAGGATTGGATTAACCTGGTTTTTTGGGACTCTTTGAATCTTCTGCGTCTTATTCCTCAGTTACCAGCGTTCTAATAAATTATATTTCAACGAATCCCTTATTTATCTTCGTTTATGGTATCGGAAAGCAATTTCGTTAATACTTTTATAAATAGAATCCCTTACATCACTAAATAATAATGTTGTACTAGATAAATGAGTAAAAATCGATGAATTACATGTTCTGTTGAAGGATTTAGATTCGATTACTCTCCACCTTGATAAAATGAAAAGACTTCGGAAACATTCAATATATTGATTACTTGTGGGTTACATGGACTTTTCAGATGTATCTTACTAAATTTTTCAACTTAATTCTTGTTCGAACTTTTTGGTATAAATCGATTATAGTTACTTTAAAGGCGACCTAACATCATTTTGGAAGCATTTTGACTTTTTGCGATTCTTTAATGCTTTTGCATCTTATTTATAAAATCTGGCAACGTTTTAATAAAGTATATTTCAACAAATCGTTTAATTATCTTCCTTTATGGTATGCGGAAGCTATTTCCTCAAACGCAAATGAACCACACTGACCAAGACAATACAACTGTAAGCCTCAACATTAAATTTGAAGTTAACATGTATTATGATCTACTGCTATAACGTGTATGGCAATTCAGAAATGGGGGGGGGGGGGGCAAAGAATACCGCCCATTGTTACAGTAACAGTGCCAGGCAAATATTTGATATCTCTCTCTTTCTCTCTCTCTCTCTCTCTCTCTCTCTCAACTTTTTATTTAGGTGAGGTTTCGTTTAAGGGGAGTTCAGTTAAGCTGAGTTTTATTGTGTATAAAGTATAATTAAAGGTTGTTAACTAAGAGTGACGTAGATGATAAGAATTTGCAATGCACCTACTAAGTCTAGTTGTTTAAGGGTGAATCCCAATTGTTGGTAGTGTGATGGTGCAGTTTGTGGTTGGAACACGTGGAATCAAAGAGGAAAATGTCAGTCTGTGTTTGAGGTTCTCGTTTATAAGACGCACATACACCATAACACGCACACTTTAGGTGTCACTGGTTTGGAACGTGACTTCGCAGCACGTGACCTGAGAAGCAAAGATTCCTCATCTGTAAGGCTGCAGCTTCTCTAACCCATATTCTCCACAGCATTTCCTCTATTCATTTTTTCCCCTTTTCTTCAAGTTACATTTTTATTTCTTATTATATTTTGCACCTATGGTCTGATTACGTCTGCAAATCCAATAAAATAATATCTTCTTGTACAATCTGTATTAGGCTACTGCCTGTTACGGTCTCATGTCGATCCAGTGCTTCCTAGATCGTCCTATGGGCGTTCGTCCTTTAGGTTTATATTCCATCGTTTGGGGATTCCTTCTGGAGTAATTCTAAGTGTTGGAGCCAATTTTCTATATATCGCAAATTTTGTTAAAGTAGAATCACTATTCAATTCATTTCTAATTTCTTCATTTCTAAATAGGTCTTTCCTGGTAAATTTTTCGACAGATCTTAGGAAATGCATTTGTGCTGCTTATATTTCACTTAAATCTTTACTTCTTAACGTTCATGTCTCGCTACCGTATAAGAAGACAGGAAGTGACATCACAGAGTAGAATTTTAACGTTTAACAGTGTCATTCTTAGAGTAAATTAAGATCTCCTTGTGTGGTTTACCGGGAGTAACGCGAGTGGTGAATTTAATGTCATATCGGCACGTTGGCCATGATAGCTTAGTGGTTAGAGCAGTCGGACGGCAACCGGTAGATCCGCGGCTCAAATCCCGGGCATGGCATTCCATTTTTCAGTCTCACTCTACCCTTTCCATTCATGTCCTACACACGGCTATTGCGTGAAAAAACATTAATTACAATTTATCATTGCTTTCTGGGGGATATTATTTGCTCACAATAATGATGCTCACACATATGGTTACTATTTTCTTGTAGAGGGGAGGGGAGGTATAATTTGGTTGTGGCAGTGAAAATCTCTTCATATTTTGGAACATATGGGCTAAACTGCGGAGTGAACAAACGAACCTGGAGTTGCTGCAGGTGTGTACCATGCTCTGGTAATGCATCACTGAACTCGCCAGCTTCCGAGAGAATGGCCTGAGTGAGTGGGGATGCCTGTATTCATGCACAAAATCGCATTAATCAATGACCTTTCTCTGCGCGGACATTACCCCCCCCCCCTTATGTTTGCACTTGAGCTACAAAACATGTGCTTTTGGTTAAAATGCCAATACAGTTTCATAAGCATTAAAAGCCCTATCAGCAACCCTGAAAACGAGACAGACATATTTATATTTCTTATTGTGCTGGAATGGACTCTGAACTAAGCTCCTTTTTACATTTTCTACTACGTATAGTAAGTAGGGGAAGTACTGTATTCGATCCAAAATTTCGATGTGGAGATATCACCTGAAATATATTATTTTGAGGCCCTCCGAGTCCAAAAAATCATTTTTAGAACAAGGTCAGCGTGAGCTCGTGTGTTTGTGCCTTTGAATCTGTGTGTGCGTTTGCGCTCGTCTGCGTGTGTGTGCGTGTGTGCGTGTGTGCGAGTGTGTGTGTGTGTGTGTGTGTGTGTGTGTCTGCCTGTGAGCAGCATAACTGAAAAACGAATAGTCAGTTAATACCCAAAGTTGATACTTAAGTTTCATATGTTTCAAAGATGCAACTCGAAGATTATTGAAGAAAATACTTCTACCCTAAACTACTCCAGAAAATTCGTTGCTATTCGTGTGAGTTTTGCAATACTTAACTTTTCTCAAATGGAAGGTCGTTATTCACTTCTTTATTTCTTGGCTGTGCAAAGAGAACGGAATTTCAGGGCTCGCATATAGTGATCAACTTTAAAACATTTGACTATCGCTCAAAGCCTACACAAAGCTTTGCACATACAAGAAAATTAGCGATAAGATAATTTCTGCATATGTTTTTGTTTATGTCGACTAACATGAAGAAGATAGAGGAATAAGAGTTTGTAAGAATAGTTGGTACAAGAGTAGAGAAACTCATGTAAGTGCTACACATCAGATTTTTTGTACACTATTTTCGAGTGAAGCTAAAGTCTCTTTTCCGTTTCCAGGCAACTTTGCGTTAACGGATTCTCAATTCCTGATGAGGGAGTTGTCTTCCTCCGATTTCTGTTTTCTTTTACCCTGCAGCGTAATTAAAAGCGAGGAAAACTTTCTTTTGAGCTCCAAACTATTTGTTTACCTTTAAAGGTTCATTCTCCCGTTACTTACAACCCATACCCAAGTATTTTCGTGACTTTTTTTTTTTCCTTCCTCCCAGTATAGGTTTTCTGTTGACTTTCTAATCATTGTTAAGAAGTAAATATTTTAATGCTTGCAGATTACTGTTACACAACTAACCGAGATCTGCAGAGGAAAACGACTGCACTGACTATTGCAGTCATACCGTGACACATTTCATTATCACCTCTGAATTTTAATTATCACTTCCTTTGCTTTCCTTATATTGTGATCATTATAGAGAATCTAGCTGCACTGAGCTACGAATTCACAACAGATACGCAATTTGACGCAACATAGACATTATTCAAATGTCAAAAATGACTAACTCTCGCTTCGATGAAGCATTCAATACTGAAATAGATGAAATAATTCGAAGAGGAAAACCTAGAGCACAGAATACATCAGGAAATATGTTTGGAATCAGTTTCACAAATTGTGTATTGAACGAAATCATAAATTAACAGCAGATACTACAACTCCAGATTTTCCTAGCCCCTTAAAAGATTGGAATATCAATATAATAATTTTGTATGGCGTACTAATGGACGCTGATGTATGTGTTCATACTACATATTTCTTATAAGAAATTAGTAACTACAATACGGCATTATTAAAATTATATTTCATAGGCTATATCATCCTGAAATTTGTGAAACAGTGTTCATAAATGCAACTTGTGATACTCAAATTCTCTAGATAACTTGACTATCACTCGTGGCTTACTTATGATAACAAAGCAATACTTTGTAATAAAATAATTATATTTTATGATAGGGCTGTTGTAGTGTTTAACGCCCGCTTTTACTACTACGGTACCGCAGGCGGTGACACTGATGATACATGAAGATGGGGCACCGGTGGAATGAGATGGTGGGGGAAACCGGAGTACCCGGAGAAAGTCCGCCCTGACGCCGCTTCGTCCACCACGAATACCACATGCGGTTCCCTGGGATAGAACCCGGGCCGCCTAGGATTCATGATGGGGTGCAAAGCGTAATGCTTAAAAATAATATGTTTGATTCTAATTGTAATTTTGGTGCGATACAAATACAAGCAGGCCCAGCTCTGTGGTGTAGGGGTAGCTGTCTATTTTGCATTTAACAAGTGCTGAGATCGAATCTCGGTTATGGTGGCTTGCGTGGATGTGGTTCTTTTCCTAGGGATTTCCCTTATCCTTAAACATGAATGTCGGGCTCTACAGGCCCTGGGCCCATGTGTGTATAATTTCTTCAATTTCACAAATCGCCTAACATGACCTTTTGGCTTAAAGCACATAAAACCTCAAAAAAGAAAGAAATTATAAGATAACCTGGCCAATTAAGTGGCTCCCTATATCAAAATGCATTAAGATTTAGCAACACGGTACTTTATAACTAAATGCAGGTTTTGATGGAACCAAATACGTGCGCACCGTCTCTGAATGGCATGACTCCAAGCTACTACATAGCAAATTGATTCTTAATCCTTACCTGCCCAGCGACTGACGTTCTTTATTTATCATTTATAAAGTGTTCACGAATGCCCAGTGGCTCCACATGGCACCACTTTGTATTTTTCTCAGCAACAGAAGGCACCACTGACCACAACTTGTGCACACTATGATTCCTTTGACCTTGTATCTATTACTTTTACAAATTTCACTGTAATCGTATGTTTCTGTTGTCTATATTCTTGTACTATATCTCTTTGTTAATATCCATGCTTCTGAACCATAGATCAGGGATGGTACTGCCATAGATTTATAAAATTTAATTATATAGTCATTAAGGGCTTCAGCTTCTGATGTTCTTTTTAACGTGCCTGTTGAATTTGTTTATTTTCTCATTTCTCATTTTCTCATTACATACTTGAAGTGTGATACGTTGCCAGTTATTAGATCGTCTAGCACTATATTTCACCTAACAGGATACATTCCTCTAACAGCCATAGTTTGGGATTTATTTGCTGATGTAACGAATACATAAAGTAGATGATTCTTAGTTCTGAAATAACCAACTATTAAATTTCATCGTTATATGTATAGTTTAAATTTTTAAACTGTATTTTGCAAACGAGTAATTCTATATAATGTTTTATTTGTTTTCTTTTTTTTTTTTTTTCCTTCAATATCTCAACAGCTTCAAAAATTCTAAACTTAAATTTAAACATATCTTATGTGTCAGATAAAGAAATTACCGTAAATAATTAAATTAATCGAAAACATAGAATTTTGCTTTTTTTTCTAAACGTTTCCCTTCTTAAAAATAGCGTGTAGTTCTCTTGAAATTGCCATTTTTTACAATACCTGTCAGTAAAATTGAAAACAATTGAAATATGCGTATGGAAATCAATTCTTTTCCATTACATTGATAAACATTAATCCCTGAATGCAGTTCAGTCTTTGAATTGCGTTTCTAAGTTGAAAATTGGATTTAGGACAGATACACCAAGCCATTTGGTGCAACAGAAATTTATGTTAGCATATCAAAGGTGAATAGTTACAAATACAGAATTATTATCTTAAAACAGTTTGGTGCACATAAGTTATTAAACGTTTACTTTCTCTACGTGCAGTAAATAGGGGAGTACTCTATTCGACCCCAAAAATTCGATGTTGAGATTTTACCGAAGGCCTCCTGAATCCAAAAAGGTGCATTTTTAGAAAAAGGTTCTTGTGTGTGTGAGTATGTAATAATGTGTGTGAGAGTATGTGTGTTTGTGTGTATGTGTATTTGTGTGTGTGTGTCTGTGTGTGTGTGTGTGTGTGTGTGTGTGTGTGTGTGTGTGTGTGTGTGTGTGTGTGTGTGTGTGTGTGTGTGTGTGTGTGTGTCAGTCTGTGAACAGCATAACTTAAGAACCAAAAAGTCGAATAAAAACTAATGTTGGTGTTTAAATTTACGCATTTCAAGGATACCACACGAAGATTTTGAAGAAAATTCCTACACCCTAAATTATCCTTTACATGGAAAAATTTTAGAACATATTGAATGACTCAAAATGGCTCTAACGATTTTGATTAAAATGGCACATATTTAAGATACTTTTATTGCAAACGGGATGTATATCTTGAATCTATAGCACATGCAGTCCTTTTACTTTTTATGACCTTTGCATAACTGGTAAAAGGTAAGAGATGGACCAAACCTTACTATAAAAATGTAGATCTTGTTAGATCTTGTCAAAATGGGTTTTTCGTGGGGTGAATAATTTCGGAGACATTCCTTGTTATTTTTGCAATATTTATGCCTTTCTCAAATGAAACGTCGTCATTCACCTTTTTGTCTTTTGGTCGTGCAAAGAGAATGGAATTTGTAAGCTTTTATGCAGTGACCAGCTTTAAAAAATTGACTTGCTCAAAGCCTACTGTATTCCCATGCTCCCCTTGTACCTACAAGAGAATTAGTGTTAAGATAATTTCGGAAAATGTTTATCTCGACTAACATGAAGAAGGTGGAGGAATAAGAGTTTGTAAGAATAATTAGTACAAAAATAGATAACGTCAGATTCTTTGTTCTGCATGTGGGTTAAAACCGTAAGGTTAATTCAAATAATAATATGGATATTTGTGTTTTCACACTGCACAGCCTAAATCACTTGTAATTTGGCAAATGGTTATTGCTCTTGCTTCAACCTTCTCCGTCACGGTCAAGGATCTCCAAATTAAGATATACATCCACTTGTCGCTACATAATATAAATTAAACCTTGTTTTTAAGGCACCCTAGGACTGAAAAATGACCGAAAAATTATCAAATTGACGATTTTTAGATTTACACATATAAATGTTCTCCAAACCTTCAGTCCTCAGTTGCCAGTAAAATTCTTTAGAATCCGCCAATTTTAAAAGTCTAGCACAGGTTTTAAATGTAATGTGCGCCACATTTAAAAGAGCTACAAAACAACTAAATCATTGGAATGAAATGGTTAAGCTATGAGTCTGGGGAGAGAATCTGTTATACAAAGGAGGGAAGACCTGATATATTTAGCAGGAAAGTTTCAGTCCAAACAGATACTCTTGACTCAATCATGATGCATGTGTGCAAAAGAATTTTTTTTTTTACTTTACATTTTTAATACGCTATGTGCTCATGTACACTCAATTTTGTGCTATCGTTCTAGAATTTTTCCAGAATGTACTCCATTTGTGTGACTTCAACTTCAGTCTTTGGTTTCAAAATCTGAAAATTTGTTTAACTTTAAAAAGTTAAATACACAAAAGTTTTAAATATATTTTCAATATCTATCAAAACATATTAATTACTTTAATAATAATAATAATAATAATAATAATAATAATAATAATAATAATAATAATAATAATAATAATAATAATAATAATAATAATAATAATAATAATAATAATAATAATAATAATAATAATAATAATAATAATAATAATAATAATAATAATAATAATAATAATAATAATAATAATAATAATAACAACAACAACAACAATAATAATAATAGCAATAATAATAATTTTTCTTTCTGCCTGGTATTGGTGGTGTTATTTGAGCAATTAGAGTTGAAAAATAATCAAACTGCCGTGATATTTTAGTTTCTGATGCCCATGGAGTATTTTGAATGTTAAGGCATATTTGCGTTGTGAATAAATTGAATAATTAGTTCACTCAAAACTATAAAACTGATTGTTCTGGAACTTTGTGTGGTTGTTTATAACATTAACACACTTAAGTATGCGAACTATTGGCTTCTAACCTATAAAAATATAGAGCATTCAGGATTTCTTATGTATTTTTGAAGTTCTAGATGTAGCGTAGTACGCAGCATGCTAAAGATCCGTTGTGAATTTTTCAATAAGATGTTCATCGGCACGTTTTAACCATTCTTCTTCAATTAAGGTGAACCACCTCCGACCGACCGACCGACCGACCGAGCGATAACACCACATCTCTGGAGGAAGGAAGCTAGTCGGCACTACTCCTGGGGAATAAGGGAACATGGAAACTTGGTGAAAGCCACCTGGGGTTTAAACTTGCCGTTGCGGTTTCCCATTCACTTCCGCGCTAATCTTGAATTCAAGTCATATTTGTTTAGCTCACGAATTTCGACTCAGATAATGAAACATAAACCTATTTGCACAGTCAACGGGAATGTCTTATTTACAAGAAAAATCCACACGAATTTATCCTTTTGCTACGACATGTTTGAATTGCAATGGCCGTACTGTTTTAACAAGGAATACAGCCATTCATATCATGTGTAAAAATTGCAACTGCCATTATTTCCAGCAGCATTAGTGACATCGTTTTCCTGCATCGAAGTTTAATTCCAATAGGAACACTAACTTGGGGTTAATGTATACGCGATGGAAGTGAAATAATCCACCAGGCTGAAGGAGCTAAGAGAGTGGATGTAAACTAACAAAAATATCCAATAACTGTTTTAATTAAATGCGTCCTTAAATACATATTCACGCTTGAAGATGCGAGTGTGGCAACGTGGCGCAACGTGTTGATCGGCTACTCAGCTTCTATCGGCACATCAATGAACTATTCTATTGCTCTATAAAATCCATCTAAATAACGTTAGCCATGTATTGAATTCAGATGTTTTGTCGCGGTGCGCCAGACACCATAAAATTACGTGAAAAAAGTGAGGTTATGGCTGATTCGCTCGTATGAAAATATGATCTCAAATCTTACATTTCCGCATAATTACAAATATTTTATTTGGTACGTTTAAAGATTTGAATATCTGGCCCGTTCTACTCGTATTTTTGAGGGGAATTGGATTCTTCTTCTAAACGCCGCGCAAAATTGTTTACCAACTTCCGACAGCAGTTGCAGTATTACATCCATTATAAAGTCACGAATGTGATAGAAACATTAAAAAGAAGCTTTAAATGTGCTCTAATCAGTCAGAAATGCGTAAGCTCACTTGAAATGAAACGAATACATGCTAAGTCCATATCTACTTACTGCACATGCACGCTGAGGAAAAGCGAGTTTCCTTATTCACGTTATTTACCGAGTGGTAGGGACCTAACACGATGTTCTTGTTCACAATAAATAGTAAGGTAGTTTGTTTCTAACACTTATACATGTGGCGAACACATGCAGTTTTCATATCTTCTGCAAGACGTATGTATGAAGCATTCGCGCTGAGGCTGGCAGGTAATGGCTGGAGGTTAGGTTATACCTACATTGGCTATTTATCTTCCCAATGTGCATTGAGCATTCCAAGGTTTATGTCATTCTTGTGTGAAACACCTCTAGTGTAAGTAATACCAGTATTCCATATTGAATTTCAGAATGTGATACTAGGAATTGCTAAACTTTTAGGAAAGCATGATTTATAATGCAAATTATAATGCGCTCCACTGCAACATGTTTAAACAAAATGTATGTGCAATTGTTTACACGTTTGGCTCGGTAAGCGTGCAAGTCTCTTTAATTTTTTATATACCCGATTTAAAATGGGACTAATGTGCTCTATGCAAGCACGTACGTACATCTAAAAAAGGCATTTGTGTAATGTGATACACAAGTTTTTGAAAGCACTTTCGTTTCCAACAATTACTCCAATAAGTTTTAACAAGAATGTTATGAGTGCCAAAGAGCCCGAGTTAGTGAAATTAGCAACGCGAAATTTCTGACAAGATTTGTGTGCTTGAGTATGTACGAAAGATATTTCAAGAAATGTAAGCAAACAAATTTGATAATGGTGTTCGCGTCACAGTCGTGGACTAACCATTATTTACGTGGTAGCTTTAGAAACAAATAATGGCCATACTTTTAATAACTGACATTTATTAGCAGTAACAAGTATGCAATAACATTGGGATTAATTCGAAATAAAGAGTTTAGAGCAAGTATTCAATACCTGTAGTTAGACTACAAAAAAGTAAAAAAAAAAAAAAAAAATAAATAAATAAATAAATAAATAAAAACAGAGAATCGCATGGGATTAAGTAAACATTATGCGCGATCTACACCGATATTCGAAGAAAGTAAATACATTTGATGCGAGGTTGCCACTTCTATCAGAATAAAGAAGGCAACAAATTGTGGGATCTTAAAACTTAATTTACACAAAAACCGTTGAATCTAATGAAATACGCCAAAGGAAAAAGTTATTCTATTCAATTTTCTATGAATATAGCCAAAATTAAGAACCTTTAATCAATAATAACTCAGCCAGGTATTGATAAATTATTTTCGACTAAAATATTTTTTTCTAGAAAACTAAACTTTTAACCACTTTGGCATTAGACTTTCTTGTTATTCACAAGATGAGAAATTTGCTGTTAAAGTCTGACGGATAATATCACTGCCATCCTGTACATCCTCTACACAGGTATGTGTTATCACTTTGATTTGGGTGATTTTCCTGGCAACTATGAACCTTAGGTACCTGATAGCAGGAAAGGCGTACCTAGTTCTTTTTTCCAATATCCATGTAGGTTATTAATGGAAGCAGGTAAATACACAAGTGGCACCCCTGAGAGTACCGCCCCCAGAAAAACCGGACAGGGGATGGTGATTTATACGGCGTGTTGTGTTACAGTTGTACCCCTACAGCAGTTACAGCTGGCATTAAAATGGCAACAATTTCTCTCGCTCTATTGTTGGAATTCTTTTCATTTTGCCTGTATTATACATGCAATGCAAGATACTTACGTCCCAATATTCTGTCAGTCATGCAGTCATGCATCACCACAGTGGTGATATGTCACCGTCTCGAGATTCTTAGGCAGGGGATAAGAAGAACAAATTTTGCATTTTATAAGCAGGTAAGTACAAAGTAAAACATGAAATTCCCTTAAGCAAGCCACTAGACATTCACTAACAGTAATCTGCCTGGCTTGGTCAACTTTAAACACTGATTTCATAGATTAGATTCTGGAGCAGTAAAGCTTATCGCTGACAGCAGTCATGCAAAGTTTAATTTCCAAAAGAGATTTGGTAGCGTCGTGTTAACATTAAATTGTGAGTTAATTAATTCAAATTAAGATAAAAAGGTATTACTGCATTGTTCACACAATATTTGCGCCACACTTACTGTAATAATAAACATTTATTTATAATAAGCTCGTCAAGAAGCTAGATGACTCCAAATGTATGTGACACAAATTATTATTTATTTCTGGTGAAGCACCTATTTATTTTTTTGGAAGGTAGGCCACCCATCTAACGGCATGTCCGCCTTAGTCCAGTTTTACGCTTTCTAAAATGTGTTGCTTGACGTTCTTAAAGAGAGAAATGCGCAAAATTAAGAGCAACAGTGGTTTAAGAAACAGAACGTACTTCTCGCTAAAGTACACCTCAAAAACATACGACTCGTTTACTGAGAGTGATTTCCGGTTTCCGGCCGATTTTACAAACTTTTTATTAGAGTATACATAGCAACGTAATTCAGTAAACGCCTCGGGAAAATGGACCTATCATATGAGTACACTAACAACGTCAGCTAAAAAGAAAATGGTGGATTCTTGTACTTAGAGCAGGGATTGGTTGCCAAAAATTAGGAAAAATTTAGAGATCCATCATGAACCCGTACAGTCAAAACGGGCATACTATTAAACAACAGTTTATTTACATTTTTGCGTGAACTACGCCTCGTACATCTCAATTAATATGCATAACAGCTTTTGCCATTTAAGTAATAATATTAAAACGCCCAGCAAATGATTAAAACTGTCTTAAAAGGCTAAATCGAGCCCGAAAACTTGCGAAGTGGCAATGGCATAGCGCTAGGCATACAAGTCCTAGTATTGCACGCGGTACGTGCTTTTTTTTTTCGACAAGTCTCGAAATAGCTGAATAGAATTATGACGGGTCCTCTGCGCTAAGCCCCAATGACACAGGTTCGAGTCTCAGCACTGTAAATATTTTTTTTTATGTTCATCAAAGCTTGGAAACCGAATTGACAATAATCTAATTATGAAGTCCCTGCGGGTTTAGAACATTATAATTTAAATCGTTTTTGGTTGTCTGCATTTTTAATAGCAGAATAATTCATTGTGTGCAAAATTGAGTTTAACTTCCATGTTAAACTCTGACAATGTAATTTCCTTGCTCTCTGTGTTCAAATGTGTATAAATGATCCTTATTTCAATTGCACCTACCTATAGGTGTGTTTAAACAACTACATAATTGTAGTTCACCAATAAAGAAACATCAAACAATGTCATAAAACATAAATAAAACAATAAAAATGAATATAATAACAGTTTCCAGAATAATAGTTTGCAAATTGTGAGGATTGCGCGATAAAAAAGATGAGTACATGCAGGTGATTCGAACCACCTTCACAGCAGACAGATTACTTCGGAGTCTTGCGCCCGTTCCAACTGAACTACCTAGTAACGTGCGAGGTGCACATTCCGTTTAAGATGTAATATTAGCTGGTTCCAGTGAACATTTGCAGAAGTGCAAACGTCAGCTGTCTAATTACGAATATATTAAAAAGCGATGTGATAACATCTATATTAGTACTAATTTCATCGAGTGTTAAACATCGCGGGTAGAACCTAGTAATGGGGTCGATGTTTTCATGTTACACTATAAAATGAGGATTGCATAAAACTCGAGAATAAGGGGCAGCTGACTCACCTGGTATAATTATATTATATCGTATGATGTTACCTACGATTTAATATTATCAGTAACACGTGGTTTACTCCTAATGGGGATGCGGTAGCATTGCTACTTGCATCGTGGGGAAAATTATATTTATAAATATATATTTTTTATTTAGTAACGGATATACTTACAATCTCCTGAAGTAGAAGTTCAGCAAATTCCTCATGGTGAATGTGCCAAGAACTACGAATGTATGGTCCAGCGTGTTTAGTACCTGACTATCAAATAATAATTTTTATACTGTAATGTACATATATTTCATATATATTTGGAAATAATACTTTAATTATAGTGAAACCACAGTGGAACTCTGGTGAAGTTTATATTTTCTGTAATCTTAAGTTAGGGTCTGTAAACTTAAGTTTCTGGTGTATTTTCCAGTAGAAGTGTACTTAAGATTACAACTTAACTTATTTTGGAGCCCAAATTAGGAGATACTGTGAATTTTGTTCAGTCGTATTTCAACAGTCTTACAGAGTCGAGGATTGTTAAGAACTAGGGGAAGTTGGTTGTCAGGGTGCAGTACTATCTGTGTTAAAATTCAGCTATGTTTTTCAAAGTGGAAGACCACGGGCCCAAATTGTACAGCAACCGTTCTAATCGAACTACACAAAATAGCAGCGCATTGGACTGGAGAGATGATTATCGGTACATGTAAAGCAATATTTTGCGGAATGATGAATTTGTAATTAATATAGGGGTGACGCTATCAACAGTCATAATTACCATTATTGGACAGTGTGTATCCAAAAATTACAATGAAAAATGTGAGACAAAGCCACAGCTATAACTTACTATGACTCATTAAAGTTCATTGGCATTGTATCCAGTGTGATAAAATGGTTATTCTATGAGGTAATATAAAATGTACTGACACAGATATACGAAACTCCGCCACATTTCGCACCACCAATAAAAACTTGGTTAATAAACTACTCTATGGATTTCTTACATAAATCAAATAGAACATGAGCATGGACCCTTAATTACATATGCGACTGATTTTTTGGAAGTAAGTCATGTATGAAATTTATAGGGTAATGTATACTAATTCCGCAAATATTGAAGAGAATCGTTGCAACATTTCGTGTTCTTGCCGCTCCTTCCATGAGTGTGCTTATGTCTGCGCATGCGCAGAGATGATTTCCTCCACTCCTGTCTGAGAAATTCGACTCAAGGAAACTACC
This sequence comes from Tenodera sinensis, assembly GCA_030765045.1. Lineage (NCBI taxonomy): Eukaryota > Metazoa > Arthropoda > Insecta > Mantodea > Mantidae > Tenodera > Tenodera sinensis. The sequence goes on from CM060963.1 coordinate 144,863,098, forward strand.
AGGTAAAACATAACATACTTTAACTTTAGCTTAACTGGCCCCTTCGGGGTCAGCTCCTACATGACATTTGATAGGCACTATGTAAACTTACTTTAAAATATAAAGAGCTGCCTCAAGATTCTATGTTCCCATACAAAGGTCTGCGCATGCTCATTAGGGCGCAACCTTAGTGCACAAGGTAACAGTAATGAAACTAAAATTTAGTCACTTTAACACTTTGTTTGAATTCTAAAATGTGATCTACTAATGTACGTGAATTTATCCTTAAGCTAATTCTGGTATCATCTTTTGGGGTATAAATAGTAACTTTAACTATACTGAATAGCTCCATATTTCAAATCCAGTTTTCATTACAATCTTCTGTTTTACTTTGAGTAGTGACTGAGATTGCTCCTCTTATCGTTTTAATTCATCCACACTACTACAATAGTTTCCGGACTATTCTTCCGACTATATTTATTCTTAATTTCAGAGAGGGTTATAATACCTATACAATTTATTTATTTTATTTAGTTGAACAAATATTTCTTGTGCTTTTCCGTAGTACCTTATGTATCTCATGTGCCTACATTCAACGTCCATTTTCATTTTCCAAGTCTCTTTCGAAGGCTGATTTTCCGAGGTCATGTAGAAGAACTTTCGCCAGAGAAAAAATTTAAGAGTGATGAGGGGCAACCCCGTCGCCTCCACCCCCAACCTGAAGGACCACAATTTGACATGAGGGTTTATTTTTCTAAATGGGTAGCTTCCACTGCAGCTCAGGAACTTCCGTCTGCCCCACCTGTTGGTCTGCGGGCGGTACTTTATTTCCGGACTACCCGTCGGTCAAAGCATCCAGACCTCTAGAGGTTAAGGTATAAAAAATACATGCGTTGCACTCACATGACTTTCTCTGCTCTTCTACTAACTATTCTTACGAGGTATTCCTCTATCTTCTTCGTGTTAATAGAAGCAGGCATATGTAGAAATTATCTTAATGCTAATTTACTTGTAGGCTTCGAGCGATATTAAAAACCTTTAATGCTTTCAAATTCCGATATCTTTGCGCGGTGAAGAGATAAAAAGATAAATATTTTCCATCAGGGAAAAAAGTTTCAGTATTGTAAAAGTCACACAAATAACAAGGTATATCCCCGAAATGATTCAGTTCACAAAAAATGCATTTGAACATAACTTGTCTGTTTTAACGAGACATACATTTTATGTAAAGCAAGATTTGGTCTATTCCTTACTAGCCACCAGTTATGTAAAAGCCATCAAGAGTAGACAGAACTACTAAGGCTATGGCCAGAAACTTGAAAATATAAACTTCTAAACTAAACCCGGGAGCGACATCCCATGAAGGGCCAAGGCCTACCGCCCAGCCGCTGCGTCCCCCATCTCTCTTCAATACAGACGTCATTGGTGGGGTGCAGTACTGGAGGGTGGGACGTGGTCAGCGCTCCGATCCCTCCCTCCCAGTTATGCGGACTTAAATATAAACTTCATTTGTCATAAAATTAACCTACCTTATGATATTTTAATGAAAATTGTCAAAGCCATTTTTCCATATAAAGGATAGTTTAGGATGCAGAACTTTTCTTCAAAATCTTTGCGACCCATCCTTAAAATATATTAAACTTAAATATCAACTTTGTTTTTTAACCGACTTTTCATCTTTGAGCCATGCTGTTCATAGACAGACTCACACATGCGCATGCGTGAACCTTTCACTACAGCTGATTTTTTTGAATCAAGGTGCCTCGAAACATATATTTCTGGTGAAATTTCGACATCAAAATTTTGGGTCAAATATAATACTTTCCCTACTTACTATACTTAGTAAAGTAATAAAATATAATTTATATATTTCTCAAATTCTGATATAATAGAGAGATTAACTCTCTAAGCTTCTACAAACGTCTACAGATAGTACATTTGGGCGCCTGTGCAACAAAGAATTTAGTTTGAACTCACCTCCAGTTACATTTTTGCCGTAGACCATACAGCGTTATGAAATTCCTTTTGAGATTACACAGCACAATAGCGACTTACACTTGAAGTACCTACTTCAAGTAAAGTGTTGTCGGTATTGTGACGTCAGGCTTGGCGCACAACACAGGGCGGGCGGGGCTAAGCTGCTTCTCGTCACATGCCGGACCGGCGAGCGGGCAAAGGCGTTCAAGGTTAGGCTTCCTTGTGCAAATGCTTGTGTGTACGTGACTAACAACAATGGAAGCGGCTACACAAAAAGGGCTCTCTCCAGAGCCTTCGAGAAAAATCCAGCAGCACATTTGTGGAATTTGAGAAAGCTTAATGTGACGTCGGCCCCACTGTATAAGAAAGCCAGGAATAGCAGTGAGTGAGTCCAAACCGTGCATTTCCGGACAGGAGTTCCTATTAGAAAACCGATCAGTTTGCCATCCCGCACAACATACTGCGGGTTGTCAGTGTTTTTGGGACATCTAGAATAGTAAGGAAGTTTATTAGGGACACTACATATTTACCTTTACCCCCTAATTACTCTTTTCCATTTTGTGTATTTACTCATACTTCTTTTAACCATTTTCACCTTATTTTTCCTAAATAATTTTCCTGCCTTTTTCCATACCATTACATTCCAAAATATAGTGCCAATTTTCACACAGTGTATCGTATTTCAGGCATCTCCCGCCACTTTTCATCCCTGCTATGTCACTTAAATTCATTGTTGCAGTTCTAGTCCATGTCTACCCTATTCTGGCCACTTTATGGCACACTTCAATGCATTTTTCTCTCCAACAATTTATTTTTAGAAACTTTTAATCTGTTAATGACCTTTTTTCAGAAACGTTACTTACAATTTCTTGGTTTTCGATATCCTCTAACCTTATTCTAATTTCCTTTGAGAAGCCTTTACTTTTATTCTTTCTTTCTGCCCATAGTTTCCATCGTCAATGACAATACAATGATCTTTGAACATCTGAGAAAGTGTGGTGCACTCCAAAGATTATGGATTGGAACAAACGGTCAACTCTATCGGGAAGCCTTAATCTCTCGTCTTGTCACTGTCTAAGAAAACTGCTAAGGAATTAAAATCAATTACTTGTTCTATAAAAATATAATTGAGTACTATCTTAACTCTTATTGTATTCTTTCCGTGTAACATCATCAGTTCCTCTAGATTCTCTAAGCTGATCATTACATAAGAAAAATAAAGGAGATGATAATTAAAATTCAGGGAAGCTGATAATGAAATCTGATAAATTTTTCGGAAATAAAGGCTGCTAATGATTGAAAATTGAAATGGTTATGCACAAGATTGCTTAACTTGAATAAAATCACTTTTGAGTGGAATAGTCAATCAACGTAAATTGCCTATAATATGCCAGTTTTAGCGTTGAATGGCACACACAGCCTACTAGATTTTCCCGAAGCAAAGAAAAGAAAAGAAAGCAACGACACCACAAAGAAAACCTCATAGAGTAATACCTATGTGACAGAACAAAATAGAGAAGTTGAATTTCGGAGTACCTAAACCAGAAACAGTTTCACTCTGACTAGACATTTATATTCAAGCAAAATGCGCGAACTGAGGAGGAACGGAAACATTATAAGACCATCTTGACCACCATTCAGTCCCACGTTCTGTCCTTAGAAAGAATATAAATGTAACCCCATACAGATAACCTTCAGATTTACTCATCTGTTTGTTTTCTTGGAAGTTGTTAGAAACAGAATAAAGAAGAAATCCCGCACAATCTTTCAGAGTTCAGTTGCGGTTGTGAACCTGTTTGCTTGCCTCTGGCAAACTTCTCTACCAATATGAAAGTGTTTTGGAATCGATTAAAGTTTAAATAAACTTGTGAGTTATCGAGACGACTGGTATTGTGATATTGGAACTGGGCTCGTGTAAACTTCCCCCAAATACGCCAAGAAAGATTTAGGAGCGACATGCTTCCAACTGTAATTACACTTCCAATTTAAGTTACGCTTTTCCTTCTTACACTTGTTATGCTTTTGCTCTGATGGCTAAAGAACTTATAAAACAATGAAACTATCCTCTAGATTATTTATTTGGTGGTTTTAATTTTGAGACGAAAATTCTCAAAGAAATTTCACTCCACCAGTTAAGAACAACTTAACTTTTCATATCAATTATTACGTAATTCATAAGATGTATGCCCTTCTTAAATCTTACTACTCCACGAGGTCTTTTCTGCAGTACAAGTATTAAATCATATTTTAAAAGCTCTCCAAGCTAACGAGTTTCTTTTCCTTCATTCTGTGATGCCCGTAATGGCAAACAACAAAGGATAGTCGGTGCCGGGTTGCCCCACCCCACTGGCCGTGCGATTATCAAAGGTGCTCACAGGACTGTTGTGAACTCGTGACAACAATCAAAGTGGCACCACAAGGGGTTGGATTATTCGACAACTTCCCGGCGGCCGGCGTATTTGTATAAGTTTCAGAAAGGTGAAATTCGAGAAAGGTCCGTGTTACATCATCCCCGCCATATAAGAAGGCGAGGCACCGAGAGTTGTGAGACAGTCAGTTTTTATTTTAGTGTGCGTGGTGTTAAGCGTGTGTGCATGGTCGCGTTGAAAGGAAAATAGCGAAATAGGTAATGAGTGTTGAGTGATTCTCCGAGCCAGTTTATTTAAGGGACAGAGAAAGTGAAAAAAGACAGAAAGGAATGAGTTAAGGTTGTGAGAAGGAAACAGTTGTGAGTTGAAATACCACGAAAGACAGTAGATTGTGTTAACGTCAGCAAAAGAGAACCCTATATTTTTGCAAAATTGTAGAAACAGTAATTCTACTGGACTTTATCGTTTTTGTCACAACATTTAAGCCTGTCTTATGAAGACGCAGTTATACAAAACTTACAAGCAACTCTCCCTATTTCAATAAAGCATTTAGTTTGTAATGGGAATATTTTAAAAATGATTATCTTAAGCATCATTATTTAATCGCTTTGAAACATAGAAGGTAAAGAAATATGTACCATTTAAAGGGTTGTGGGGAAAGATCTTTTTAGGGCTAGTTTGAATTCACAGGGCTTAAAAATAGATATTTCGTGAAAAAACCAATAGATGCCTGACCTTTGATCCAGAAGATCAATTATCCACCTGGTTTAGCTAATCGGTAGAGAAAGTAAAAGTAATAAAGGCACCAATAGTGAATGAAATATACACGTAGGTTTCTATAAAAGATTTGTTTGTATTGTTTAGCTTCTGCTTATGTACTATGTGTTTTAAAATTCTACGCACTTAACCGACAATGTTTTGTAACAAACATGGATATTCATAGCATTAACCTAAATAGAAATGAAATATTCGTCGAAATATTCAGATGCTTTCATAAAGGGGTATACGAGTATTATGAAACAGTCAATATATTTAACGCTTTCACCAGTAAACGCAAGGAAAAGGTTAGTAATTTCAAGACTTTTAAGGCTTCCCTTAAAGAATGCCTATGTAAGAAATCATTTTACTCTCTGGAAGAATATTTAAGTGACAAATTTGTGTGACAATCTCAATAATTGATATTGCAATATTCTTGACGCGGCCAAGATATTTTTATTTCTAATCTAGTGCAATTTAATATAAAGTTTGCGAATGTCAATGACCAGGTCTCCAAAAGTCAGTAAATCACAGCTTTTAGAAATGAATGAATATGTTCTCCACTTACTGTGTGGGCATGCAGTGCTAATGCAGACAGTCATTTGTCCTGCTCATCTCTAGAGCAGCTGTTGAATAAGCATACAGAAAAAATTAATCACCGAGTCAAATTCAGATCTTGCGAGCACTAACAATTTCCAAGTTTCCTGGTGGAGTATGTTTTTATACATGTCCGAGAAATAAAGAGAATTGTTTGGATAGAGAAGAGGAGGAAAATGGCGGTACGTGAGCAAAGTTTGAGCTTGACAGTGCAGGTCTGCGCTGAAAGGGTTTATACGACGACTTTTTGCTGGCATTGTGTAACTTATAAATTTGTTCGGAAGTAGCTGAACCGAGAGGAAAGTGCAGGAAGAGATAGGGGAGAAGACAAAGACGAGCCAGCCAAGAATAAAAGATGAATTATAAGAACTGGCCGAATGAAAGTTTAATGGATCCATAAAAGGAATCATAAAAGTGATTATTGGAATATAAATGCCTCCTTACTCTTTCTTTACGACGGTCTCTTCATACAAAGATCCCTCGTAAGTAACAATTTGGGTAATCAGAAGTTGTTTTAGGCATCCGATAAAGGCTATAGAATTCCCTAAACTTGGCTCTTCCAAGATAAAGGATGCGCCCTATCTTCAGAATCGACAGAATTAACATAATGGTTACCAAGATAAAAAATCGAATGTGTTACACTCACATGACTTCCTCTAATCTTTTACTAACTGTTCTTATAACTCGCGTTCCTCTATTTTCTTCATCTTAGTCGAGATAAACATTTATATCATCATCTATAAGGATTAGGCCTATTACCTGTTTCGTCTTCAAAGCCGATATCCTGCAACCATCTTATTCTTGGTCTCCCGACATTTCTATGTCCTCTTTGTTTCTAATCTAACATTTTTTTTAGATATTCGGTCATTTATTCTTGTTATGTGTTGGTACCAGTTATTATTTTTTGCTGTATTAATTTAGTCAAATTGAAAATATCTAGTTGTTTTTTATTTTCACTTCTCTGGTGGCATAAGAAATTTCATTGCACAACTTTCTATTTTCTTTTTTAGTAACTCGATTTATAGATCAGTTTTCTGCCAGGGAGTAAAAAATCTATATTCTGTTGAAATCATAATATCAACATTTTGTATCGAATCCAATACATAATCGGAAGGAAAGCACTTGCATTTTCTAACTACTTATGGGTACGTTTTCTTTCTGGTAACCAAAGAATTGGAAGAAGATAACCATTCTTTAATTTAGGTAGCAATATTAATCAACTTATCAGTCATCTGGGAAGGCCTCTGAAGTGGTTTTTCGTGAATGTGCTATTGAAAGCATAACACAATATTGCTTCAAGCCTCTCATCTGAAACGATGAAAGATGTGTATCGTGAGTACTTTTTAAAAGTAAAAGCTCGTCGATGACATATAGATGGAGGATGTTAAGTTCCGCTTGGTTTCTCAAGAGAGTGGTCACTGAAATCGCTGAAAAGCACCAGTGTGGTGTAACCTCAAACACGTATCTTATTGCATGGAAGGAAAACAAGGAAGCGTCGTCATGGAAACAGCACGGAGAGCCTGATGGAAACAGTATGTCATAGCGACCCGAGAGGAAACCATTTATATTTCTTAGAGCCTTTAGCTTCAACCCCCGTTTTAGCTTTATCATCTTGACACCAAAGTCCAGGATTTGCTTTAAGAAGCAATGATCACGTACTCACCCTGTGATAAAGTGGCGACGGTAATTGTGTTAGGAAATGAAAGTCATAATACCAGCATGTTGAGATGTTACTCCCACTAACAGTACTTGTGATTATCAGTGACAAAACTGACTTCTCCTTCCAGTTGTATATTACTGTCTTACTGTCTTACTTTCAATATTAGATATTTACCTCCCTCATTATACAAATGGCGGTGGACACTGATAATACCTTACATAATAACTGGGAAAGGAAATGTTTCAGTCCTAAATTTAAGATATCTTCCAGGAATTTGTCATTTAAAAAGACCAAAGGGAAGCTAGAAAGTTCTTAGACAGGCAGGGCGATTGTAAATGCATTTTAAGGGCAGACCTCTGGTTTACGAGTCCATGAACTACTTTGGTTACCCGTATCTGTGGGAAGGGATAGTAACTACAATACATCTGCTTAAGCGGCCCTTTCTGTGTATCCTAAATGGCAAAACATGCATAATATTTAAGAGGTGGAATCAGGACTGAAAAATTCAATGCCATAGCCGGGATTTGAACCACGGATCTTTCGCTTATCGAGCGGCTGCTTCAACCACTAAGCTACCATGGCCAACTTGCCATGACATTAAATTCCCCAGCCGATTCGTACTTTCCCGGTAGACCACAAGGGAATTTCACATTGGCTGGGGGAATTCGATGTCATGCTGACAAGTTGGAGGAAAATCCGTGGTTTAATTCCGGCTATGGTATTGAATCTTTCAGTCCTGATACCACCTCTTAAATATTACCCACACACGGCTTGAGTGTTTAAGAACACCAGAAGGAGTAATTTGGTTGGCATAAATAAATAATAATACGCATGTTTATTTAATTCCGGAAGTAATATACCAGGCCTTGCACTGATAACCGTAGGTAAAAGGAAAAAACAATATATTGAGGTGTTGCACTCATATGACTTTCTCTGTTCTTGTACTAACTATTCTTACAAACTCTTATAATTCTATCTTCAAATTAGTCGGTTTAAGATTTGCAAAAATAATCTAATTGTTAATTTTCTTGTAGGTACAAGGGGAATGTGGGATAACAGTAAGCTTTGACTTATAGTGGAACCTTTTAAAGACTTTGAGGTTCCGTTTTCTTTGCACGGCCAACACATAAAAAATGAATAACAACCTTCCATTTGAGAAAAGTGTATGTATTGCAAAACTCACACAAATAACAAGGGATATATCCGAAATGGTCCACTGCACCAAAAAAAAAAAAAAAAAAAAAAAAAAAATGCATTTGGACATAACGAGAACTACACTTCTAGTACACTAAGATTTGATCCATCTCTCAAGGTTTACCAGTTATACAAAATTCATCAGGAGTACACGGGACTAAAACGGATATAGCAACGAAATTCAAAATATACGTTTAATTTATCATCAACATATCTTGAATATATGTCATTTTAATAAAAATCCTTAGAACCATGTTTGAGAAAATCACAATTTGTTAAGAAATTTTCCATAATGTAAAGGGTAGTTTACAGTGGAGAAATTTTCTTCAAAATCTTCGTGTCGCATCCTTGAAAGATGTTAAACTTAACCCTAGAATAAACAAGTTTTATTTTATAACTTAGGTTGCCAATTCTCCGCCCCCCCCACACCCCCCCCCCCCCCCACTTGGTGACCACCACCAGTAACAAAATGTCTGAGCAATTTTTAAAACAAATTTATTTTATAAATAGGTATTATACCTTCTCATGGTTACAAAGACAATATTTAACATTGCTTAATATTATTTTACACTTTTTTACATGAATCACATTATACCAACGGGGCAGTGCTTTATGACCACCTTTCATTGTTTCTCTTGAGACCAACTATGAAAAATTTGAAACAAATACGCAGTTCAGTATTAGAAAAAGTGATTAGCAAAATTACTAACTACATGCCGTTAATCAGAAAATTAAAAGAGAAAATTTGAAAAATTACAGAAAGAGGGTATAATGCGAGGGTTAAACACCAACTATGGCTTTTAAACGACTTTTCGTTTATAAGTTATACTGTTCTCAGACAGACACACACACACAACACACACATACATACACACACACAAACACACACACACACACACACACACACACACTCACTCACTCACACACTGATCTTTATGTAAAAGATATTTTTTATTTTATTTTGGATTAAGGTGGCCCCATCACATACATTTGCTCTGAAAACTCGACTTCGAAATTTTGGGTCAAATACAAAACTTACTATACGTAGCAGAGAAAGTAAAACTACTCCTTTAATATATACGTTTAATTATTTCACTTTTTTATCGACGTATTGCACTACTCTGGTAATATCGATAGATTTCAAGAAATCACCTTACTCCAATAAATCACCTCCAATCAATCACGATTACGGAAAGCCAAAGATGTGTGATTCTGGTCCCACTTTGGTTGAATTTAAGTCTAGTTAGCTCTCTGATGCCTTTGCGCAAAACTGGGAGACGGTTCTCGCTGGTCGCAGCCTGCTCACGGCCTTGTACCGATGACTATGTTTAGCAGGTAAAAAGAAATGAAGGTTGATCAGGACATCACGCGAGTCGCTCAGGCTTGGCTTAATGCTATTCACTCCTTGGGTCTAGGGCTTTTAACAACAGATTTAAGCTCTTAATTTGAAATGCTCTCAAATTCACTGTCTTATTCGCATTTACAGACTGAATGCAAAGAATTCAAACTGAATGTCTGGTTTGTGAAATGAACAAGATAGTTTTGGTCCTTTTGTTGGATACAGACATCATTATGAATTTCATAATTTGCACAATGAAGCGTCAGTGTGTATATTGCAACAAATGACCAGTTCAATGAAACCCACCTCTGACACCAGTGTGACAAAATGACAAAATGAGTCCAGTTACTTTCCCACACTTTATTTTCCTTTCACGCTTTTGCACAAAAGCACAGTTCTCTTCTAATGATGTTAACGCTGTTTACAGCCTTTCGTGATATTACGACTCGCAACCGTTTTCTTCTCGTAAACTTGAGAGGATCCTTTCACCGTCTTTCTCCACTTTGTCTGTCGGTCATACACTAACTTCAACGATACAATCCTCAATACTCATTAAAACTACTTTACTTCGACGCGATGTACCGATTCACTTATCCAACTCTCTTCTCTGCTACCTCCTTATATAGCGAGGAGACGTTACATGGACCTTTCTCGACTTCCACATACATGCCGGCTACCGGATACTCTTCGAAAATTCCAACAATACTTTGTTGAACGCCGACTAATTGTTAGTCACGTATAGATAAACAATCACGCAGGGCAGTCTGACCTTGAGCGCCTTTGCTCGCCGGCCTGGTATGCAGTGTCCTTTGTTGTGCGCTGTGTCCAACGTCAAAATACGCATTGTAAGTTATTTGTCTACCTACACGTGTCGTTTACTTTCATCAGAGCAAGTAGACATACGTGAGTCAAATATATTCGCAAATCACAAGTAAAGCATTCATCATAGGGATAACAAGTCCTCGCAGAAAAGTTGCTATCTGCCCCAAGTGTATATATCAGGGGAAGGTTAAATGTCCACACCTGCCTGTTACAATCTCTTCTCTGCTGCAATGTTAGAACTGAGTCGGCGAATGTCCCATCTTCCATAGAGCTAATGTTATTACCTGGCTGATTCTGTAGCATCGATATTTACCTGTAGGTATCACGTAATAGTTAATGATGGGCACAGCTGTTTATGGATTGCAACACTGATTTAGCCATTAATTTAGAGACGCCCTCAACACGGGTGTAAATGAGCTAGCTTTAAA
>CM060963.1:144879218-144906718 GCA_030765045.1 Tenodera sinensis
CATCATCACCATCATCACCATCATCATCACCATCGTCATCACCATCAGCATCACCATTATCATCACCACCACCACCATCATCATCAGCATCATCATCATCATCATCATCATCATCATCATCATTATTATTATTATTATTATTATTATTATTATTATTATTATTATTATTATTATTATTATTATTATTATTATTATTATTATTATTATTATTATTATTATTATTATCATTGTCACAAAATGACAAAACAGTCCAAACCAGTTTACCTTTATATCACTTTATTTTGTTCTAAAACTTTTGCTCATAAAGACAGTTCGCTTCTTCACTTCTACTGACGTAACACAGTCTAGTCTTTCGTGATATTAAACCTCACAACGGCTTTCTTGACTCAGTCCTTTCATCGTCTTTGTTCTCTTTCTCTGTCTCTCACACTCTAACTTGGACGATACAATCACTGGACACTCGTTAAAACTTCTTCACGACGCAATGACACATGCACAGCTGTTTCGCACTCAATGACACAGTGACTCATGCCTGTAACCGAAAAGTTCTCTGCTGTTTTCTCGCCTCCTCATATAGCGGGAATGAAGTCAAACGGATCGTTCTCGACTTGCACAAATACGTCGGCGATGACGTAGCCAGATCTTTCTCGAAGACTCTGGAAACCCTTTGTGTTGCCGCTTGATTGTTGTTCATTACGTGAACACTACTCGCGTGAGTAGTGTGGGGGAAGCTTGACGTTGCACCCCTGTTTGCTCGCCGACCTAGCATGTGGTGTGAAGTAACTTGGCCCCACCATCCTTTGTTGTGTGGCGTGTCCCACGTCACATTATTACTATTGTTGCTATTAATAATTCATTATATAATAATATGTTACGTAAAATTAGGTTGGTATTCATGTTATAAGTGTAATACCATACAGAATGTTTAATCAATAATTCACAAACAGTACGTCTGTTATATTTGATTAAAAACTAACGTTACTACAGGAAATACACTTGCGTGAGTGTTGCAATACCAGAAAGCTTCTAGATAAAAGAACTCAAACAGAAGCGAGTAACCACACCTAATGTAATTATACAGTTGTGGAGATATTTTACTATTCCTAATGAGTGAGTGAGTGAGTGTGTTGGGTTTAAGGGCCCGTCGACTATTCCTAATGATACTATTTGCCTTGTCCATTCCACAAAGAAGACAATGACATAGAAACACCGTGTATATGAATTGCACCTTGAAGAATACATGTATAAGGACTGGACTATATCAATCACATTGCTGCTTAAATTTAAAAAATGCCAAAATGTGGATGTTATACTAAAAAAATTTAGAGGACAATAAAGTGACAGATAAGTAACCCGGCTGGAATTTGTCGATTTTGTTACATTATATAGGTATCAGAAGCATGCGGCATTATCAGATATTTAAAAAATCTGCACTTATATGACTTTCTGTACTCTTGTGCTAACCATTCCTACAAGCTCTCATCCCTATATCTTCGTGTTAGTTTAGATAAAAATTTGTAGAAATTATTGTTTATTTCCTTGTAGGTACAAGGGGACTATGGGAATACACTAGGCTTTGTGTGACAGTCAAATCATTTAAAGCTTTCAAGTTCTGTTCTGTTTGCACGGTTAACATATACAAAATGAATAACGACGTTCTATTTGGCACAAGTATAAGTTCTCCAAAACTCATACAAATAACAAGGCTATAAAATGGTTCACGCTATAACAAAATTTATTTAGACACAAATTGTGTATTTTAGCAAGATCCACATTTTTATACAGTAAAATTTGGTCTATCTCTTATGGTTTACCAGTTATGGGAATGTCATCCAGAGTAAATAGGACTACATGGGCTATAGCTAGAAAATTGAAGATGTACATTTTATTTGCCATCGAAATATCGCAAACATAGGCATTTTAATCAAAATCGTTATAACCATCTTCAAGAAAATCGAAATTTTCGAAAGGTTTTTCTTGTAAAGCGTAGTTTAGGCTGGAGCAATTTTCTTCAAAATCTTCGTATCGCATCCCGGAAAGACATTGAACATAAATACCACATTTGGTTTTTAACCGACATTTTGTCTTTGAATTATGCTGTCTACAGACTGACAGACACACATTCACACACACACACACGGAGGTTTTTCTAAAAATGCTTTTTTTTTTTGGATTCAGGGGGCCTCAAGCCACATGTTTCACATGAAATATCGACATCGCATTTTTGGGTGAAATACAATACTTACTCTAGTGTACTATACGTAGTGGAGAAAGTAAAAACGGATGCGCTTGTGATAACTTTGAAATTCCATGCTTCATGTCCACATGATAAGGAGAGCAAACATTATGAGAGAACCTGGTGGGGTGGGGGGGGTTGAAATACTTAGGTCCGAAATAATAATAGAAGACAGCAAAACACCACAATGATGACAAGAATGACATTTGAAATATATTACACTCACCACAAAGAAATACAGAATGAAATTATTCCTGCGAATGATACGTCTTCCTAATGATATACATTTTTATGCAATATTTCACACTTTTGCACCTCTCTTCACCAACAGAACGTCTATTGAGCGGTAGAAATAATGGAACATTTATATAAATCTCTACCAGTTCTTTTTGTGTCTGTGGCAATTTATCGCTTTGACTTCTTTTCTCTACTTTATCTCATTTTTCTTCCCCTTAATGTATTTTAGAGAGGCACTTCGTTTATCATCTGAATGTCGCCACAATGCTTGAAAAAGTGAGAGACAAAATAATACAATTGATTAGAAAAAAGAAGATACCGCAGTGCGGAAATTACTGCTACAATTAATCATTGCACGGAACTCACATTCGACCTACGAACATAGGTATTATCTGTACAGCAAGGTTGATTATTGCTTGTTCTCGTGCCGCACCTTGCTGGAATAATCTCTCTCATTAAACACGCAATTTGCTGGCTCTTATTACCACACACTGCACCTCTGTATACATTGGAAGAAGCAAATAATTATTTTAAAATATGTTTATTTTAATCACTCTCTTTTTGGTAAAATATTTTTAATAACTGATGTGTTGAATTCACATAACTTTCTGTATCCTTGTAATAACTAATCGTAATCCTCGATTTGCTTCATGATAATTTGCAGAAATTATCCTATTGCTGATTTTCTTGTAGATGCAAGGGGAATATGGGAATACAGTAGGCTTTGAGCAATAGAAATTCCATTCTCTTTGCATGACCAACGAATAAACTAATGAATAACGGCTGCCCATTTGAGAACGTCTGTAAGTATTGCAAAATTCTGACAAATAAGAACGAATGTCTCCGAAGTGTTTCACTTTACCGAAAAGTTGTCAAGAGTAAACAAGACTACTCGGACTAAAGCCGGAAAATTCAAAATATACATTTTATTTGCTCTAAAAATTCTTTAACATATAGAATTTTAATCAAAATTGTTAGAGCCATTTTTGGGAAAATCTAAATTTTGGAAAACATTTTCATGTAAAGGGTAGTTTAGAACAGAGAGATTTTCTTGAAAATCTTCGTGTTGCATCCTTAAAAAATATGGAACTTAAACACCAACTTTGGTTCTTAACCGCTTTTTGGTTTTTGGGCTATACTGTTCACTGAGACGCACACATACACACGCATGCACACACAGACACACAAACACATCACAGAAACACACAGACAAGACCATTTTTCCTAAAAAACCTTTTTTTTATTCAGGGGGGCCCTCGTATTTCCGCTGAAATCTCGGCATCGAAATTTTGGGTGGACTGCTTACTGGCTATAGGTAGTGGAGTAAGCAAACATTTAATTCTTCTATTCCCTATTAAGGAATATCCTAGAATACAATGGGTTTCCTTCATCCCAAAGCGATCTTCCGTCTGTCCATAGCATCTTCCTCGTTTAATCCTCTTCTCTCCATACTCCCTTTCACCCCATCCATCCAGCATTCCCTAGGTTTTCCTCTTATTCTTTTTCCTCCTACTTTCCAACTTAGAATCGTATTGGGTATTCGGTCCTCTCACATTCTAACTGCGTGTACATACCATTTCAGGCGCCCTTCTTCCACAATTTACAAAATGTATTTGTCAACTAGTTACTTTTTCTATCCATTTATCATTAATGAAGATCCATTTTTCATTGTATCCTTACGTATTTCTTACAGATACTTATAATAAGGATACTACAACACTAGTGACACTTCTCTATGATAATTTTGCTATCACTTAGCAGGACCACAAGTAAATACGATCCAAGGAATCAAACCAGTAGAAAAGAATATCTCAAAAATGGTTAATGCCACAGAAATTAGATGACACAAACTGTACGCTTTAACTAACTTTGTAGAATAATATTGTGTCTGTCTGTTACGGTTTACCTGTTATACAGAAGTAATTAAGAATGAAGAGGACTTCACAGCACAGAAAGTTCAATATGCAAGCTTTAATATGTCATAAAAATATCTTTTAACAAATTGTATTTTAATCAAAATCGTTAGGAACCATCGTTGTGAAAACTAAAGCTAAGCTATTTTTTGAGTGCAGAATTTTTCTTAAAATTATTCCTGTGTATCCTTGAAGGACGTTGAACTTCGAAATCAAGTAGTGTTTTATCTATGCTGTTTACACGCACACGGATATTTTTTCTAGGAATCCCATTTTCGAATTCAGGGTGCCTCAAAACGCACGTTTTCAGTAGAATTGCAATTTTTTGGGTGAAATACTTTTCTATAGGTTAGCAGGATAAGTAAAAGTTTCAATCACGTTGTATGACACGGATGTTACATTTTAATGTTTTCCCTTCTATTCTTTTAAAATACTCGTATTTTTTTTTTTTTTTTTTTTCGTTTTTCTATTAAAAATGTTTTAAAAATCTCATGTGTTACACTCATATAACCTTCTCTACTTTTGTACTAAGCATTCTTAAAAACTCTTATTCTTCTATTTTCTTCATGTTAGTCGAGATAAACATTTGCAGAAATTATATTACTGCTGATTTTCTTTGGGTACAGGGGAATACAGTACACTTTGAGCAATAGTCAAAATTTCTGTTCTCTTTTCATGATCATTAGGTAAAAAGGTGAATAAAGACCTCCCATTTTAGATACATTTAAGTATTGCACATCTCATACTAACAAGAAATACCCAAAATGGTTCACTCCACAAAAATGCATCTGGACATAACTTGTTTGTTTTAACGAGATCTACAGTTTTTGCATAGTAAGATTTTGTCTTTCTCTTACGGTTCATGAATTATGCAAAATTCATTAAGAGTAAACATAGCTATATAGACTATAGTCAGAAAATTCAAAATATACATTTCATGTGCAATTTTTTTTTTTTTTTTTTTTTTTTTTTTGCGACATTTTATGACACCAAACATCAAAACTGTTCCCTGTAAAGCATAATGAGGTGGGGAATTTTCTTGAAAATGTGTTGTAGGTTTAAAATATACTGAAGTTAAACAACAGATTGAGCTTTGCTGTTTTTTTTTCTTTTTTCTTTTTTTTTTTTATTTTTTTATTATTTTTTTTTTAGTTCCTTCATGTTCCACCTAAAGGGCTTTACCAACCCTACTTTTTATATATATATTTTTTTTATTTTTTATTTATTTATTTTTTTTTTTTTTTTAGGTGACACATGGTCATTTATTTTCATAACAGATACTCAAAGTTAGCTTTTGTTTTATTTTTTATTTTATTTTTTTTTAATTTTTTTTTTATGTGTATATATTATTTTGATTATAGTTGCATTGTCTTATTTAAAGTGCAAGGCGTGTTATGTACGGCTGCATTGAGTTGCTAAGACCAGAAGTTATCAGTTGCCAGCGTGCCTGTCTCAGAAAACTGACCCAATCCTTCCTCTGCGCCACTGGGCCATTATTCTGTTTAAGGATCCAGTACATTGTTCCCATTACCAGCCAAACTACACAGCGTTGGAGTGCAGTATTCTGAAAATGAAATTCCAAGCGCTGGAGCTTCTCAAGGCATGGTGGAGCTTGCGGTGGGCACCATTTGACGACGTAGGTCCTGAGCTCTACCCAGATGACTTCAACCTGCTTACAGGAAGCAATCCGGTGGTCCAGTGTGTCGACGGCGGCACAAGATGGACATTGGTTTGACTGTGCCCTTCCATGTCGCCAGAGTTTATCCGCTGTCGGTATAGTCTCATTTAACACTTCATAGGTGGTTTCCTGCCAATCACTGGGCACATGTTTACAAAATAAATTCTGCCAGATCACTTTCCACTCCCTGGTATATTTCTCTGCCACTCTGGGCACCAGATGAACTGTCGTGAGCATACGGTAGTGGTTCCGGGTGCATTCGAAGGCCGTGATGTCATCGTTGTTGTCCAGAATTCGTTTTAGGTGAAGGACAGTGGGTTTAAATCCGTTGAGTGCCACCTGAGGGTTATGCAGCTGTTCCTTCCAGAAATTTTGGTCAATGGATGAGCCAGATCCGCGCAATGATTGTGTGGCGGTTTTCCCCAATAAGGCCATGCATTTCTTGGCAATGTCCACTAAGCCGCAACCACCTTTGGACGGAGGCAAACGTAGTTGAGGCCGGCTCACCTTATATGCTTTTCCAGTCCACAAAAAGTAACCAAGGAGTTGTTCCAATTTCTGTGCGTCACGTTTTGCAATCGGCAGAATCTGTGCCACATACCAAATTTTGCTTAGACCATAAGTATGCAGGTACCAGAGGCGTTGTAGCAAATTCAGGTTCCGGATCCTCTCCATGGATAAGGAATGGCGTAAACTATTAATTTTTTCCCTCCAGTTAACTGCAATCGTATCTTCTATATTTGCCATAAAGCATATTCCAAGTATCCTTGTAGTAGTCACACATTGCATCCCCAAGGTCTGTGGCGGTTCCGGCCAATTTCCTAATATTAGGATCTCCGATTTCTCAGCATTTAACACTGCACCGGACAATGTTGTGTACTGCTCCAATCCCTGTTGCATGGTCGTCATGTCTTCATTATCTGCAGCCACCACAGTCACATCATCAGCATAGGCTGTAAGTGTGAACCGTTCATTGTATACACTGACTCCTCGCATGGTTTGTTGCAGCCTCTGGAGTAAAGGATTCAATGCCAATGAAAACAATCCCATTGATAGCGGGCAGCCTTGACGTACTGATCGTTGTATTCGTACCGGCCTGGAGAACCATCCGTTCCATAAGACTCGAGACTGTGCCGTGCCGTAGAGTCCCTGAATAAGATTGATTACCGGTACTGGAAATTTCGCAGCCGTTAAGCAGTTCCACAGATACGAATGGCGCACTCTATCAAAAGCCTGTTGAAAGTCGAGATTGATCAAAGCCACCGCTTTATTTTCTCTGCGCAGATGGATCAGCGTGTCACGCAGTTCCGCCAATGTGTCAATAATGTTCTTTTTCGATATTGCCGCTTGGTTACAATGCATGATTTCTGCATATGCTCCTTTTAATCGGTTAGCCAGAACTTTCGCAAATAACTTATAATCGGCGTTTAGCAGCGTTATTGGACGATAGTCCTTCATGGTGGCGGTTTTCTGTTTCTTCGGCACCAGGGTGATAACACCATCCGCGAAGGTTTCGGGAAACACTGCTGTCTCCCACAGTTCCGTATATACTTCTATCACTTCGTTCTTGATTATTGGCCAGAACTTTCTATAGAATTCATAGGTGAGCCCATCAGGACCTGGTGATGTGTGTCGACTGGCTTGTTCAATGGCGACCAACACCTCCCGCTCCGTGATAGGGCTGGTAAGTATTTTTGCGGATTCCTGGGTGATGCCGGTGTCAAACAGTTCATATTCCAAACGCCTATAAGGGGTGTCTGCTTCTGGCGCTTCTTGAAATAAAGCCTGAAAGTGATCCGCTATAAGCTGGAGCTGGGCGCGCGTTCTAACATGGGCAGTTCCAGTGTGCGCGTCCCGTATTGTTTGAGGATATCTTCCATGTCCCTTCTGCCGCTCCTTTGCGAAATAATAAAATGAGTTCTGTTCCGCTTCATGCATGGATTTCACTTTGGCTCGAACTTTATGTCCTTCCAACTGGTGTAAGTGTTTTAATTTGATGATTTCTTTTACTTTTTTTATCTCCGTCTGCACCTCATAGCCCTCCCTTTGCTTCAGATGCAGCCCCCACAGCGCCTCATTGTAAAAATGTAATAGCTGCTTCTTGGCCTGTGCCCTCACAATACCCATGGATTTAAATAGGGAGCGAATCGCTGGTTTTGCCGTGTTCACCCACCAAAAACTCTTCCGAGTTGAACTTCTAAAGGCCGACTGTAACTGAAGCCATTTGATTTGAAATTGTTCCCTAATGTCTGTGTCCTCCAGCATAGAATTATTGAGTTTCCAGTAGCCACGGCCGGCCGTCTCAAGCCTTATTTCATTTATTTGCAATTGACATAGCACTGCATGATGGTCACTAAAAACCACCGGAATGACCCAAATTCGATGGACATTTGGAGCCATTCCGGGAGATAGATACTGTCGGTCGATGCGTGAGGCAGAAGTGTTGCGGATGAGAGTGAATTCCACTTCGTTCCCATGCTTGATCTCCCATGCGTCAAGCAGTTGCAGCTGTGACACTAGGTGTTGTAGCATGATGCTAAAATTCGTAGCACCTTTTTGGTCCTTCGCCTGCAACGTGCAATTGAAGTCGCCTGCTAGCAGAAGTTCCTTGCCTTGTCGCAAATGCGGGATTACATCGGTTTGGAAGAAACGCTCTCTCGCTTGTCTATTCTGTGACACAGCTGGAGCATATATGTTAACCAGGACGGTCTCTTCCAAAGTAGCGGAGAGGACCCGTCCGTCGGGATCCATCTGAAAATTCTGCAGGGGAAGTCCCTTCCTGTACACTATTGCCGTTCCTCTGCCGTTCAAACCTAGGTTAACTTTATAGTCGTAATTGTAAAGAGCATCCAAGTTGTAAGTATTTACTTCTTGGAGAAAGCATATGTCAATGTTGTTCACCTGGAGGAAACTATTGAGCAGTTTTTGGGTTACTAGATTTCTGCACCCATTCACATTCACTGTTGCCACCGTTCGTAGATAGATCATTATGAAAGCGACTGTCGCAAAGATAGTGTAACTCGGGCGTCTACGTCCTTGGCCTCGTGCATTGCTGCTAGTGTGCTACTGTTCGGTCTCTGGATGTCTAGCTGGGGTTATCTGTGCCGGAGGGTTTCCCTTAAGCCTTGGGTCATATAAGGACACCTGGGGCTTCCGTGTCACCTGAAGTAGGATCGGCGACTCTGCTTCTGTAGCCCTCGCATCAGGTTGAGAGGGATGAGATCCACCAGCCATCTCTGCACGCCGATAAATATGTAATAAAAATAACTTGAATATATGACATTTCATTATAATTAGTTGGAGCCATTTTTGAGAAAATCGACATTTTTGAAAAAATTTCCATGTAAAGGGTAATTTAGGGTGGAGGAATTTTCTTCACAATTCGCATTCTTGAAAGATATTAAACTTAAATTCCAACTTTGGTTTTTAACCGACTTGTTTTTTGAGTTATACTGTCCACAGATTGACAGACTGACACAAACACACACACAAACACACACACACAAACACACACACACAAACACACACACACAAACATACACACAAACAAACACACACGTGGATCTTTTCCTAAAACCGCTTTTTTGATTCAGCGGGACTCAAAACATATTTCCGATCGAATACAATAATTCCCCTACTTACTATATGTAGTAGAGAAAGTAACGAGCCCCTTACAAGTCAGTACCTAGGGTCAGACGCATGTCATGGAGCAGAGTGACATCTGGACCAGACAGAGTGAAGACCTGAAAGCGGGTGGTCAGCCAAGCACCAGGTATGATACTGAGGAAGAGAATGATATGAAATGCAGGCGAAATCGATGATTGGAAAGGTGATAATGGAACAATTGGTGGAATGAATGGTGTGGGAAGCCGGAGAACCCGGAGAAAACCCGCCCAGATGCCGTTTCGTCCACCACGAATACCATATATGGATCCCTGGGATCGAACCCAGGCCACCTAAGTGGTAGGCGAGCGATCTAACCACTCAGCCACGGTGCCGCCCTCCCTTGAATTTTTTAGCCAAATTTCCATTAATTTTTTTTTTTTTTTTTTTTTTTTTTTTTTTGCAAATAATTCGAGGTGCAAAATTTAGGGGGAGTGTGGGAGCAAAAGAAGGAGCACTGTCATTGGTAGATATACTATCAGTTAACAGGAACAAAGTCCTTAACGGCATATTTAATGACTCTTTTCATGACAGCATAGCCCTGGTTGTAAGGACCAACCCTTAAACCAAAATATACTACGGTAGGAATTCCAAAACTTCGAATTACTATTAAACATACACATGTGACCTCTACAAAGAAATGTTTTCGAGTTGAAATTTTAATTCACAAAGTGAGACACTAAATCTAAAGCATCGTTGAGTTATCTTCATATGACAATTTGTACAACAGTACTTATGTTTGTCTCTCCTCAACAAAGTTTTTTTTTGTTCCATCTAGTACATCTTAATCCGTAAATATTTGCATGTGTGGTGACGTATTTGGTTGCAGACAGGCACAAGGAGGATACAGCAGGCTCAAACGATGAGATCCTTAAAAAAAAAAAAAAAAAAAAAAAAAAAAAAAAAAAAAAAAAAAAAAAAAAAAAAAAAAAAAAACTTGTCACTGTATGTTGGCTTTGAATTTCCATACTCTACATGTTATAGAGAGAGATGACCTAGCGTTTTCATGTTGGTTTAGTGATATACGTACTTTAGATGCAGAATGTTCCTCTGTGTCTTATGCTTACAAGTTGTATAAACTTATACAAAGTCCTTCCAAATAAATAGGACTTCACAGACTATTCCCAGAAAGTTTGAGGTACACGTTATATGTGTTACCCCCCAAAAAAGAGAATGAAAACATTTTCCAAATAAAATGTATTTTGGGAAGGGAGATTTTCTTGAATGTTCCTATTACGCCTTGGGAGATATTGAACTCAAATAAGAAGTTTGGTACTTAATCTACTTTTCATTTGTGAATTATGCTGCTGACAGACTCCCCCATCCCAGAGAGAATAAGATGTCATTCCTTTTTTTCTTTATGTGATCATCTTCCCCGTATAAAGGACTGGCACCCCCTAGAGCTTGCCTGTAAGTAGCGTCAGGCCCCTGTCGGGGAGCAGACGAACCAATGGACCGGACAGAGTGAAGACCTGGAAGCGGGTGGTCAGCGAAGTATCAGGTACTAGAGTGAGGAAGAGGATCATATGAAAGACAGACGAAATTATGAATGGAAAGGTAGTGATGGAGCAGTTGGTGGAGTGAGAGGCAGGGGAAAATCGGAGAACCCGGAGAAACCCCACCCAGACTCCGCTTCATCCACCACGAATACAACATGCGGATCCCTGGGATCGAAGATTAAATTCTTGTATGGAATGCAATAATGTCTCTACTTATTGTATGTAGTAGAGTAAATGAGTTGGCAAAGACATCAAAATATTGGGTAAAATGTTAACATTTATGCCCGGTAACATGTTAAACTTCATCTCCGGAATAACGGGTAACAGAATATGTATAAATTACTGAATATAGGTTAAAGGAATCTTATACCTCACATTTAGACAACTTTCTATACCTATTTCAACCCTGTGTATTGTAATATCTTCAATAACTTTTGGTCATGTACAACACATTTTTTACACTAAAATAATCTTAAATGAAGCAGAAATATGGAATTGATAACCTGAAACAGTTGCTTGCATATCTAAGACATGCTAATGAACGAAAACGGAAAAAAATTATAAACCCATTATATGCTTTTTATGGGGGCTCAATCGTGTGAGCTATAAACCCATAGACATGTACGATGCATAGTTACATGACCCACACCGCTGGTGCAATGTGGGTCATACTCATGTCTGGTTCTTCTGGGGATGCCCATGAGCGGCCCATCTATCGTCGAGGTGTCTCCCTGGAATCCTGATGAGAACGTCAACGAGCAGCCTAAGAGTGCTTGCATTATGCGATACTTAAATTCAATAGTACTTATATTGCGATATAAATATGGTAGTTCATTTTTACTGGACCGAGGAAAAGTTTTAGTAAAAACACTCAACAAGTTTTGGGGAGATAGTAATTTAATATGGCGTATGAATGAAAATCTCACTATTTGTTTAAAAATATATCTTCTCTGCAGAAATCTACATTTCTTTTCTTTAAGAAAGAAAACCATAGAACTAGAAATGTTAGCATTCATGATTTAAGTTTATCATACCCTTTAACATGGTCCATAAGTTACCGGAGATTTCAATATTTCACTCCTAGTTACAAAACAGGCAAACAATGTTTTTTTTTTATTTTCATTTATTTCTGCTTTCTTTACCCATCTAATTTTTAAAAATAACATAGCATCTTTCGTATAAGAGAAGTGCAGGCTGTTTTCTAATTTTCTTTCATTTGAGAACCAACACACACGTTAAAGTTAGTCGCCATGATTACTATGGATAAATATTGATTTGAGCACGGCCTACTCTGTTTATCCCGCGGAACGTCTTTATTCTTGTAACTTATAAAGTAACGCAATATAGATAGATAGGAGGACAATTGTTGAGGTGGTACAAATAGACAAGCAGATTTGATTATATTTTATATCTGTATTAATCAAAATACTCTTAAGTTTAAGGTATGAAAACGCTAGTGACTTAGGCCTTAAAAACACGTAATATAGGAGGTTAAGTTAAGTTGTTTGATGTGAATATGGGATAACTCATTTACCTGCAATAGTCAACATCACCAGAAAGGCATAAGGCACTACTTCCTAAAACGATATATCCTCCCCGTTTTGCAGACTTGGGACTGCCTGTGTTGACATGTTTATTACTAAGTAATACGCGCATGATATGTTACAGGCATAGCTAAAATATTGCTTCTGAAACTTAGAACACTGTCTATTAATGTTGGAATTTTCATCTGACGTAGTGAAATACTTACTTAAATTTTACGCTGGTAAAAACTTAAATGAAACTGCATTCACCAACTCTAACCTGGTGATAAAGTGCTCCGTGCCATTATTTTCGTTCTTAACAAATCTTGGGTTTCTTTAGTTATTTTTTTTTTCTAACTAGCTTGTGGACTTCCGAGTCTCATCCATGGTTCAGTTCAAATGTTCTGTGTAGCTTCTATATATGTAAAATGTTAGGATGATCCATATGAAATAAGTGGAGAAGAAGAGGAAGAACAACCACAACTGGCATTAGTTGCGCATTTTCGTTTCCATTATCAATCACTCAAAAACCTCAAAATGTTGACGCGATTAGTACATCGTAGGTATTAAGTAGCAACAAATGCAACAAATCTGATGTGTTGCACTCACATGACTTTCTCTACTCTTGTACTAACCATTCTTACAATCTCTTGTTTCTATATCTTCTTCGTGTTAGTTGAGATAAACATTTGCAGAAGTTATCCTGTTCTTTATTTTCTTGTAGCTGCAACGGGAATATGGGAATAAAATAGACTTTGAGTGATAGTCAAATCTTTTAAAGCGTTCCAGTTCCGTTCTCTTTGCACAGTTAACATATAAAAATGAATAACGATGTTGTATTTGACAGAAGTATATCATCCAAAACTCACACAAATAACCAGGAATATCTCCGAAAGGGTTCACCCTACAAAAAATTTATTGAGACGCAAACTGTGTGTTTTAAGATCTGCATTGTTTGTATAGTAAGATTTGACCTATCTCTTACAATTTACCAGTTATGCAAACGTCATTCAGAGTAATTAGGACTTCATGGGCTATAGCACGAAAATTCAAGATATACATTTCATTTGTCATTAAAATATATCAAACATACTGCATTTTAATAGAAATCGTTATAGCCGTTTTCAAGAAAATTAACCTTTTCGAAAAATTTTCCATGTAAAGGGTAGTTTACGGTGGAGGAATGTTCTTCAAAATATTCCTGTCGCATCCTTGAAAGACATTAAGCTTAAGTACGAACTTTGGTTTTTAACCTACTTTTCGTTTTTGAGGTATGCTGTCCACAGACTGACAGACAGCTACACATGCGCGCGCGCGGGCCTCTTTCTAAAAATTCTTTTTTTTTTTTTTTTTTTTTTTTTTTTTTTTTTTTTTTTTTTTATTGAGGGGGACTCAAAGCATAAATTTCCGGGGAAATCTCCACATCGAATTTATGGGTAGAATAGAGTCCAGGAGTGAGTACGAGTCACCTGGGTTAACCCAGGTGGATGGTAAGGTGGCCACGGTACCTATTCGTTTAATTACGGATTTACCCGTCAGGTGGTATAGGTTTGTCGTTTATACAAGCTTTAGTGTTTTTATGTCTCTTATGGTGCAGGTTGGCTTCCTGTGTTGTCACTGGCGGCGGGATGTGTCAGATCTTGGATGTCTAGCCATCCAAGCGACCATTGCCCTACTGTTTACTTCGTCGGCCGCTTGTGGAACCGTCGAGGAATGCAGTGCCAGTGACAGGAAACCGAAGGAATAGGTGAAAGGTGTGGTGGTGACAAGTGTAATTACATTTGGCGGTTTGTGAAGGGATAGCGGTACTTACCAGCCAAGGGCGTCCTTGGGCAAGCGGTAGCTCTGTCGCCGCCTGGGTAGGCGATGGTCGTATTGCCCCAGAGTGTTGACCAACTGGTTTGGGTGAGGTGTGAGTTTGGCATACATTTTGCGAGTCCTGTCCCGCACGACGTCCACAATGTATGGTATGCCGGAATGGGTATGAAGGATGTATGAGGGAAACCTACGGTCGGTATCGTAGATCATCCTAAGCGCCCTGTTCTGCACGGCCTGCAGCCTGCGGATGGTGGAACGAGCCACAGTACCCCAGACCTCGCACCCGTATCAAGGGCGGGACGATCGCACGGTACAAGCGTAGTTTCAGGTGTTTAGACATTGTTGAGTGGAGTATGGAATATAGCTGTCTCAGGGCGGCATGTCCCAGACAGACCTTAGCCCTGACATGTGGAGTGAAGGTTAGACCACGGTCAAGTAGTACCCCCAGGTATTTGGCGGAGTTAACCCATGGGATTCTTCTCCGCCGCATTGCCAGGGATACACCCGGCCGCCAGTTTCGAGCTTTGCACAATAGAAGAGCCTGACTCTTCTGCGGGCTAGTGGCCATTCTCCACTGTTCACTCCACCTGCCAATAGCATCGAGCTGTCGCTGTAGTGGAGGGAAGCAGTGCCAAACGTTTTTGTTCTGTGTCGGTGTGAGGACGTCGTCTGCATACTGACACGTAACAGTATACGGTTCCACGGGTAGGTCGGACATGTAGGCAGCAAAGAGCAACGGCGATAGCACGCTACCTTCCGGAACTCCAGCCGCTATGGGTCTGACCGAGGACAACTTCCCCTCCACCCATACCCGAAAAGAGTGATCCCGAAGGATGCTACCAATCAGGGTGAGGTAGGGGGAGAGATTTCTGTCTCTCTGAGTTTGTACAGTAACCCCTGGTGCTATGTGGTTGCAAAGGCTTTTTCTACATCCAAAAGCACTGCGACTGTTTTGAAGTTTTCCTGGAAACCCAGGGCAACCTTCTCAATCAGCCGCAGTAGCTGTAGTGTAGTGGAATGTCCATGACGAAAACCGAACTGATGATCCGGGATGAGTTGCCTTTCCTCGAAGAGAGGAGTGAGGCGGGATAGGAATAATCGTTCAAAAATGTTTGAAACGATGGGTAGCAGGCTTATGGAACGGTAATTTGAAGGGAAAACCGGGTCCTTGCCGGGCTTCAAAATGCAGACCACCCTCGCCTCCTTCCAACAAGTTAGAAAGTGACGAAGCTGCAGACATGCATTATAAATCCTCGTCAGGTGGACTATAAAAATACGCAAGATGAGAGCAGGAGTAAAAGATTCTAATTCTTGTAAAACTATTCTTTCAGTAACAGTTGACGTTGCACATCCTTTATTGTAAAGTTTCAATTCCAAACAAGTAATAATTTTATCACTTGATAAAATACGGTGAATCTGTATTGGTGAAAGTGAGTAATGGGAAATATGAAATGATTATTTCGACAGAAGCCGATGTTTGTGCGGAACAGCAGCTGAAAACGTATTGTCAGAGAATACCCGTGTGACTGTTATATGTAGTCATGCCCTGTACTAGACTTGTTTCGCGTCTGTTTTGTGTTCCAGATGTACATGCGTACACAGCTTGTGCATTTAGCTTGTCTGTTTTAATTTGCTGGAATATTCTTCGTCAACATGGAATGACCTAGACATTAACACGCAAACTAATTGCCGAACTGAAGCTTATGGGATGTTGTAAATGTTGAATACAGGGACATAAACAAAACGAGAGAACGTATTAGGGAAATTAACATGTTATGGGAGCAAATATGACGGAACTGGGAAATGCATTCTTAACTACAAATCGTAATATACCGAGCTTTAACATCGCTGTTATCTTCATCACCATTATCATAATCTCTAGTTTAAGGTATATATTGTGGAAAGTGGCCAAATATTACTATTAATGAAAAACTTTCACAACTACTTATAATATATTTATTGAAAACTACGGCCAATGTTACATTTTTTAGCTTGCCGTTATTATTTTCGGCAACATTCATGCAATAAACAAAACAGAATCTGACGTTATACCCACGTGACTTTCTCACATGTGTGTGTGCGCGCGCGCGTTTGTGTGTATTTATGTGTGTGTGTGTGTGTGTGTGTGTGTGTGTGTGTGTGTGTGTATGTGTGTGTGTGTGTGTGTGTGTGTGTGTGAACAACATAACTCAATGAAAAATCAGTTAAAAAGCAAATTTGGGATTTAAGTTTAATATTTTTCAAGGACGCAACTCAAAGATTTCGATAAAAATACCTCCACCCTAAACTACTCATTACATGGAAATTTTTTCCAAAAGTTTGATTTTCTCAAAAATGGCTCGATTTTCATAAATGTCATAAGTTTAATATTTTTATGGCAAATAAAGTGTATATTTTGAATTTTCTGGCTGTAGTTGATGTAGTGTTTAACGCCCGCTTTTACTACTAACGCACCGCAGGCGGTGACACTGATGACACATGGAATGAAGATGGAGCACCGGTGGAATGAGATGGCGAGGGAAACCGGAGAACCCGGAGAAAACCCGCCCTGACGCCGCTTCGTCCACCACGAATACCACATGCGGGTTCCTGGGTGGTAGGCGAGCGCGCTAACCGCTCGGCCACGGCGCCGCCTTCTGGCTGTAGTCCATGTATACTCTGTTCATCTAGAGATTAGAGGAGATATAAGCAAAGCATCGGTTTATATTACTCCGCGGCCACGTGCATTCACAATGACGCAACACAGTTACCTACCGCTATGCGTAGGTATAACATGCATTTTACACTACTAAAAGGATTTTACTTGATCCAAATAACATGTAGCACATGGAAATTAACTACTACCTACGTTATCTCTGTCCACAATAACACTGTTTCATTTCCTGCTCACAATCTCGAAACCAATCTCCAGAAGCAACTTGTGGAGGGAAGTTCGTTTTAAATGTAGAAGATTGGGATCAGAGTTAACTGCCAACAGCACTTTGTTTACGTTGGGGGTTCATTGCTAACAAAGAACTGGTGAATTTTTCGACGGATTGTAGATCTCACAAATTCGTCGCATACTACATCCAACATTTATCTGGTACGTGGAAGCTTTTGGTCGGGATCTTCACCAACTGACGATTTTTCTTTGCGTGCGCCGTAAATACTTGAAACTGATAACTGGTAAACTCGGATGTTAATTTCATCACGTCTTCGATAGCAAGTCCGGGATATTTCTAGCAGAACTTGTTAAACACGTTCAATATTGTTGTCTTTTCACCACTTTGCAACGTTTGCCGCACTTATGTTTCACAACTCACTTGTTCCGCCATGTTACTTTCATACTGAGTAATGCGCGCGCAGAATGAATTAGGCTGGTTACAGATTCACTTAACTGCGTATTCTTACACTTTAACTATGCTTAGTACACTTAGCTCATGCTTTAGCAAACATTAAGTGACATTTCAGACCTTAGTAACAGTATTTCTTCAAGGGACTATTTATACGGCGAAAGCGTCAAGTAGGCGCGCTGTGGCCAAAACGCACGTGGCTTTGTTTACGTCTCCTCTAATCTCTTGATGTTGTTGTAGTGTTTAACGCCCGCTTTTACTACTACGGCACCGCAGGCGGTGACACTGATGATACATGAAGATGGAGCACCGGTGGAATGAGATGGCGGAGGAAACCGGAGTACCCGGAGAAAACCCGCCCTGACGCCGCTTCGTCCACCACGAATACCACATGCGGGTCCTTGGGATCGAACCCGGGCCGCCTAGGTGGTAGGCGAGGGCGCTAACCGCTCGGCCACGGCGCCGCCTAATCTCTTGATGAACAGTATAGTCCTGTTTACTCTTGACGACTTTTGCATAAATGCTAAACCGTAAGAGACAGACCATATCTTATTATACAAATGTATAATGTTAAACAGTACATGTTATGTCCAAACAGATTTTTGTGGAGTGTACCATTCCGGAAATATCCCTTGTTTTTTCTGTAAGTTTTGCAACACTTAAACTTTTCTCAAATGGAAAATCATTATTCACATTTGTATATCTTGGCCGTGTAAAGGGAACAGAATTTTAAGGCCTTCATATAGAGGCCACCTTTAAAATATTTCACTATCTCTCAACGCCTACTGCATTCCCATATTCTCCTTGCACCTACAAGAAAATCAAGAAGATAGAGTAATAAGAGTTTGTAAGGATAGTTAATACAAGAGTAGAGATTTATAAAGTTAGTTATCCATCTAGTTCATATTATATCATTTGCTACAAAAAGTAAAGACAACTTGCCAAATATCTTTTATGACTCTATGGCAACGTGTGGAGGGGAGACTTAGCACCTCGACATATCAAATCGTTTGTATCTATTTCGCCTGACGTACATACAGGTGAGGTCAGAGCATCACTAAGAGTGGTCCATCACGAATCTTACATGCAGGTTTCTGGGATCGAAACCGGATCATCTTGCTGATAGCGAACGGGGCAACCTCGGCCACAGCGCCGCCAGAAATAAGTCTTACTACAGCAAAATGTAGATCTCCATAAAACACCAAGTAAGGTTACATAAATTGTTTGTGGCATTATTTCCAGGATATTCGTTACTGTTAGTTTGAATTTTATAGTGATACTTTTCTGGAAATATTCTCACCATTATTTTGTTTCCCGTTATGTATGCAGAGCGTCTGAAAATTCAAAATCAGAACATAGCGATCCCCTGAAGCTTTTAATATCTCTTGAACGAAATGTGTATTTATGAAATATTAATGTGAAGTATATAGGAAGATAAGTTTTTGTTACAACGGTTTGTAGAAGAGATGGTAAAATTAACGGTAATGTGTAGGCAAATTAATGTGAATGTAACATTAAAATAACATTAGGAAATTTAACTTTGTGTGCATAGTAATTAAGAAAGCAATCAGGGCAGCGGTCGGCAGCGGTCGGCTTTGATTCCCGGCAGGGAGGTAGGGATTTTTCTCCGCCAAGATTATTCCTCGTCCTCCCCTGAGTCTGGAAGTATAATAGCGGCGCCGTGACTGAGTGGTTAGACCGCTCGCCCAACACCTAGGTGGGACCCGCATGTGGTATTCGAAGCGACGTCTGGGCGGGTTTTCTCCGGGTTCTCCGCTTTCCCCCGCCATTCATTCAACCAATTGCTCCATTATCACCCTTCCAATCATCCATTTCCAATCATCCAACATTTCATATATCCTCTTCCTCACTCTGATACCTGGAGCTTGGCTGACCACCTGCTGGTTCAGAGGTCTCTCTGCTCACCGACTTGCGTCTACCCTAGGCATTGGCTTGTAAGTCCTAGGGGGTGTAAGTCCTACATAAGGGAGGGTAATTAGGGCAAGAAAGAACTTGATATGGCAAGATTTCTATCTCTCAATTCATTTGTTGAATATATTAGTGCTATGTTTGGCTCAACATGTACGTCTGTGAGCAATTGTTTTCTAAATTGAAGATTATAAAATCCAAAAGCAGATTGCGTCTGACACATGAAAACCCCTGTACTCTGTTGTATGTTAGTACTTGTGAATTAAACTTATATGTAAGCGAAACTATAAGAGTACGGATGAATTAATGAATAAATTAATGAAAAATAAATGCTAAAGCCCTTTGAATCCATATATATGTGTTAGGTATACATAAAATCCAACGTGTGTTAGAGAAAATCCTTTACGCCGCCACTGCGACTTTCAAACCCCTCCTTCAAACCATGAGTCATGTGCACGTCGGGTTATGTTCCGACGTGCAATCAATGTGCCCACTCCTGAACCAGAGTATGAAGACAAATATCAAATTAAGTTTTTCAGAGTGTTGTCTTGTTACCAGCTTACGGCACATATGAGAGAGAAGTAATGGGATTGGGAACCGGCCTGAGATAGTGAAAATTAACAAAAGGATCCATGAGAGAGACAAGAAAGGAGAATTGCAAAAGAGAATCTTTGCAGTTAAGTAAACAATCAAGTGAAGTTGTGCACTCCACTATTTGTTGTACAAATGTTTACTTGAGCCCACCAACTACCAGTGTTTGCTATTGTGACCATTTTGAAGCTTATGTATGAGTGCTGGAGAGAGCTATAATAGCACAGCACTTTTATTTGCGAATATGAAGCAAATCAGCGGAAAGTGAAGTGTTATTAGCCCCGGATGAGAAGAAAAGGTTGGCAGTTTGCCACTGGGCGGTCGCGGGTCGTTACCCAAGTGTTGACGGGGAAGTTAATTGAGGTAGATGACGCTGAGATTCTATTATCCATAGCGAGCGGGGTCACTCTCATCAAGATGTTCGGATTCAGCCAGCGTTCCCTGCCTTCCATTAAACACCTCGATGCACAATTAACGTTAACGTGATCGTAATGGTGCCATTTGCAGAAAAAGCACCGGGGACCTGCACAACGTTATTTAATGTTAGTTCTAGCCATTAGTGTCTCTACTATACAGCATCATTTCATTAATACTGGTATTGAGCACGACTTATTACAGTATCAATATGATTTACGACTAGAGCTTCAAAATATTACACAGAATCTTTTATAAGTAACACTTTTGTAAACATATTTGGACGTGTAATATTAAAATTCTAAGAGGAAGCGCTTACAAAATATAAAGGCAATTTTCAACCATTACCCTACAGTACATATGGTCAATAACAACTATATTTTAAATGTTAACCCATTTCTTTTTACTTCGTTGTTTTACTTTCTCTACTACGTATACGTACAAAAAGTAGTGCACTTGACCAAAAGTTCGATGTCGAGATTTCACCTGAAATATATGTTTTGAAACCCCCTAAACCCCCCAGAAAAGCATTTTTAGAAAAAAATCTGTGTATGCGTATGTGTCTGCCTGTGCACTCCAGAACTCAAGAATGAATAGTTGGTTAAAAACAAAGGCTGATATTTAAATTTAACATCTTTCAAGGATGCGGCACCAAGATTTTCAAGAAAATTCCTCTACTCTATGCTGTCTTTTAAATGGAAAATGTTTCGAATCCTTCAAATTTGGCTAACGACTTTTATTAAAATGTCATGTTTAAGATATGACAAATGAAATAAATACAGGATGTTTAATAAAGTGTCCGATATTGTAACAGGAGTTGGTGTTCATCAAACTTAGAATAAATGTTCCTATAAACATATGTCCGGAAACAAACACATGTTGAGGTATGAGACATTCTACAAAAATGTGTAACGTATCCACATTTTTTATGGGTTTGGTGTACACCAATATCTTTAAATGTTCCCATAGTGAGAAATCCAATGAAGTCAGGGCCGGTGAACAAGGAGGCCATGCTACTGGACCTCCTCGACCTATCCATCGTCCATTAAATATTTGGTTTCAGGATCGCTTTAGTCATAATGTGTGGGCAGTAACTGTGGATGACAGACTCCTAGGTCCATACATTTTACCGAAAAGATTAGCAGCTGTTGTGTATCATCGAGTCCTGCGCAATAAGTTACCTGTGCTTTTGGAGGAGTTGTGCTTATGGAAACACGACGCATGTGGTTTATGCATGACGAAGCACCACACCATTTTGTATGCACTGCGAGACAATACCTAAACTAAACATTTAGAGGACAATGGATTGGACGAGGTGGTCCAGTAGTTCGACCTGCTCATTTGCCGGAACTCAATTCATTAGGCTTCTGGCTATTTGGACATTTAAAGACATTGATGTACCTATACCAAACCTAACGAAAATGTGCACAAATTTTCACTTTTCTAAAATGGCTCATATCTCAACAAGTATTTGTTTCCGGGCGTATGTTTACAGGAACATTTATTCTAGTGTTGACCAATCCCAACTCCTGTTGCAACTCCTGCTTACTCTTAATGGTAAACCGGAAGAGATAGATCAAATGTTACTATACAAAAAATGTAGATCTCGTTGAAACACACAAGTTATATCCAAATGTATCTTACTTTTCGTAGTCAACTATCCTTATTATAAGCTTTGCAATGCTTAAACTTTTCTCAAGTGGAAGGGTGTTGTTAACTTTTTTATCTCTTGGCCGTGCACAGAGAATTGAATTTCAAAGCTTTAAAGGATTTGACTATCGCTCAAAGCCCGCTGTATTCCCATATTCCCCTTGCACTTAAGATCAGCAATAAGATAATTTCTGCAAATGTTTATCTCGTCTGACATGAAGATAGAGGAATAAGAGTTAGTAAGAATGGATAGTACAACAGTAGAGAAAGTCGTGTGATAGAAACACACATCAGATTTATTTTCCTAAAAGCTAGATATTTTGTGTAATAGAATGCAATTTTTTATACACAAGATTTTGTTGCTACAGAAACAGTATAATTCTTGACATATATTATCAGGTTGTCAATGAAACTTTTCTAAATCGGAAACCTGTTTCATAGAAAATTATGGATAGAGTATAATCACAACTAAACTTACATGTACACGCATAAAAAATGTCCAGAGGCCAACAAAATTAAATTAAATGTCATGAAAATGGTATTTTAAAAGAATGAATTTGTTTTA
This sequence comes from Tenodera sinensis, assembly GCA_030765045.1. Classification (NCBI taxonomy): domain Eukaryota; kingdom Metazoa; phylum Arthropoda; class Insecta; order Mantodea; family Mantidae; genus Tenodera; species Tenodera sinensis. Next base: position 144,902,267 of record CM060963.1, read on the forward strand.
TTTATACATAAAAATGGTGTTAAGGACACCTGGTAGGGATTTTGGATAAAAATGGATGTCTTTTATGTTATTGTGAATCTACGCAGTTTCCAGAACATACCCATATATGGTTTCTGCATATTTACGGATTAAGTGCATTTAAATTAAGTTTTAAATATATTGGCCAAATCTTTGTACTCTGCTCATTATCTTTATTTGCCATTTATCGTAACTTCCTTTTTTAAACTTTAGGAACACCTTTTCAAAAAATATAACAGATAGAGCTTTGATTTTTTTTGTCCATAAGCAGGATATACTGCTCTAAACAACAAGCGAAAAGCTTTTTTGTTGCACTTTCTCGAAATTCTTCAAAAAAGTTTTCATAGATAACAGAATTTAAAAATAAAATGTGTATAACTATAATTATTTGCTTTTTAAATTGCTGTTATTGACTAAATGTCTTAATTGTTCAACGTCTATGTTGAATAACATGTTGGAAAGTGACTACAATATTTGAAATGTGCCACTTTAACTGTTTAGGGGAAAAGTGTACCTAGAGAAGAAAATGTGTGAAAAATATTGCAAATGTTTCATTTGTTGGAATATAAACAGAGCAAAAATTAGATACTTTAGTTATGATTTGATTATGGTTTCTAAATCAGAAGAAGCTGTTTTATAAGGGGTAAAACTTTCATTATGATATATTGTATAACTCAAAATATATTAACATACATTGCATTGAGATACCAAGTGTCCTTTAGTATTACTTATGAAAACCCTACACATTAATTAAACAATGAAATATATTATGAGTCAAACTTTGTCTACATTTAAGAGGTGGAATCAGGACTTAAAAGCTCAATGCTATAGCCGGCATTTGAACACGGATCTTCCGCTTATCGAGCAGCTGCTCTAACCACTAAGCTTCCATGGCCAACTTGCCAGCATCGCATTAAATTCCCCAATCGATTCGTACTTTTTCGCGGTTGGGCCACAAGGAAATCTCATATCAGAGATAAATACCGCAAGGGCGACTTGCAACAGCAAGTAGGTACTTAATGTGCCGGGTTTAAGTGACCTTTAGATGTTAATTATTATTTTATTATGCCAACAGACTTATTGCTGGTGTTGTCTATGTTGTCTACGTGTATACAAAGATGGCACAAATCTTCGATAAGTGGGAGTAAATTCTATTAATGTAAAAGGGAACATTAAAATGGAACGTTTTAATGGAATATGAAATGAGAAGACGTTCCAATCGACTGATCATAGAAGTGAATAAGGTGCAATCTTCGGTGATATTGATTTTGCAAGATGACGTCTTCAAGGAAATATCCAAATACAACATCTTATCGCAGATTCTTCAGGTAGTGATGAAGCAAAGCTGCACCCACATACAAATGTTTGAGAAGCTGCATTCACATAGTGAAAAATATTAGAAGCTTTTTGTGCTTTATACCAGCTCCACTAAAAGTACCAACTTAGCTATGACATTTTCTGTTAATCCGTCTTTTTGATTTTTAATCACGGACAGGTATAGGTAATTTTGCTTCTTTGATTTACAGGACCTCAAAATGTGTGGTTAGAATGAAATATATGTATGAATTTTTCCACCGCACACAATGGCTCTTTTACCTTAGGTTGTAGAGAATGTGTCAAATTGTTATCTAGAAAGTCCCAGACGTTTTGGCTTGTCTTGGCGATGAATAGGGCTAGAGCCGCCATCTTGGTGTCAGAACGTTCCTATATTCAGTGAGGCAGCGTGAGCACTGTGCCGTCCTTACTCTGGTCTCTATGAGTTGTTAAAGTGTGCGCTCAAATACAAAATACTGCCACTTGTGAAGTGTGGTCTGTGATTAGGTTTTCTTTGGCTAAAAAGAACAAACCAATTGAAGTTTATCCTCAACTTTGTAATGCTTATGGGCAGGGAATGGAGTGAAAGCCGAGTCAGGCAATGGTGCATTGATTTTTAAAAATGGCCGTACCAATCGTCACGACGAGGATCGCAATGGTAGGTCTAACCCCGTGACTGATGAACTGTCAATGTAAATCACTGACAAAATTCGTGAAAATCGTCGTTTAACGATTACAGAACTTTCGGAACATTTTCCCCAAACTTCACGGAGTTTGGTGCATCAAGTTGTGCTTGAGAAGCTTGGTTACCACACATTTTGTGCTAGCTGGATTCCGGAAATCCTAACGGAAGACTATAAAAACAGTGACTGACTGCAGCACTGACCTTCCTCCAAGATTTCTACACACATGGTAACGCTTTAATGGATCGTATCGTTACCGGGGTGAAGCATGTCAATTGTGAAACAAAACAGCGGTCAATGGAATGGGGACATACACATTCTCCCAAGAAACCAAGAAAGTGTTTGCAAACGCTGTCAGCAAGAAAGGTCATGGCCACTTAGTTTTGGGATTCTAAGAAACTGCTTCTCGTTGAGTTTCTGGAATGTCGAACAACAATAACCTTAGAGAGGTATTGTGAAACACTAAGAAAGTTATGGCGTGTCATACAACATAAGCGTCGGGGAAAACTTAGCACCAAGGCATTGTTTCCTTACGACAATGCACGCCCACACACAACCAATCGTACCCGATCACTCTTGGATGGTTTTGGATGGGAGGTGTTTGACCATCCGCCATACAGCCCGAGCGACTACCACCTCTTCCCAGCGATGGAGAAATAGCTCGGTACACAACGCTTCGATACTGACGCTGAACTGCATGCCGGTGTAAACCAGGGTTGAAATCACAGGCGGCGGATTTCCTCAAGAGAGGGCATTGAAAAACTAGTGATGTGGTATGATGACTGCCTCAACTTGAATGGTGATCATGTAGAAAAATACTTAAGAGTGTACCTCTCAAATGTAGATAATAATCGTTGATATTTTCATTTTCTTAATTGTTTGTTTCAAAACGTCTGGGAGTTTCTGGATTACCCTCGTATTTCCCGCCAATATAGCCTTTATTAGCAAGTTAATCAAAATATTTCATTTAATATAGCTACGACTAATTTACTTAAACTCATCTAATAATGTGTAATAACACTAATAATGTAACAAAGATGACAAAGGTCGTCCGGTTACTTTTCTATCACTCTACCACAAATACACACTTTTTTTTTCCGTCGTTAACACTAGCTACAAACTTTCGGGCTGTCACAACTGACAACTACTTCTCATGATCTTGCTCAGTCCTTTTAGGGTCTTTCTTCACTTCCTCTGTTTCTCATGCACTAATTACGACGATGTAATCAATCACGACACTCATTGAATCTTCTTACGACATAGCAAATGACACACACGCACATCTGTCTCACACTGACTGACGCACTGATCGACTCATGTCCGTCACTCAACTCTATAACTCACTGCTCTGATTTTCACTGGCCTTCTTATGTATTGGGGATGACGTCACACGAAACTTTCTCGATTTCTACACACCCACGCACCAGAAATGACTCAGTTAAAACTCTCGCAAACGTTCTCCATAACCGCCTCGATTATTAACAGTCACGTGCTCACAGCAGTCCTGCGAGGCAGCCCAACCTTGAAAGTCTTTGCTCGCTCGCCGGCACGGCACGCGGCACTAAACAGCCCGGCACCGTCCGTCCACCGTTGTCGCCGAGCTCGACGTCACAATAATAGTTATAAGCATTATCATCATGGCAAATTAATGAACAGACTGAGAAGGTAGAATCACTCTGGAGTGGTTTTATTTCTATACGGGAGGAGAGATAGATAGATAGATAGATAGATAGATAGATAGATAGATAGATAGATAGATAGATAGATAGATAGATAGATAGATAGATAGATAGATAGATAGATAGATAGATAGATAGATAGATAGATAGATAGATAGATAGATAGATAGATAGATAGATAGATAGATAGATAGATAGATAGATAGATAGATAGATAGATAGATAGATAGATAGATAGATAGATAGATAGATAGATAGATAGATAGATAGATAGATAGATAGATAGATAGATAGATAGATAGATAGATAGATAGATAGATAGATAGATAGATAGATAGATAGATAGATAGATAGATAGATAGATAGATAGATAGATAGATAGATAGATAGATAGATAGATAGATAGATAGATAGATAGATAGATAGATAGATAGATAGATAGATAGATAGATAGATAGATAGATAGATAGATAGATAGATAGATAGATAGATAGATAGATAGATAGATAGACAGATAGATAGATAGATAGACAGATAGATAGATAGACAGATAGATAGATAGATAGACAGATAGATAGATAGATAGATAGATAGATAGATAGATAGATAGATAGATAGATAGATAGATAGATAGATAGATAGATAGATAGATAGATAGATAGATAGATAGATAGATAGATAGATAGATAGATAGATAGATAGATAGATAGATAGATAGATAGATAGATAGATAGATAGATAGATAGATAGATAGATAG
>CM060963.1:144914218-144951718 GCA_030765045.1 Tenodera sinensis
TGCCGGATGTGAGATTTGCGATAAGTGTTAAGTAATAACATAAATAGATAATAGAGCAGAAAGTGTTGTAAGGTGAGCAAGATATGAGTAAATAATAGTCGTTAAAGTTGTAGGATAAACACATTATTGGTTTGAAATTAGCGAGTCATGACGTCATACCACATAGTTTAAATACACGTTCGAAAGTCAAGTCTACCAACCTTAAAAGTCGCGCGATATATTTAATAAAATATAAAGTAAACATCGTTTAATCCTAAAAAAGGTAATTATATATTCGAAATTCATAAAAGAACATGTTATAATAGAAAGGGACATTTCTAAATTGCGGGAAAAGGAAATAGCATTTTGGATACGAGGCTTTCTTGGATGACGTCATGACATTCAAATTGAAGAACGGTCTTCTTAGCGTGGGTAAGAGAGAAAGCGTCTGGTCACTACTCAACCAGAGACCAGTACGGGAGGTTGTGCTGTACGGACGTGAGCGCGATTCCTCTACATATACAGTCGGCATAGCTCCTGAAAATATTAAAATGAAATAAATGATATGCAAAGTTGTTCTTGGGTTGTCCATTACACTTACGCAAACCCGAGATAAAAGTAAGAGATCTCAAGCTGACTAGCCGGAGCGAAACACATCAAAGGGCAACACCACGTCACCAACGACATTTAAGTATCAACGGTGAAACATCAAGAAGCGAAGAACGACTTTTAGCTTCTAATGGCATCCCAGCGTGTGGCGTCGAAAGAATGGACCAACCCCAAGACGACCAAGCCAGCATAGAACCAGCAAACAAGAAGGTGATCCAACGTGTGGCGTCGAAAGAATGGACCAACCCCAAGACGACCAGATCAGCATCGAGCCAGCAGACAAGAAGGTGCCCAGCGTGTGAACATCTGTGAAACGTGTAGTGAACAAGTTTAAGTGCAGTTAAAAAAAAAGAAAAGTGAAAATTTTGGTGAGTAGAAAAACACATGTAAATAGCTTAGAAATGGAAGACAGTGATAGCGATTTCTTAGGTTTTGAGAGTCCGGAAATTGAGAAAAGTGTAAGTAGGATGGAAGAATTTAATCAGAATGTAATTGGTAGCAGAATATGCCAAGAAGTAGAAGATCAGAACGTTAGAGAAACACCTAGAGGTAGTTCAGAAATGTTTAGTAATTCAGAAAGGCCAGCAATTATGTCAGAAATAGAGAATATGTTTCAAAAGATAATGAAAAAGATGAGTACAGAGTTAAGTCAAAAGATAGATGAAAATAGTAAAGAATTAAGAACAGAGTTAAGTCAAAAGATGAGTAAGATAGATGAAACTAGTATAGAGTTAGGACAGAAATTAGAAAAAGGACAACAGGAATTGGGAATGCAATTGGAGAATCAGAGGAGAGTTTTCGAAACCTTTAGGGAAGAAGTTAGGGAGGAAATTAATAAAGTTAGTAGTGAAGTAAAAGAAAATAGAGAACAGGTTAAGGGAGAATTAGAGACAATAAGGCAAGAAGTAAAGAATTCTGAAAAGAAATTAGGTCAACAAGTGAGTGAAAAATTAGATAAAGAAAGGGAAAAAGTAACATATAGATTAGACAAACAAAGGGAAGAAATTAGAGAAGAGTTACAGGGATGTAAAGTTAGAATAGAAAGATCTGATGTAGAAAGTGAAAGGCAGGCTAGAAATTTGGAGGATGTTACAGACCAAATAAAAGGAGTAGTAACAGAAATTACTCAGGTAAAAGAGGCCTTAGAAAATTTGAAATTAAATGAAAATACATGTAATCACAACAATCTTAGTAATGAAGTTGCAAGAAACGAGGCAATACCAGGTGTATTAGCTGACATTTCGATGCAAAATAGGGGTAACAGTAATTCCCATTCTGATCTCGGAAATAGCTCAGGGATAGGTGACAATTCAAATTTACATTGGCCTAACCATGTCTTAAATGAAATGACACCTCCAGTTTTTGAAAATGAAGATTCAGATGATCCTAAAGCCTTTTTAGAAGGGTTGCAAGAGTACTTCACGGTGAAACGTATACCAGAGGAGTACAAGATGGTGATAGTAAGAAAATGTCTAAAGGGTAATGCTGCTAATTGGCTAGGCCTTTCTATGGGTAACAATAATGATTACAGGACCTTTAGGAACATCTTTTTAACCAGATATTGGGGAGCTAGTAGGCAGGCTAATATTAGAGTTGAATTAAGCAATGGAAAGTTTAATCCCAGATCGGAGGAATCGATGGTCAACTATTTTATGAGAATAGCGAGAAAATCGAAGATGTTGGACCCTCCCTTAGATGAAAAAGATCTAATAAATATAGTTACTCCACATTTTCCGGAAACACTTCAACACTACCTAATCATAGCCCGACCCGATAGCATTGCAGCTATGATCGAATTATTATCAGCCTTAGAAGTCAATAAGCCAAAACACGCATTTGGAAATAAATATGAAGGAAAAGAAACTGTCAATTCTTTCGGGCAAGGGGCACAGTATTATCAGAATAGAAGTGAGATTAGGGAAAGATATAAAGGACCAGTACCAAGGATGGAATCATTCCGGTGGGAAAATCAAGGTAGATATAACCAGGAAGGGCGTCACCAAAATAGAAATGGTAATCAAAGGGGAAGAAATATAAGGGTGAATTATATGAATACAAATAGATTTGATCGAGGTAGACGGGGACGTTATTTTGGACATAGTAGAAATTCAAATGATGGGTATTGGACAAGCGGGGATAATGAGTTTAGACCGAGGTCACCAAGACAGGAAGAAAGGTATTCTAATGGACGAAATTCCCCCGAAAATGCGGAAATGGTTGAGGCCATTAACACGGTCAAAAACATGGTAGGAAGTAACCCCGATTTAATGCAGGAGAACAGAAGTAACAATTCGGGAAATAGTACAGGAGCCATACCTAAAAATCAGGGAAACGCCAGACCCGGTCAAACGCGCCTTCAGTGAGAACTGGGTATCCTAGTAATGATTGTGATAAGTACTCGGAAATAAATAGTCCTGGAAGGCAAATGATGATACAAAAGAAAAGAGAATCTAAAAATAGAATCGACGAAAACGAAAAAGTAGGAGATCCACCTAAAATCAAAATTGGAGTAAATGGAAAACAATACAATGCAGTTATAGATACGGGATCAAATAGCACAGTATGCTCACAAAATTTTTATGATAATTTACAAAGTAGTGGTTTTAAAGTAATGTCTTTACCAGTTAATGGGATATATTGCTCGCTAGCTGTGGGAAAACGAAAAGAGAGAGTAAAATTTCAAGCAATGATAAATATTGAAATAAATGGGAGAATACTTGGAATTTTATTTCTGATTGTAGGAAGACTTGTGACAGATATTATAATAGGTTGTGATTGTCTTTATGCCTGGGAAGCTGTGGTGAATTTTAAAAACATGATTCTAGAAATGAAAGTTGAAGATGAGACCATTATAGTGCCTTTTGTGGAAGATAGTAGTTCAGAAACTATTGTACGAGAAAAAGAGGAAGAAGAAATCCAAGGGGATACATTCTTTGTAGAATATGTTAAAGTAGGAGCTATGGAATTAACTGAAGTAAATGTCAGAGAGTACAGTGTCAATAATAAAGAAAATGTAGAATGGGATAAAAATGATTTCAGAGACAATTTGAGGGTTTCTGATGCAACTAGGTACTATGATAGGGAGAGTAGTGAAGACTTAGAAGAATTGTTGAGGGAAAAAGTAACTCAGGCTAATCAACTAAATGAACAACAGAGGGATAAACTGTTAGAAATATTAATCCGAAATAAAGAAGTATTCTCTGAGAAACCTGGTAAATGTAATATTTATACTCATTCGATTGAGATGATACCCATAAAACCTTTTACACATAAAGCGAGAGCTATCCCTAGTACCATAAGAGAAGAGGTAGATGCAGTTATAAAGTCAATGTTAGAAGATGAGGTTATTGAGATTTCGAATTCAGAATTTGTGAATCCCCTATGTATTGTAAATAAGGCCAATGGAAAGATTAGGGTGACATTAGACGCGAGAAAACTAAATCAACATTGTAAACCTGATAGATTTAGACCAGAAAGTGTAGAGGTAATATTGAACAAATTGCAGAAGGGCAAAATTTTTTCTACTCTAGATCTTACAGCATCTTTTTGGCAGATCCCACTTAGAGAAGATTTAAGAAAATATACAGCGTTTTTACATTCAGGAATATTATATCAGTTTCGAGTTTGCGCCTTTGGTATGAATACCAGTGGTAGTGCACTATTAAGAGCTTTGTATGAAATTTTTGGAGAAACCATAAAGAAATTTGTAGCTCAGTATGTGGATGATTTTGTAATTTTTTCAGAAAATATAGAGGATCATTTAAATCATATCAATTATGTGCTTAGTCAGTTAAAGAAAGCAAACATGACAATAAAGCCAAGTAAAACTGCATTCTTTGTGAAACAGACAGAATTTTTAGGTTATGTTATTTCAAATGAGGGAATCAGGCCTAATCCCGACAGAATTGAAAGCATAAATAAAATACCAGCTCCTAAAAATATAAAACAATTGAGAAGATTTCTTGGTATTCTAAATTATCAGTCAAGATTTATCCTGGAATATGCAACCGTAGTAGCCCCATTAAGACAACTTTTGAGAAAAGATGTAAAATGGCAATGGTCATCAGTAGAACAAGAATCTTTCGAAAAGGTAAAAACATTGTTTGCAGCGTCAATTTTATTGGAAAAACCTAGGGAAGATCTCCCCTACATAATTTATACGGATGCTTCAGGACTTGGTTATGGTAGTGGCATATTACAAAAAGATGAGGAAGGAAAAGATCACCTCATTGCTGTAGCTTCAAGGGGGCTTTCAAGGACTGAATCACAGGCTTGCACTACAGAAAAAGAGATAGCAGCTATTTACTTTGCACTTGTAAAATTTAAGCAATATGTATATAACAACCCAGTAATAGTTTACACAGATCATGTTAGTTTGGCATTTATGAACTCTTGCCAACTCACAAGCACACGTATTTCTAGATATATACATGAGATCACATCCCATAACATAGAAATCAAACACATAGCAGGAAGTCAAAATATTTTTAGTGATTTGTTATCAAGGATGAAAACCAATTACACAATACCAGATACAATTAGTGACAACAAACATGATGTAACTATACTATATTTGAAAACCTTAGAAGGAACTCAATTAGCTAAAGAATTTCGAAATTTGGAACAATTACAAACAGAGGACAATGAACTTAAGAAATTGAGAGAAAAGGCACAACCAATCACAGAAAATCTAAAAGATAATATAGGTATTTATGAGGGAAAAATCTATAAATTTCATGGAAGAATTGAACCTAAATGGAAAGTAATGGTACCAAAAGCTTTACAAGAGAAACTTATACTTGCTTATCACAAAACACTAGCTCATACAGGTAGTGAAAAGCTAATCATGGTAATTAGTGACCATTTTTATATAAAACATTTGGCAAAGAAAGTGAGAAAAATATGTTCAAGCTGTGATTTATGTCAAAGGGCCAAACCATTTAATATCAAATTTGATATAGAACCTCAGACAATCATAAGAGAAGGGAAAAATGTACTAGTTACTGCTGATGCACATGGGGAGCTACCAGTAGGACAATTTGGATGTAGATATATGTTTGTTCTTCATGATGTTTTTAGTAAATTTATTAAAATTTATCCTGTTAGGAATATCAGCAGCAAAACATGTGTAGGAAAGATAATAAAAGATTATGTGCCTAAATATGGCAAGATTCAGGCAATCTTAACAGATAATGCTACAGTTCATCGGAGCAAAATCTTTAAAGAAACCCTAGAAAATCATGAGATAAAGTTATATCATTGTTCCTCATACTTTCCATCAGGGAATCCAACAGAACGTGTCCTCTGAGATGTAGGAATTTATTTACGTGTACTTACACATCATAATCACAAGGATTGGGTAAAATATTGTCCATTGATAGAAAAGATTATCAATCACACCATTAATGTAACTACTGGGTTTGCACCAATAAAATTAATGTTAGGAATTGAACCAGAACCAATATTGATCAGGGTACCAAAAACACTGAAAATTAATGACATTCAGTTAAGGGAAGAAGAAAGAGCGAAAATTGCTTTTGAACGAATCAAGAAAAAGGCAGAGAAGCGAAAATTAAAGAAAAAGAGTAGAAAACATAAATGGGAACCTAAGATAGGCGATTGGGTACTAGTTAAAGACCATAAGTTATCAAGTGCCTTGCGAGGTAGGAACAAAAGGATGGAATTGTTATATAAAGGTCCTGCAGAAATTATATCAAAATTTGGTTATCATACCTATGAATTAAAAGATGTTAAAAATGAAAAATGTCTGGGAAGATGGCATAAACAACTCCTTCGACCATACAAGAAACCGTGTGGTGCCTTGGAACCTTGATTTAATGTAAAAGAAAAATTGGAAGTGTCATTTGTATATTGGCGCCCAATCAGCTTTGAGATAAAATTTAAATGTTAGCTTACTTGAAAACCATATATTGGTCAGGTACTTACATATTCATGAAAAATGCAGAATGTGAATTGCTATATACTACAAAGAGCTTAAGAATACATTGTATAGAGCTCACCATAACCGCTTCAGAAAGATTGTTAAAATGTTCATCTCCGCATAGAGAGAAAACTGAATATTTACTTTGTAAACATTTGTTAAAATATTTAGATGTATAGATAGTTATCACAGAAAGACAAAGAAAGAACTTGTCTGAAGAGTGTAATGGATTTATATAAATATATGTACATTTTAGTGCTTAAAGGATATAGTACAGATATGTGTTACAATAACAAAAGTGAAAAATCACAGTGCAAGTGATAGTGAGAGCGAAGTGAGCAAACATGAACTAAAAGAAGGAAGTATAAAGAAAGACTCTTGAAATTTAACCTTTATATAAAAGCTTCACAGAAGAAACCATAACATATTGTAATTAGTATTTAAGGATTAATGTTTAGTCAAGTGTACAATTGTTTGTCATGTTAAAAAAATTAATGAGAAAATGTGTTAGTAACCAATTTCAAAAACAGTGTAATTGAAAATTGTATATAATGGGAGTGTTGCCGATTATTCAAAATACAGGAGTAATTTTTTAATTTTTCTTTCGGGCAAGACATTTACATTATTTTATTATGAAATAATAAAATAACATAAATGGGGGCATTTGATACCGAAATTTAGATTTCCGATCGAATGGGCTTTTGAAAAAGACACGTTTTAATTTAATTGCCGGATGTGAGATTTGCGATAAGTGTTAAGTAATAACATAAATAGATAATAGAGCAGAAAGTGTTGTAAGGTGAGCAAGATATGAGTAAATAATAGTCGTTAAAGTTGTAGGATAAACACATTATTGGTTTGAAATTAGCGAGTCATGACGTCATACCACATAGTTTAAATACACGTTCGAAAGTCAAGTCTACCAACCTTAAAAGTCGCGCGATATATTTAATAAAATATAAAGTAAACATCGTTTAATCCTAAAAAAGGTAATTATATATTCGAAATTCATAAAAGAACATGTTATAATAGAAAGGGACATTTCTAAATTGCGGGAAAAGGAAATAGCATTTTGGATACGAGGCTTTCTTGGATGACGTCATGACATTCAAATTGAAGAACGGTCTTCTTAGCGTGGGTAAGAGAGAAAGCGTCTGGTCACTACTCAACCAGAGACCAGTACGGGAGGTTGTGCTGTACGGACGTGAGCGCGATTCCTCTACATATACAGTCGGCATAGCTCCTGAAAATATTAAAATGAAATAAATGATATGCAAAGTTGTTCTTGGGTTGTCCATTACACTTACGCAAACCCGAGATAAAAGTAAGAGATCTCAAGCTGACTAGCCGGAGCGAAACACATCAAAGGGCAACACCACGTCACCAACGACATTTAAGTATCAACGGTGAAACATCAAGAAGCGAAGAACGACTTTTAGCTTCAACCAAATTTCTATCATCCGTTAACTCTTCTGTTCTTCAAGAAAAGAAGCAGCAAAACGGCTGAGCCGATGTAGTCGGCATACGTAGTTATCTTGTCAGACGTATGATATCGCTGCAAGAAGCAACTGCCACACGTCCAGGATTGCACATCTGATTTTATTGACGAAGTCTTTTGTATATTCTGTAAGCCAAAATGTATAACAAAGGGCAAGGAAGTAACATTTTTTTCTGAAAAAACAACATATTATTGTCAGCATTAAGTCCATCAATTATGAATGGTGTAAAATAAAACCATGGACGCAGTTACAAGTTGAAGTAAGAATGTTGGCAACGTGCAATTGTAGTAATACACGTAATTGACTATAACTCACCCTCAGCATACGATAGTTACACTTATATATGTCGTTATAGATGTACTATATGCTTGATATAAAGCAATAAAGCCGTTTTATAAAATTATATTGGTACATTCCTTTGTTTTACGACTTGTAGTAATACAAATATAATTGGCAATAATTAATCACGACATTTCAGTTACGCTTATAGATGCCCATGCCTGAAAAAGTGAAGTAGCTTAAAGGGACTTTTATAACGCAATATTATGTTCTAAAAACACTACTTATTAGCTCAAGATAACTTTGCACCTACCCAGAATTCACTAAAATATGCTGGCAGCTCTGAGGAAGGAGTGACGTTAACAGCATGATTGGCAAGTAACGTAAACAAAGAGATACCGGACGGAGAAAGCTCTATTTTCTCGCATTAGGTACGTAGCATGTCCAAATTGGAAACATGCATCAGTGCTAAAACATTGATAAAAAAGTATTTTGTGAGGAACGAGGGTTTTTAGCAGATACGCAATCTTAACCAAACGCACTCTTCCTCAGACGAAAATTCGGTAATGAAGAACAGAATAGAAATAGAACGCTTTCCGGTATAAAGCTATAATGCTATACATACATCAATATGACAATAATACATGCAGTATATACTTGCATCTGATTATATATACATCTATGAAAAAAATTAAGAGAAAACCATTCGATGAAAGCAATAATAGTGGCATCCACTAAGTGTTTATAGGTCCGAGATTCGACCTATAGTGATATTCCATCTAAGAGAGTAGTAGATTGGTCTTGAAACTCATTTCAGAGACAAATGGACACTTAAGTGCTAACGAATCCTGTCAGTGCGTTCTTGCAACTGAGCACTAAGAGGTTTAACAAAGAACCATCAAAGAATCATCCTCCAATCGCGCCTTCCTTCTATGAGTGCTTCGGATGCTAAATCACAGCTCATTGTCATAAAATTCAACTAATTTTAAAATGTTATAGTTTGCCGAGTTCATTTAAACAAAGGAATGAACTGCTCCAGTCTTCATTTCTTTACACTAACGGTAAATAACGAATACGCAGGGAAATATTTGAAGAGATACCGATGAGCCGTTATCACAAGTCTTGACAAATCCCTCTAATGTTCTTTAAACCCTACCTTCAAAGCTAACCAAAGCATCTGACGCCCCGAGCCACGGTCCACAACGTGCTAGGCCAGCTTCACGGAACGTTTTAATACGGTTCATTGTTAATAACGTCGGCTGTGGCCTAAAAGGAACCAACCCACTTGCCGTTTGTTCCCACCTTACCTGGTGAATCTTAACGGTCTCAAACAGCTTTTTCTGTCTTTCATAATTTACTTTCAAATTAATTCTCATAAATATTATATATAAATATATAACAATATGTATAATATTAATATGTATATCAATTCTCGGTAGACCGACAGGAAGATGGACAGAAACAGTTTTGATGCATCAGACCGGAACAAACCCAAATGGCTTAAACTCTGCAGTTGATTATAGCCGAAGCAGTACCTCCGTCCTCACTCCCCCCCCCCCCCCCCCCCCGTATATATATTTATAATTTTATAGTTTTGTATTGCGCTAACTGTCGCACAAACATTGTGTTGAGCCGTTATGGCTCACCTTTGGCCGGCTTACTCCACCTCCCAAGTTCCATCACGCCTAGACTGAGACTCGACGTAAGGCCGCGAGCGGCGGCCAGAAGACATCATACATTCACCTGTGTGATGTTCAAGTACGTTGCCACTGGTCGGCTGTATGTAAGTGGTGGCCTGTTGACGCATTACAGCGATTTTCCCTACCAGACACGTTGACGATGTAAGAGAGGGCTAGTCAGTCAGTCTGTCAACCACGAGTGTACTGAACAAGGTCAGTATAAACATTTTCTTCGGTATTGGTGAGTTTAGTTCGTGTGTCAAAGTACACCTCGTAGTTGCGGTGAAATTTTAAAAAGGGAGGCTCACAGTGGCACATCATTAAAAAGAGCCACTCAAAGATAGAGGAAGGATTATTTTAGGATTTTAGCACTGTATGAAATATTGTTCTGGTGACAAGAAGGAAACAGACTCCTAAGCAGTGTTTGCAAAATCCACAAGCGTTATTACATGTAAAGCGAAAAGGATAATGTCAAAGCCGGAAACACATCTTTATAGGAATTTACTATGCGTAAAATTCTGTTGTAGTCTTGTAATCCGCTATTAAAATTAAACAAAGTTAGCAGAAATTTCTAATTTACATAGTATTCCTTAATACATGCACCAGTGTTTATGTTCCTATATACTCATACATATCAAGAAAGAAAAAACTGAAATCAATTTCATGACAGGTATATCTTTTTAAGCTAAAAAATATGTAAATGTATGTTTGATCTTAGCATTAACAGGAATAAGTCTCTTTTGAACCAATACGATTTGATGAACAATATTTTTAGTTAATTCCTGAGGGGTATAAACGAAAACCGTTTGTCGTTTGAAAATGTGACATAAATTATACATTGTCAATTTACATTTACACTGTCCGTCAAATGATCTTGTGCCGTTCTACTTAACCAACAGCTATGAACTAATTGTGTTCGTCGAACAATATTTCCTCCTGGTCCACGAAAACATGGCATAAATACAAAACACAGCAACTTATTTAAGTTAAAATTAGCAGGAATGTGGACAAAATTTCATTAATATGACTATTAGCATGACAAATCAATGAGCCATTCAGTACTTCATAAGTTCCATGGAATCAAATGACAATTGCCAATTTAAATTTGTAACTAAATTTGATTGCTATTTAATGCGCGTATATACATAGTCAAAATTCATGAAAGATCATGTAAAATACTGCACCTTACAAATTTGCACAATGTTTATTTTAATTACACCTAAACTATTGACGAATCAACTCAATGACACACATTTCATAATAATCAGTCCAGCAGTACAGGAGTTCACTCACATACACACGGACATATATACAGGATATTCCAAAAACAGGACAACGTTTAGTATGTTGTGCGGGACGGCAAACTGATCGCTTTCAAATAGGAACCCTTGTCTGGAAATGCACGATTTGGACGCTGTAGCGCATCGAAGAGTGAGATGGGTGTACATTCAACTTGGACAATAAACCCAACATCGAGCTGTCTACATTACAAACGGGGTTTGAACTCTGTATCTCCCACGTCATTGCAGAACCTATATCGTCGGTGGCGAGTCATGGTCACATGACTCAATTCGTGCGGTTGTGTTTGAAGATTTTCAATTGCTCCGTGTACTCGAGCCATAAGATCCTCCGCTGACGCAACTGGAATACCACACACTATACTCTTCGTACAACTCCACAGAAAATAGTCGAGAGGGTCAGAGCTGGCCATGGAACTGGTCCACCTCTACCAATCAATCCGCTTTACATCAAAGTGTGCTGGAGCTCAAGTCGGGCATTTCAGCAGCTGTTTACTGGTACAGGGACACGGGTTCCTATTTCAAAACCGATCAGTTTGCCATCCCGCACAACATACAAAGCGTTGTCGCTGGTTTTTTTTTTTTTTTTTTTTTTTTTTTTTTTTTTTTTTTTTTTTTTATAATAATAAATGTTTATGAACTATATAATAGAAGGAGCGAGAATTTAGAACGTATATTGTTTGTTGCCAGTGAAAGCAATAAGCGCCAGCGTGGTTCTCACAGCAAAGATAACGTAATTACTGGTAGTGCATAAGTAATAAAAGCGTGTGGAAATAAACCTGGAGTGAAAATACACGCAGCGTAAAAATTAAAGTCATAAACTTTGTAAATACGTTACCTGCTGTTTCCTTTTAGAAACCATTGAACATTTTAGTTTTAAAACCATAAAGTATAAGGTAAAGCCGTTAATGCTGATTTAGGTATAGATCGCTGTTCACCTTTCCTTGTGCGCTAATAACTGCAAAACTCTATTTCCTTTACCATTTAGAAGCTATATCCATAAATTAGACGCCACTTGAGTAGGAACCGCATGTATGTGTATAAGGTTCTTCTCACCATTCGGAGACGTGTTAAAATGACTAGGCTTCTCTGACGATAACTAACAAGATATGCCTTTACAATAAAATGTTTCTTAGCTGTTTCTGTCTAATTGTGTGTTGTTTCTTATTTATTGTAGTGCATGCTGCTTGTATGTTCTAGTACAGTACTTGCATCATAGAAATAAAAATTAAAGAAAATAGTAATAATTGCTTACTCCGTTAGCTATTTCATAAATCAAAGTCCCCAAAATAACTAAGGAAGTTAAAAAGAGCTATAGGAATGAAACAAAAATACAATGCTGGTTCTTCCTGAAAACACTGTACTATGAATCGGCGGTTTAAACTAAGATAATATGTAGGAATTAAAAAAATAAATAAAGCAAGAATCATAAGACAATTATTAAAGTTCTTCATGACTTAAGCCACATCTTAAGGATTAATGGAATTAAATCCTACGTTTCGATGGCGTTGTAGCCTTCCTCTTCAGATGTAATTCTTTGCTGTAAGTGCATTACAATGGCTACGAAATTTCAGGTTTATAAAACAAAACACCATAGGTAACCTTTCGGTACATTTTTGCTTTTGTTGATAACAGGCATGTTGCAGGTGCATATTACAACCTGTACCTTTGGTACATCCTGATTTACAGAAGTTCACTTTTACATGGAAGAAAATTCATTACATAAATAAAATCCTAGTAGCATTACATTACTGGCCAACCTTATGAGTATCACATCGGCTGTTTGCAACGTTCAGTGGTACATTTCTTAAAGGGTATATCTATATATGTGCCTGTCAGACACAGCGTACGTGTCATCATTCTACCTTGGTCATATATAATCTTGTTGGACATTTAACACAATTATTTAAATTGATTATTATTAGTGTGTTATTTAATAACCTTTGGGTTTTACTGTACACCGTTTATTTTGGATATAGCCGTGCCTATAATTTACCTTAGACTATCCTGTCTCTCATCTGAAAATTCCACTATGTCAAAGAGATTTAATCAACTCAATAGTCCCTAATGACCAAGTTGTCGACGGGCCCTTAAACCCAACACAACTCAATAGTTGTGTGCACTATAAGGTAAAATTTTGTAAAATCTACTGGAAATCCGGAATCTGCCCTAAGTACATTAATTATATATAATTATTTCTTTTCACCCTTCATCCCGTTAGGTATATTTCAGTGTTGGAAGCGTCGGCAATCGTCGTGACAGCAGCACGGCTGGGGAAAAGGATGATCTTTGGAAATGTCGTCCCCCTGGTTTCCGGGGCCCCAATGGGATGACAAGGAGAGGAGGGGAGTCGGTTTCTGAGTCTCGCGCCCTCCTTAGGAGTGCGAACCCGAAGGGGTGGGAGAGGAACCCAGCTGAGCCAGCCTCCACCGGGCAGGGACCCTGCCCTCTGCTCTGTCGTGGTAACGTTCGAGCCGTCCTTCGGATGCATTCGCCTCTTCCATCCTCGCGGGGGTGCCCCGTCAGGGGCATAGGCACAAACGATCGCCTTTCGATCGAGGTTTTGAGTCACCCTTCACAGCTTATCAATGGGTCATTGAGTCAAAAGCAAAACGCCTTCCACTTCCTTCCAAAATTACTTCCAACCCACTGTTTAAAAAAGTTTTGGTTAAAAAAAGATCGTTTGTACCTTCGTTACCTATTCTGTGCATTGGTAATGTGGCGCCGTGCATATAACGGGACATTCGAGAAGTTTTCAACGTATT
Source organism: Tenodera sinensis (assembly GCA_030765045.1). Classification (NCBI taxonomy): domain Eukaryota; kingdom Metazoa; phylum Arthropoda; class Insecta; order Mantodea; family Mantidae; genus Tenodera; species Tenodera sinensis. Next base: position 144,928,268 of record CM060963.1, read on the forward strand.
TTCTGTTTGAACGTTCTAGAAGTACTAAACTTTCAAAAGAAATGGTCTATCAATGTTAACTCCTATCTACAATAACTGTGTTCATCAAATATCCCAATATTTAGCAACAATGTGTATAATTGACATCCTGTGGTTACTGATATTTTTTACCAGATGCACACTCCGAAGTGACTTGAATGTATTAATGTTGGCACTCCAAATATGAGAACGCAGCGCACTTAAGAATGTTGTACAAAATGCCAACGCTGCCATTGATTTAATATGCGTGTATTTAACGTTCTATTTTCATTTATGCTTGTTTAAAAATATCCAGTTTGTTATTGGTAGCTTTGTTTGTAGGTATTTACTGTTGGTGATGATAAGGAAATGTAATTACTAATCGCTTGTGGATCATAATCTGAAATAGAATCACCTTCTCTACTCGGTGTTAATATCTAATCAAAATGCACATATTAATTAACGTCAAATTCGAGAGAGAGGTAAAATAACGCAGTATGCCTCTGAATGTAATGAATGACTATTATCTAGCGGTCAATCATTGATGAAGAAGTAACAAGAGAGCCAGAGAGACCGCCGGGCCGGTCGGCAATAGCATTCGTGATATTTTCAAAATCACAAAATGGTGTACAGTGCACAGCATTAATTACTGTTTCCATGGGGAATTCAAATCGATTCGTGTTCTCATTCCGGACTGAATACTATATGGAAATGCGGCTTCAGATCTGAGTCTGTAGATCCGATCCTCTTAGAAGTGGGATTAGTTCGCAATTTTGTTGCATGGAAACACCTAATAGATTCAAACCGATTTGAATCCGCCATAGATGCTAACTTCTACTGTACTCGTAACAGAAATTACCAATAAAAATATTATTAATCAATCTTGAAAAGCCTTACTAAATCGAATTAATAAATATACCACACACTCGTCAGTTTGTTTTATTAGCGAAAGTGGTTTAATAAAACACAACAAAGCCACTTTCATTTGTTTCTATAATCTCGCAATATATTCTTCTCAGAAACATTCACTAACCTCAAAATGTACTTAAAAGATACACAGAAAACATATTTTTTACAGATTTGCCAACATAAACCAAGTGACCAACATAAAAGTTTGAATTGTTTATGCTTAAGCCGTGTGTATCCAAATCGATCTCATTCCGGAAAAAAAATCAACGTAGAAACGCGGAGCATATTGAGAGTGGGATTGGGCTCAAATGAAATTTCAGTTCCTCATGGAAACGTAGTAATTGATACAAGATCAGGTGCAATAATTACATTATACATAATAGTATATTGCGTACTAAGAACTGTAGCTGATACTTATTAGGTCGAGAATGCATTTGGGGAATTCTCAATGTGAACAAACGAAAAGCTACATCTATGACATCTCATACACGCCTAATAACTTAAACAGTGAATCGCTTCTTGATGTTTAACATGCCCAATCGCACATTTAATATTTCAATCAATAAATAACACACACCTTTGTATATTTTGCTAAGGATTCATTAATAACTTATTTTTAGGTTAGTATGTTGTTAGGAATGACGTCATTTCCTACTGGCACCGTAAGTATTAAAGACCAGTTCAGTTGGTACCGCAAGTAGTAAATACCAGTTTCAACATTGTTGCCATGGGAATTGATAAATGAATTGTAAATTTATCTTACACTACCAGGTATGTGTTACAACGATTAACTTACGTATCAAGTATTGCAAAAAGAACGTTTCATTCCTAGATGAAGGCGATAAAAACACAACTAATTTTTACCGTCATCCATTATGTATTAGTTGCTGCATTCTAAACCAATGATTTTGGAACAAAAATGACTAATGAATAATTAGATTATTTCTGAAACCAGATTAACCTCAAACCAGAATATAATCGTAAAGAATGAATGCGCAAAGTCGTTTTATGGAATTGGCGATGGCCAAATTTTTCCATAACATGAAGGTTTTGCAGATGTAATGTCCAAATAAATATGATAAAAGGAACGTATTAATAATATTGTGTTTAGAATTCCGTCTTAACCTCTAAACTAAATCTCTCGATTCCTTCTGATTTTGGTTGCGAATGAAAACGATGATAATGTCAAATTATCGATAAGTTATCGAGTTTTGAAGTGACGATAGAATTTAGGTAGAGAACTTTATTATCATGAGTTGCATTTATTAAGACTATTTCACGAATTAAAGGATTATATAATCTACGGAATGTTATTTAGATATGCCGCAACTATCAACCTTGTGCTACTAAATGAGAGAGTATCTCATTATTTATACTCTATACAACTTAAACACATAACTATTCGGATTCTTTTATCTTCGGTTATGGGAATGGAACTGATACTTTTCGGCCGCGCCGTAGCCGAGTGGTTAAACCATTCACTTATCAAAGTGGCCCGGGTTTGATCCCAGTCAACCGCATGTGGGATTCATGGTGGACGAAGCGGCGCTGGGGCGGGTTTCCTCCGGGTTCTCCGGTTTCCCCCACCATCTCATTCCATGTATCATCAATGTCACCGATACTTTTGAAAGGCTGGTTCATTTTCCAACCTTAACTACATGAGCGAGTGAGAAAAACCAAGTGGTTATGCAACATTTGTCTTATGTATATCCGTCTGAATCGCTTTTCTTCAAATATTTCCTGCAACACTTTGATATTCTATTACTCTTCTTTGCGTCTCAGTTAGCGCTCATTCTTCAAATATCAAGTATGCTAATTTTGTAAACTTTAAGGTATAGTCTACTCTATGTTCACGTCTAGCATTGCTTTAATTTTATCTTGAAACAATGATAAATGATAATTTATTCGGTTTGTTTGTGGAAAAAATGGATTACAGTTTCCCTCACTAAATATTTGTGCTTGCGCGATTAGTATCTATTTTGATATTTAATTGGTTTATTGTATGAACCTCTCACAAAAAAATTATCGGCAGGGGAAACATCTGCTTCTTTAAAGCGAGTAAGACTCCAACTTCCAGCGTTGCTTTTAAAACAATTAGGGTTTGATTGTGAAATTACTGCAGATCAATAAGGTAGAATCACTTTGATGAGGATTGTCAGATGGTCGAAACGTTGTAACTTACACAATATTATCAGGGCAATACCAAAAAATCTAAAATTCTAAAATAAGAACAAATTAGAAACTAAAAACTTCACTTATCTTAGTATGTTGATATTCTTTTTCTTAGAAAAATAGAAAAAGAATATCAACATAAGTGAAGTTTTTAGTTTCTAATTTGTTCTTATTTTAGAATCTTGTTGCTTCACTGTTAATAGCTTCAATTGTTAATTAATTTAACCAAAAAATCTGATGTGTTCCACTCACATGGCTTGCATTCTTACAAGCTCTTATTCCTATATCTTCTTGGTGTTAGCTGAAATAAGAATTTGTACAAATTATCTTATTGCTTATTTCCTTTTAGGTGCAAGGGGAATGTTAGAATACAGTAGGCTTTGAGCGATAGTCAAATGTTTTAAAGGTTTGAGATTCCTTTCTCTTTGCACACTTAACATATAAAAAATGAACAACAATGTTACATTTTACGCAAGTTTTAAGTTTTCCGAAACTCACACAAGGAATATCTCCGAAATGGTTCACTCTGCAAGAAAATTTATTTAGACATAAATTGTGTATTTTAGCAAGATCTACATTTTTGTATAGTATGATTTGGCGGCTGGCCAGTTATGCAAAAGTTGTCCAGAGTAAATAGGACTACAGGGGCTATAGTCAGAAAATTCAAGATATACATTTCATTTATCATAAAAATATGTCAAATATATGACATTTTAATCAAAATCGTTAGAGCCATTTTCAAGAAAATAAAAATGTTCGAAAAATTTTCCATGTAAAGGATAGTTTAAGGTGGGACTATTTTCTTCAAAATCTTCCTGTCGCATCCTTGAAAGACATTAAACTTAAATACCAACTTTGGTTTTTAACATACTTTTCGTTTTTGAGTTATGCTATCCACATACTGACAGACACACAGACACACACACACACACACACACACACACACACACACACACACACACACACACACACACACACACACACACACACAGAACCTTTTTCTAGAAATGAATTTTTTGGAGTCAGAGGGTCTCAAAACATATATTTCCGGTGAAATCTTGACATCGAATTTTTGGGAGGAGTACAATACTTCCCCTACTTACCAGTAGAGAAAGTAAAAAGGCTGGACAGTAGCTCAGTCGATAGAGCGCTCGCTTGCTGTGCAAGGAGTTTCGGGTTCCATTCCCGGCTAAAGATGGGAACTTCTCTCTAGCCACGATTATTTCCCCATGAATGAGCGTGTATGAATGAGCGTGTGGATGAGTGTGTGGATTCAAGGTATAAAAACCCCTAAAGACGCAAAGCCCACTGCTAAACCAGTAATACTATTCCCGATAGCCATACGTTCGATAGTAGAGGCCGCCAATACGACCATCGGAAATAATAAAGAATGGGTTTTAACTATGAATGATAAATGCTATTTACTAAATGCGCATTTGTTTAAATTTTGTGGTCATTCTTTTCACGACGAAGTTTCCTAACTTGTATTTATTTTGTCCATAGGAATTCATCTCAAGTTATTTTGTACTAAAACTATCTCCGTAGAAATATTGAAGACAACAATGTCTGGTATTTGCTGTTTGTAAACGCAACTGATACACGAGGAATGGAAGATGGTACATTATCTGCGAAGTCCCGGGTTGAATACAGTAATAGTTCAAACTTGCTTACTTTGGTACCGGCTTGAAGTTTTTGAAATTCTGACATTACTATAGAGTTGCTAAGGAAGCCAATCTTCACTAGTTTGCAAATAATACTGCATTCCTATTTTATGTCTAGAAGGCAGTGGAGAGTGAAAGCATGTTCCTGGAGTAAGAACATTTTCCTACAAACTGTAGCTATTGCATAAATGAAAATCGTTTTAAGAACAGGCAACTGATGATTGGAAATTCTTATTGTATTACTATGCACGAGAAAACTAAGAAAGGATGGCCTTATTTTCGAGTAAATACGGTGTTTGGATTTATTTGCACTCACTCTATGACGGGTATACAGAATCCACAGTGGTTTAGCCACTTTAAAAGTCACTAGAGAAACGAAGAAATAAATGAACATATAAGAACATGACATATCCAGGGATCCATTAAAATGGATGGACGATACAAAACTTGGAACTGGACTAGCAATTTGCACATACGGTTTCCCTTTAATATGAACCTGTGACGTGGTATTCTAATATCATAAATATCGGAGGTATACCAATTCACACCACATAGCAAGGGCATATTGAAAAGCGATAATACAGAATTCATGAATAATCCACTCAAATGCTATCACACAAACATTTCACCACAGAATAACCTCACAATTTGCATTATTATTAAAGTAGCCGCTATGTAGACGTTAAAAATACACAGACAAATGTTTACTGGATAAAACTTCCAATATAACGGTCTCTTTGTACTCTGTTTGGAATTATACAGATGTAACTTTGTTAGAATTTGTTATCTCTTTTATTGTTCAAGTTCTTCTTCTAAGTACAACTGTGTTATTGCCAGAACAAGCTTTATTGAGATTTCGATTCATCGCTAAGGGCCTGGGAGACTCCTACGTTTATTTAAACGTCCTAGTTTTCGAACGAACATCTACTATTACATCTTACTCGACTGTTTGGTGGAGCGACAATCGCATCTGTTTATTTCTTTAGCTGTAAGAATGACTAATCGTCAGTAAAGTGTCGCTCAGGTCAACTAACTCTCCACATGTACTCTCGTTACATAGTATTGACATGTATTTCTCTCGTTAGTTGTGCAATATTGCTTTGTCATTTCAAGTAGTACGTTACTGCTTCTCACAAACAGGAGTAAACGGTATGATTTACAAAATCCCAAGGATTTGGAAGAAGTGCATCATCTATCTTGTGACCATGATTTTTATCCCTGTATGACAACTTACACAATTCAGATGATTCCATTTCTGAAGGTAAAGTGAAAACGATATCTTTAGATTTAGAAACTGATCATAAAGAAGAGGAAGAACGCAACCTATGTCATAATAACAAGTGTTTTGAAGGTAACACCACATGTCAAAGATATTTGTTGTTATTATTATTATTATTATTATTATTATTATTATTATTATTATTATTATTATTATTATTATTATTATTATTATTATTATTATTATTATTATTATTATTATTATTATTATTATTATTATTATTATCATTATTATCATCATCATCATCATCATCATTATCATCATTATCATTATCAATATCATTATCATTATCATTATCATTATCATTATCATTATCATTATTATTATTATTATTATTATTATTATTATTATTATTATTATTATTATTATTATTATTATTATTATTATTATTATTATTGTTATTATTATTATTAATTATTATTATTATTACCAACATCTTTGACATTACATTTCAAATTATAGGTTGTATACCTGAGCATCGCAATCTACATATTATCGTTCCATGTAGTGTAGTACAAATTATAATGTATACTGTATTCATACTACGTTTTGTTTACCTTTGATTTATCTAGTAAGACAATGGTAATAAAACCATGTATATTTAAGCTAAATGAAGCTAAACATGGGAATGAAGGAAAATTACAGTTAAACAAAAAATGAGTGTAACCATATAGACACAAAAATATACCGAGTTAGGCTCCACGCGACTAACAGTGGTCTACCAGGGTCGCGCCTAACGGGAGGTTTAAAATACAATTGCTCCAACAAGTGCTGAAGGTGATAGTTTTAAAAGAAGTTCTGTCCATGAAAATAGATGTGAGCAATCAGATGCACAGTACAAGGAGTGGGGTGAGAGAGGGCGGAGCGTTCAAGCAACAGCGAAGCGGTCGTAAATGCACGAAATAGCACGCAGAACAAAGTTTCACCCCTCATCTCGCAGGTAAAGCCGTGTGACGACTGGGTACTGCGGTAATACACCCGAGCAAGATCTCCGCTCGACTCGAACCTCCGCTGGGCCTCTGGAGAAAAGGGATGCAAACACGCAAAGCACTAAAGTTATTTAATATCAAAGTGTATTTAGGCTCTCCCGGAGCCACATTAATACTGCCTTCGAAACCAATTCCTACTTTTAATTTATGCTGGTTGTTTTCAAGTAGCCACCCACTGTACGCGAACAACGTACTCGTTGGCATTTGTGTAAATAAGCCGTCCTCGAGTTTCTGGGTGTTTCCTTGTGTGGTGTTGAGAAATACACACATTCGTCTAATTAAATGAGTTGTAATTCAGCTTTGATCGTATGGACCGACCTAAATGGTAAACCGATGACTGTTACAATTTTTTGTGCGGACTTGAATTCAATAACGGTCCCCTCTGCAGCTTCATTCATCATACATTGATACACATTGCCAATCAGATCTCGTGTGCAAGACTTTTCCCTGCAGTTTGCTATGAACTGGTAGTATTGTTTGGCCCATTTTTAATTACGCCATGAGTGATACCAAGCGATGTTTGGGTTCGCATGGTGGTGGACAGACTGATGTCAGTTATACTACCTGTTGTCTGACTGCAGCAGTCAGCTCTTGCAACTGCACATCGTGTTTATACTGCTCTCGTCCATTTGCATGGGCAGTAAAACAACAAAGCATTAATATCAAGCGGCTGCTGTATGCGAGATAAAGGAATGTAACTCCAATAAGTACTGCACGGCTTTGTAGTTACATACTACATACCACTAAGTCACGGTGCCTCCCCCCCTGCCCCCATTACATCAAGACGCCAGTAATGCTGACGGACGTAGAGCCAACGTTGACATCACTCCCATATGTCACGCTACTGTGACGTCAGGGACATGTGACTTCACTTGCCGAAGAGGCAATACAGGTGGAACGACCACAGGGCAGTCTTCAACTCGGAGCGACGAGCGAGCACACCTTTTGTCTGGGAAGGCGAGCAACATGTGGTGAGGTATCTCCTGGTCAAATTCAGCTGACACTATGACCTGCTATAGTTGCTATAGTTGTTGTTTTTTGCGTAAGCCTTTTTCCTATTTTCGGCATAGTTGGTGAGTTAAAACCTTTTAAATGGTTAACTTTTACTGTTACCAAAATTCTTTAGCGTCATCTCAAGTTGAATTAAGTGAAGAAATGACCACTTGCTATAACCTAGGTACGTTGCCACTCAGGGATGAGAAATTGCCTTATTAGGAACCAGTAGAAGCAAATTATTACCTTTTCACATGTTAAAGATTTGCATCAAATGAATAGTTATGGGACATACATTTGCAAACCAAGAAACACACTAAGAAATATTGAAGTTCCGTAATAACCACGGTGTTTCAAATTTAAAATAAATTAATATTAATAACTTCCTGCTGTATTAATTTGCTCCTTGTTACATCCAGTAGCCTTAAATGATAGTGAACTTGAGGCCCAAGAAAATTAGTGTCGATCCATTCTTTCCTTCCTTAGCTATATTTGCAGTAAGTACTGCAGCTTTTCGTAGAGCCTCTAAACTTATTTAAGGAAAGGGAAATAAACGGCGCAGTGTATGTAAACCATCCAAATAATTTTTTACTAAAACCTGTAGTCTAATTGTTAATGTAATTATTAATTAATATATAAGGTTGCTCTAAGGTAAGTTCCCATTTTGAAACAACTGTATCTTTTTGACATATCGGTTTTATATTGGTATTATTACTGTATAGAAGGTATTTTTATCTACCTATGTTAACCGTGTTTGTATAAAAATATTAACTGAAGCAGCTTCTTGCCTAAGCCCTCGAAAATTATAACAGGCAAAACAGAAGGATTAAGAAGTTGGGCTTTACTTCTCGAATCAACAACTATAAAGGAATATGAAGTTTTAGCAAGAAATGTAATGATATAACCAGATAAATAAAAAATAGAGATGGTGTGTGTGGGTGTTTGTGTGTGGGTGGGTGTGTGTGGGTGTTTGTGTGTGTGGGTGTGTGTGGGTGGGTGGGTGGGTGGGTGGGTGTGTGTTTGGGTGTGTGTGGGGATGTGTGGGTGGGTGTGTGGGTGGGTGGTGTGTGTGTTAACTTGTAAAACTATATATAAGGTATAAAGTTTATTTACAGTTAAAAGAAAAAATAAGTATTATAACAAAATTACGATTATCGAATGTAATATATGACCGATTATCCACTGTGATGAAGGAGTTAGAGCGAAAAGATAGAATTCCTTCAGATCAATCTCATATTGCACCCGAAGAAAAAAAGAGTCATACTTTCGAGACTGAAGCTACGCCGGGCTACTACAAAATTAAGCCAGTTATATATGTACGCCTCAACACCACGACTATCTTCGATATACATAAAATAATCCGCTTCATAACACATACAGCAGTTGTCGGAACAATGGCTTTATCTGTACGGGTTCCAATTGTCCTCCTTCAGTGTTATTACGAATGTAACACACAACATGCACATATATGGAAATATATCGAACATTAAATGGATTGAAAAGAGGGCCCTGCTCTGTAAAATCATTTCGCAAGATGATGAACAAATTTGAAGAAATTGAAAATGGGCAGACAAAAACAGTGACGGTCAACGGCCAGTGATGTTTTTTAAAATGTTGTAAGACGAGAAACACCGGCGTTACATAATCATGGAATGGAAAATACTGTTTTCATGCAAGACGGCGCTTCTCTCCACATACACAATACTGCAAAAACACTATTACGCAACACATTTGCTGATGGTATAATTAGTCGACATTTCCGAACAGTTGGCCTTCTAGGTTAAAGTACATAAATCCAGCTGACTATTCGTAATGGCGTTATCTAAACTAAAAGGTATTTCTTATCGGACCCAATACACGTGAAGAACTGAAGCACTCGATATCGGGTGCCGTTGAAAACTTCCCTAGGAATGTGCTTGGTAGTGTCATTTATAACATAGAAGAAACACTATTGCTTATTGCACACCAGTGGTGGTCATATTGTACATTGTTTTAATAAAATCTCACTTCATTACGAACAAGTTGGTGGTTTTATTTAGTTAGAATCTAAACATTTGAACATTTAATACTATCTTAAACTGGGAATTTAACTTAAGAATAACTTTATAATTACAGGTATCTTTCACTGATTTCTAAATTTAATATTATATTTTTTTTCATGTTCTAAAACATTATTGGTGATACAACCCGTAACGTAAACTAATTTTATTTACTATTGGCACATAAGTAAGCTATCTTTTTCCCCCGTTGTTCCTAACAACCTAAATACTAGTTTTAACCACACTAAGGAATTAAACCGTTCTAATCCAATGATGCAATATTTTAGCTCCATTTTTGGAATTTAGACTTCAAGTAGGTAATACCCACAGATGTCTTAGGGTCCAATAAATTCATGTCTGAGAGTATCCATTATAATGTCCTCAGGAACAGGTATTTCTTCGCACACATTCCCAGTCATCAATTTAAGGTTATTTAAGTGCATTATCTCCAGAATAATCCGCAGTTGTCACATGTTCCCATCTAGCAACGACTACTCTATGTATTTAATGGAAATAAATTGAAAATAATTACTCTAATTTGGTTTTAGTAGGTCAGACAAAATTAAACTTATTTATCATTTCGCTAGAATTATCATCCTGGGTAGCCTCGAGCCTTAAGCTGATCAATCACTATTAAAATATTATTTTAAACTGTTATAGTAATTATTATAATATTCCAGATCAGGCATGGGCAAAATCAGCTTAAAAAGGACTATTCCAGTGAAATGCGTTCTTACCCATTCCACCAACCATCCCTCCCCTTCACTGCTCTTCAGCTTTAACTTTGCTTCCGACACGCCTCACCACAGTAGGTGGCCATAGTAAATATTGCATGCAAAATAGGTTTAATATAAACAAAATAGTTAATAACAGCGTAGAAATCATTACTACCATGCAGGTAGATCGCTTCGTTCACCACCTGTACTACAACAACCTTCTTCACTGACAAGAGAATCTGGGATGAGTAAGGCAAGTTCAGTTGCTACCTGTTCTGTCGTGCCCATTCCTAATCTAGAATTAAAACAACTACGTAATCATATATCAAACTTCCATCATATCACTAATTAGACAATGGTGATATTTAACCGCCAATTTTCTGAGTATTAAACCACTTCTACACAGTGGATAGTAGTGGTAATAGCAGAGTATATGAGGGGCTTGTAGAGTGCTCAGTGACCTTCACACTTCGCTATAAATATTCCTATAAATTTTCCATGTAAAGGATAGTTCAAAATCTTTATGTCGCAGCTTTGAAGGACATTAAACTTAGATACCAATTTTGATTTTTAATCGGCTTTTTGTTTTTCAGTTACGCTGTCCATACACACAGTGGCACACACACACACACACACACACACACACACACACACACACACACACACACACACACACACAGAGAGTGACAGCGCGCACACACATCAGGACCCTTTTCTTTATTCTTTTTTGTGTGTGCGGTTTTTTTTTTTTTTTTTTTTTTTTTTTTTTTTTTTTTTTTTTTTTTTTTTAAATGAGGGGGCCTCAGAACATGTTTACGGTGAAATCTCGACATCGAATTTTTGAGTGAAATTAAATAGGCACGATGCAAATAAAGAACTGGTACAAATAGAGAATTCTAAAAGGAAAAATAATCCTTAAGCTTATGCTTATTTTACTTGTTTTTGGTCTGATGAGAGTACAAATAACTTTATCTACTATTATCTTTAAGATACTTTCATAGCAAGTAAAACACAACTCCCGAAGTTTCCCGGAGTAGCTTCTGAAGTACTCTTCACTGTAATAATTGACTTTGTATAGCTGCAAAACTGCAAGATACACCTATAGAAATCTTTACTTCACAAAAGTGTTATTCTAGTTAAAATGCAAACCAGGTGCAAAATAATTTATCTTTGAAGCTACCACTTCCACGATAATCCTTGTTATTGATACGAATCCACAAATACTTATACCTTTCTTGTATAGGACGATGTTATCTAATAAATTGTATCCTTATGTCCTGCCAGGCGAAGAGAACAATAGTTCAAAGCCATCATATAGCAAACAGCTGTTAAAAATGCTTTTCTATAATGCCTAAGCCTACTGTAATCTCCAGTTTCTATTGTACAATCACACATTAAAGAAACTTTGTTCACCCTTCGAAAGAAAGTGTCACGCATGCGTTGTTTGGTCATCCCTAGCCGATAGAATGAGGATACACGGGTTTGTGTAGGGTCAGTACTCTTATCCACCAAAGCCGAATAGATTTTTGACTCCTGCATTCGACATTGTTATGCAAGGATGGAACCTCGTTTTAAGAAACCCTGAGCACAGGGCATTCATGTACCACATTTGAGAGACATTGTACCCACAGGGAAATGTGTAGTAAATCCATTTCTACAAATAGTTATGCAACTAACCTTAAGTAGGTGGAAGAATATGGATTTCTAAGTATAGTTTGTTAAATAATGGGCAGAAAAAGCCATGTAGATGGACTAGATTTCTTCCAGAGGTAAGTCACTTTTGATCTTCTCCTTTGCTTTTGTAAGAAACATGGGAGTTTGGATCCATCACATGCCGATTTTTAAATATCTCAGTATCGCTATAGGCTACTGTATTCTTCTTATATGTATCTACAACGAAATGTATAATGTAATTTATCTCGATTAACTTGAAGAAGCTTTTGTAGGGATAGTTTGTTGAACATTCTATAGAGAATGTAATATTAATGCATAACGTCACATTTTACTTTCTCTACTACGTAAGTACAACAAGTAATGTATTCGACGCAAAATTTTGACGTCAAAATTTCACCGGAAACATTTTCTGAGGCCCCCTGAATCTATAAAAAGGTACTTTTAGAGGAAGGTTCATGTGTGCATGTGTTTTGGTATGTGCGTGTGTCTGTGAATAGCATAACTCGAAAGCGAAGAATCGCATATAAAAAAATCTTGTCGTAAGTTTAATATATTTCAGTGATGCAACATTACTCTTCCCTAAATTACTCTTTACGTGGAAAATTTTTAAAGGATGTTCGTTTTGTGAAAAATGCCTCCAGCGATTAGGATTAAAATATCATGTATTTAAGATATTTTTATGACCAATGGAGTATATGTCTTGAGTTTTCTGGCTATAGCCCATGTAGTCCTGTTTACTCTTGATGACCTTTATATAACTGGTAAGATCAAATCTTACTATACAAAAAATATAGATCTCGTAGAAAGACAATTTATGTTAAATGATCCATTTTGTAAAGTGAACCGTTTGGGAGATATTCCTTGTTGTTTGTCAGGATTTTGCAGTACTTATACATGTTCTCAAATAGGAAGTCATTCATTTTTTATTTCTACTTAATTAAATGTTGCTCTTTTTAAATATTATATCCTTTTGAAGAAAGTGGTGATTGTAAAGTTGAAGTTGTTTCAATGTGATTATCTTTAGAATGCTAATGGGTGTACTAAAATCCCTTCGAAAAGGAATGGCATTCTGGGTAGCGCAATAGAGTATTAGACTAATGCAGTGGTCTATGTCGAAACTTGAATTCCAACTTCTCACTTGCATCGCCCTTGCGTTGAATTTAGGACTAATTACTGGTGTCTGCAACTCGCTTAGCTGACCTCTACTGGTCTCAGAGAAGATTCTCTCCTTCTTCCACTTGAGAGATCACAGACTATTTGCTAACGAGGCTTCCGACTTCACTTGCAAGGGATTATTAAAAGAGCACTTCTTTGTAAAAGAGAAGCACTCTTCCTTTTTGTGAGATGTCGTAGTCAGAGCAATAATCCATAGATCCTTAACCTTTGGTCTCGGCTATCTTCCGCTCTTCTTCTTTGCCTTTCCTTAATGCTATAAGTCTAACCGGTGCAGTTGTCCGGAGCTAATGGACCCTTCAATCTCCTTGTAGTCGCGCTCCCTCGGTCCAATGACTAATGCCCACTAGTGGGTACTTTCCATACAAAGCACCACTCAACTGGAACATTTTCATAAGAGAAACAAATAGCTTTTGACGTCCTTAGTGAAACTACTTGCTGGAAACTCCAAGCTTTGAAACTATAACGATATGTACACAAAGCGAATTTAGTAAAATGCAAGGTTATCATGATTATCTAGCGAAGCTTTGGTGGCTATACTTTCTCTCCTTCTCTACACCCCTCTCCAATCACACGTTATTCAAAATACTGGCTGCACATAGTTATAATATAATCAATGACCCGTCGGCATTAAAGGGAACTGTTTGTTTTTTCTAACGACTCATTAAATCGTTACTCAACTGTTGCTTGATTCACAGCAGGTCATATGCATCAGAAACTTCACGTGGCCACATTATTGGTCTATAAAGCTATATTGGTCTGTAAAGCTTTACGTGTTTATGATTCTAAGGATAAAGTTACAGATTTTCTTATAACAGAGAACCTTTAACCCAATAAATACTGCTTATTTCAAGCAACATTTGCAAACATATCCATATTAGCAATTAATAATTTGGAGATAAATCTAAAGAAAATGAAAACAGTCTTTTTTACGAAACCAGATATCCGCAGCCCTCTCCTTTCATTGTGCTCATTGCCGCGCCACACCTCTTGCCCCGTAGTGCAACTGTCATCAAGTCATTGGTTAGTAATCATCCCTAACCCCCTAACCGTCATCTGATTCTGTGCTGAAACAGATAATGATGAAGGAAATGATGGGTACTGGAAGTGGCAGATAGAAAAGTCGTGAAAGAATCGAGCCACCGCATTCGCCAACTGACACATAAAAATAGTGAGAAACACCTGGGAAGGTTGCCAGTAATCGAACCCAGTACCTCCCCAGGGAAATCCTCGGACATTACTGTGGAGCCATCTCTGTATTCTACTGTATTGTATTTATGCATCGCACATGTTTCACTTCGACGAATCCAACCGAATTTTGTTTAAGATATACAAGATACATCAAGACTGTATGGTCGTCTCGTTAGGGCGGTGGTAGCACTACTGCTTGCCAAATTTGCGACCCGGGTTCAATTCCCGGTACCGGTATGGGAACTTTCTCCCGCTGGGAAACCTGATCAGGGGTACACTCAGCCTCGTTAGGTCTCTGAGGGGCCACTTGAAGAGCTACTTGATGGAATAGTAGCCATCCTTGGTCGAGAAGACCGCTTAACAGGCCGGGACGCTGACGACATCCCACCTCCAGTACTGCACTCTACTCATAACGCCTGTGAGGCACGCAGCGGTCGGGCGACAGGCCTTGACCCGAGTAACCACAGGGTTACAATATTGTGTAAGAGAGTGTTTTGATCATTAAATAATTAAAAATTAATATTATCCAGCTATTAGATTAGACCACACTGAATCCCAATAAAGGCTCCACTGCATTCTTGACGTATCCTGATGAACACGTTTTTACCGTAGCAGTTTTTATGCAGTGTATAATGATTATTACTAGACAAAGCTTTATATTTTTATAAAATATAGTGGCATTGTTTCTCTTTTTATGACCTGAAGTTACCACCTGCGGCAGTTTATTACACAATTCATTTTAACGAGTCCCTATAATTCCATTATAATGCATTATCTAGTATTATATGATTGTATACCATTATTTCACATTGTAAATAAACCCCTTTTGTGGGAATAGTTTAATCCTCTGTCGATTATTGATTTGCTATGCCCGAGGATCAGCATAGTATAAAACAAAACAGATGCCAAAACATAATTAATGTTATTACTATTTTCATGGGAGAATATTTCCAACAGTGTTGTAGTTTTAACAATCAACTGGGTACGCGGAACATGGATAGTTCGAATGTTTGTAATTCGAAAGTGTCAATTCGAAGAAAAACCCTGAAATCGCTAAAGTATACAGTATAGCACCGAACACTGTCAACTTATGTGAAGAACAGGGAGACAATTTTAAGCTGTATTTCGAGTGAAAATGGAAAAAAATCGAAAAAAGTGGGATAACGCGTATATCCTGATGGATATATGTACTTGTATTGCTAAAATGTCAATCTTAGACGTAACTTTTGTAATTCGAACTTTCTGATGTTTCGAATTTTTTCTTGACCCTTCTGCTTCAAATTATCAAAGTATATGAACTATGTCCATACTATATACATACTCTGAGAGCTTAACTTTCGGAATTACAAGATATTCGTAAACTGCATAATTGCAGAGTATTAAAATACGTATGCACTTATATAGTTCACTACAACGTAACCAACACATGAACAAGGTTAGAGGTATAAAGTATGGCGGATTGAAGTTCGCAAATAGACAAGACACCGAAAAACGTTTTTGTTTTGGATTCTTTCACTCTTATGCCACCATTATAACGGAGGGAGACACCTCCTGTGGTGTAACTTGCACATATATATATATGCAGCGAAGTAACAACAGGAGGCTGTAGGCTGCAGGTAGACGTGCTACAGAGACGCGCAGAAGTCGTCGACAGTTCCAGACTTGAAGTCCTGTCCCACTGTGGAAACTGCTGAGAGAGAGAGAGAGAGAGAGAGAGAGAGAGAGAGAGAGAGAGAGGGAGAACGTCCGTCAGCAGCCTTCTAGTGTCCGCGGGAAGTACTCTTTTCTTTGAACAAGCATCCGCGCCATCTGTCCGGGACCGCTGCAAGCCACGAGACATGCAAAATGTCGATCTGGGTGGCTCAGCGGATGAGGTTCTGGCTTACTTACGGTTTTTAACCCTTTCTAGTCCAAATTATAGATGTTTTAGCTAAAGAAAATATAATTTACGTTATTGCAGGGCTAGAAATGCAAACAAGCCTTAAATTTGAATATTTTGGTACTGAGTTGTGTAGTGGCATTTCCGTCTAACAATGGGTGTCCAGAAATTGAACTTTAATCTGCCATAATTAAGGAAAGAGTTTATTAACTATCCATGTTTTTTTTTTAGTAATTTCTTTGAAAATTATATCAAACAAAAGTCATTGTAGAATTATATTTATGTTCTGAGTTTCATAAAGGTTAATAATAAACACAGGCACAGTTACGCAGAGAAATCTGCAAGTTTCCTCCAAGAAAACAAAATATTCATGCGGCCGTTGGTACAATTTTGGCGTGAGGGAATAAAACGTTGGCATTATATTATTGTTGCTGCCTTCCTAAAGTACCGCGAGTCTCTTAACGAACTCGCGAACCGTTGCAAAAATTTAAATATTTAAAGAGAAAATAAATGAACATCAAAGCCCAATAAGAATAGCCAATCAGGAGAAAAGCGTTGGTGAGAAAGTGGACAGTTCAGTGCTACCAGGTGTAAGGGAAAGTTGTGTCTGCGGGTCGCGGAATAGATGCCACGTTATTAGGAAGTGTTTCGTCAAGTGCCACTGAGACGCTACACGTCCAGTGATTGTATATTATTTATATAAGTATTGGGATTCATTCGGCACAGCAGGAGATCATAATATAGTTAACGGGTGGAAGATAGAACTTGCAGAGTTTCCTGTAACCTGAAGTGCCAATAGGGGAAGTGCATCTTGTGTTTTTCTTCCGAAGAACCCCGAATAAAACCCATTCCTTCTCATCACCGTCCAACACACCACTCCTCTCCCAAAGACCAATATCTCTCGTCGAGGCTGACCCTAAGAAATAGGCGCCTACTCAGCTGCATCGACGAGACGACTTCAAGCCAAGAGGTCGACCAGAAAAGGGGCTGAGAATACGCTACAGTTGTCATTAGCATGACAAATATCATTAAGGTAACAAACTTTGGACTTGTTTAAGAAACAGCCTAGTGTTGTTTTTATATTCTTACTGCTTACCCTCTGTCAAGTGAATTTAGTGCCACATTACATACAATGGCGCTTTTATTCAACCAGTAGATTACATATCAACTCAATATTGTGTATAACTATATACTGAAACTAATCATATATTAAGGTGCAACAGGAGATAATTTTATTTCGGGGATACATACATTTCCAGCGGATTATTTGGCAATTTCCAAAATATATCGTCAGACAGCTCACCATTCATTAGGTTCTACAGCATTCCTTCGTATAACAATTTACACACCTGAAACCAGGACCTTCCGATATGAATTCACATTTTACCGCTCGGTTAGGTGGCTGTTAAGTAATTTGGTGATAGCAATGCTGTTTAGTAGAATGCGTTAGATTTTAAACAAGTCCATACAATTAAACATAAACAGACGTCCGTTGGTTCTCTGCTTGTCATATATAAGGGTGGCTTTGACATACAACACGGGTCATGGGAGTCTCGTATACCGAAAACCAAAGCTCAATATTAACACTACTGGAAACTCTCGCAGCAACAGGTATTTCCGTTTATTGTTGCAGCTGCAGTAATACTTAATTTATTACTTTCTCTACTACCTATACGGGAAGTATCGTATTCCACCCAGAATTTCGAGGTCGATATTTCACCGGAAATATACGTTTTGAGGCCCCTGAATTGAAAAACAAGAATTTTTAATAAATGTGTGTGTCTGTGTGTGTGCGTGCGTGTGTGTGTGTGTGTGTGTGTGTGTGTGTGTGTGTGTGTGTGTGTGTGTGTGTGTGTGTCTGGGAATAGCGTGACTCAAAACGAAAAGTCGGTTAAAAACCAAAGTTGGCATTTAATTTTTCACGGATGCGACACGAAGGTTTTGCAGAAAGTTTCCTCACCTAAACTACCGTTCATTTGGAAAAATTTTCGAAAACTTTGATTTTCTCAAAAATGGCTCTAACACTTTTGATTAAAATGCCACATGTTTAAGATATTTTTATATGGCAAATGAAATGCGTATTTTCAAGTTCCTGGCTATAGTTCATGAAGTCCTGTTTACTCTAGCTGACTTTTGCATTACTTTTAAACCGTAAGAGATTGACCAAATCTTAATATAGAAAAATGTAGATCTCGTTAAAACACACAAACTATGTCTTTGTGGATTGAACCATTTGTGGAAATTTTACACGTGTATGTTGTCAAAAAATAATAGGTTCAGTACTCAAGAGGTGTACACGGAAGGCATGTTAAAATAAGTAAAAATGGGCATTTGCACCACAGCAACAATTTTATTCTCATCTTTATCATAATATATTTTACATAAATTATGTCAGAGAATTAGAACTGTAATTGAAGTTTACGATGACATAAAAGCACATTAACACATTTTGTGCCTAGCCAAAGGCTTACGTAGCCACTGTGTAATTCCATTTGTTCTCCTAGATTTAATATTTTTAAAATGTCGTGCTTTTTCAGCATGCAAAAAAATTGTCATCAACAGCGGAACTTTTATATGTATGTGCTTTCCCTGGGACAGTAACGAGGTGTAAATGATGTTGTGGTGTGATTTAGCAAGGAATTGAACGCGATAACACGGCGGGGAAGACCCAGGTTTATTGCTGCAATAAAGTCCGTCCCGTTCTCGCATCTCTGATAAATATTTGCACTTCATTTTGCCGCTAAAGGAAGCAGTGTTTTACATGTTGCGCCTCCCGTCGTCCCTTGCGAGCAAAAAGAGAAGCGAGCACGGTTTTAATATGTGTCCAGGTCATTGTGGCAAATAATTGCAGACCGCTGGAGAAGTATACCACATCCCCATGCCATTCTGGGTCACGTGGAAGCGAAACCGGCAACAATATGCTAAGCAGTGTGATATTTCTGTTAGCTAAACTAGAATAACAAAGAAAATTGGTCTTTTTAACTACTTTTTACACTGCTTAACTGCTCCAACGAAATATTTTGTGGAGGAAAATCCGAATTTCTTTTCACTCTTGAATAAACTTGAAATCAGCTACGTGTATATATACACCAGATGAGTCAGCTGCCCCTTATTTTCCAGTTTTATGCAAACACCTAGACTAGGGTTTTATCCAAGTATGTAATATATACCTGCTAAACGGAATATTTGTTTCTAAAGTTCTAGATAATTCAGTTGGAACGAGCACATGATTCGTAAGTAATCAGTTTACTGTAGGAGCGGTTCGAATACCCTGCATGTATTGGTTTTTTTACCGTGTAATATTCACTAATAACATTGATTGAACAATTATTGTGTTTAAACCTGTTATTATTTTAATTAGTGATTGTTTTAGTTCCACTTTATGGTATTCTTGTATATGAGGATATCTCTCCTGGTGTAGATGCTGAGCTACTTGTGCTTGGCTCTTGCTTCTCCCTGGATCAAAAGCATAAAGTGCACTCGTCTGTGGAGTAGATCGTGAAGGATTGTCACAAAATATCGTGTCACAATATATATATATATATTGGAATGGAGGGAGTGTATCATGCTGGTTCAATAGGGCTGAAGTCATTATACCTATTTTATTACAAAATGGAGACAACCAAAAACGATTTATATTATAATGTCCTAAACCACCAGGGACTTCAAAGCTATATTATTCTCAATTCGGTTTCTAAATTTTGATGAGCATTTGTACAACGTAGAGACGCGAACCCGCGTCCCTGAAGTTAGCGCACAGGACAGTTATAATTATATCCAGCTGTTCGGACGCTTAAGTTAAAGTACATTCCGAGTTTTACCGTAGAACCTGCATCCCAAGCGCTATGTCATTGTCACATCACAAGTTTTCGTGCCTAACTTAGCCCTGTGCTTGGAGTTTTAATATTATTATGCATGTTATTTGAGATGAACAAGATGTAATTTACGATAAAATTTAAATAAACCCTGTACGTTTTTACTGCATGGGCCCATGGTGTATGAGGCGCTTACCTTAATTGGTTGCAACCAACCCAGGCTCTAGGTACAAGAATCCGCCATTTTCTTTTTAGTTCGTGTTGTTAGAGTACCCACATGAAGGTCCATTTTATCAGAGGCATTTATTGAATTGCGTTGCAACGTATACTCTAATAAAAAGTTTGTAAATTCGGCTGAAACCCCGAAATTCGCTCTTAATTAACGAGTCGCATATTGTTGAGGTGTACATTAGCGAGGAGTACGTTCTGTTTTTTAAACCACTGTTCTAAATTTTGCGCATTCGTCTTTCAAAGACGAATATGTATTTCTCGATATAAAAATAAGAATAGGTATAATGATATTAGTAATTAATAATAAGGAATAGTTTAACAGTAAACTAAGAATAACAAAACATTAAAATTAATCATAGTTGATAATAATAGTAATAAGAACTACAGATACAATAATAACGATAACTAAAAATAATAATAAAATTCAATAACAGTAGTAACAAGCAAACACATACAAATGAAACATTGTTATGTGCCCTCATGTTTGTATGGTCTTTGTTACGGCAATTTACAATCTGCAATCCATAATGTTTGACAACAGCAGCATATTCAGCAGTGAGTTTGTTCCCTGGAAAACAAAATCCTTATAAGTTTAGTAGAAAACATCCTAAGACTGATCTTGTCCATTATCACGGACTACACATTATAGTTCAAGCTTGTCTGCTCTTAGAAGCAGAGCAAAGTTCGCTGCACCCGCTGCATAGGAATTACGCCGTCGAGTTCTGCAACTCTTTTAACGCATGAAGCGTGACAATTGCTTTGTTTGCAGCAAGTCTCTATTCTGCATGGTTTCATGGTTGTACAAAATTCTATCAGAGTCAGGGTCCACATAGGCTGTTCACAGAACAATTTAATATATACACACTTATTTCCTCATGTCAATATGTCAAGATGTGATACTTTAATGGAAAGCTTAATCATTTTTAAGGACATGAAGAATAACAAAAATGTTTCGCATAAACTTATGTACCGTATCCCTACAGCTATTGAAGTTACCCGCTTATTCATTTTAGCTACGCTATTCATACGTTGTATTTTTAAATGTTTTGTTTTTATTGTTTTGGGGTTTATAGATCGAGAAATAGATCGTTATTACCTTCGGGGAGAATACGTTACCGTTGTATTCGCCGTAAGCGGTAGCCAGTATACAAGCTACATAATAGTAATAATAATAATAATAATAATAATAATAATAATAATAATAATAATAATAATAATAATAATAATAATAATAATAATAATAATAATAATAATAATAATAATAATAATAATAATAATAATAATAATAATAATAATAATAATGATAATAACAATAATAATGTTGAACTGTTCAACAGCTCAGACACTCAGCCAAACAGGTCCACGATATCTGTGTACAGCGTAGACACATTCTGGCGCCCTACTGTGTATGTTTCATATCACTCTCACGCATGGCAATGGTGACGTAAGCACGGAATAAAAAGGATGCTGACGCTAAGAAGATCAGACGAAAACGACGGAGTTTCGTCATTCATTTCATTAAAGGTGCAAAAGAATTGTATATATTAATTTAACGAGAGATTGAAATGTAACAGAGAAATTCAAGCACCTTTAAAAATCTGGAGCTAATTGTAAATGTGTATTGCCTCTCAGCGTATTATAATTGAACAGTACTTGGTGATCCCTTCCAGAAATAATGTCTGGTGAATACCACGTACATTTATATCAGCTCAGCCATCTTAAAAAGTATTTTGTTTTATCACATTTTTACAATTTACCAAGGTCTATCTTCTAAAATTGGACCCTAATAATAATAATAATAATAATAATAATAATAATAATAATAATAATAATAATAATAATAATAATAATAATAATAATAATAATAATAATAATAATAATAATAATAATAATAATAATAAAGTACAGGAAATATTAAAAGCAAATCATTTCGGATTTTATACCAAAATTGGTGATAGTTATTCTATAGCGCAATTGCTATACGTAGATCTAGGTTTAAGGGCGCTCAACTGCATGGCCATTAGTGCCCTTAAAAACATTTCATGGCCAAAGCAGATATAAACTTCAATAAACAATGAAATTACTAGTAACAAAGGAAATATACACATAAATATAAAAATCAGCATGGCAATAGCCAGATATAAAACAAGGTGATGAATATGTCAAAAAGCATAAAAAAGAGATATCTAAAATTTCAGATCCTCAAAATCATATTACACTCCGCAAAAACGTTAAGGGTACATATGACTAAATTTTCCAACTTCTATATCTTTTAATCAATTTTGATGCAATTTTGTGTGCATATTTATATTGTAACCATATTATGCTGTGCAAAGTTTCAACTCTGTATGTAGCTTGGTTCAAGAAATATTGCAAATTATTTAAATAAATTAATACTCGCACTTAAAAAGTCCCTTGCGACAAAGTTTTCATCCAATCATTCTAAAATTTTGTAGAGATGCACTTTAAACAAGAATAAATTTGAATTTTATTGGGTTGTTATATCTGGTTATTTGTTTGGCTTACAGAAAAATGTAAATATTTATATTTCATAATTTTTAAAAAATATGGAGTGACAGCCTGTTCTGAAGGATAAAAAACACACTAATATCCATCTGACATTAAAACCCAATACAAATTTTAGTTATAGTACATATTACTACATACTGTGCAAGTTTCAAGCCATTCTGATAAGAAATGCTCCGCATGGAGCATTTTGTATAGAGCAAAATG